>JANVFT010000046.1:0-361675 GCA_028011325.1 Lentinula lateritia
AGGGAAATTTGGACGAAAGGGGCTTGGCCCGTGAAGTCCGAGAGCGAGAGCGAAGTGAGTCCCCAGAAGGGGTCTCCAGAATTGTCGGTGAAACCGACGGCGAAAGTTCCGGTAGCGGAACAGCGACCTTTGCAACAACAGGGTTGATAGCAGAAGGCACAGACATCTGTGGAGAAACAAGATGTGAAGTGTTACGGAACGTAATGTTTCGAGATGCCCAGTCAATCAACGGATTGTAGCGGGATAAGAACTGTAACCTAATACTGCTTTACAGGATGAATCTAAATGTGTAACATAAAATGGTAATAGGAGCAGCTCGCTGGAAGGGAACCGAACGGCGATATTCGCCATATCGGTAATGGGTTTAGAAGACAATGAACCATCAAAAAGACGAAGATTAACAGGAGAGATTTTGGTCGTAGGAATAGCGTTCTGAGAAACATAATGAGTATCAATGAAAGAGTCAGTACATAATGAGTATCAATGAAAGAGTCAGTAGAACCAGAATCAACAAGAGTAGGAAATTTAAGAAGAGCAGAAATAGGTTCGGCCGGCGTGGCCGAATCGGATAACGAGAATTCAGTAGTTAAAGATATTACAAGAGAGCGTTCAATGGAAGAAAGAGCGGACACATTGAGATATAACTCCCCAGGTGAGGTACGAACCTGATCAACACAGCTCCCGTTTCATACCAGGGAACAAGAGCTGCGGATTAGTTTTCCGAATCCTCTTCAACAACCTCAATGGTTGCTTCGGGGGCTTCTTCAACCTCGACCGCACGGCCCTTCGATTCTCGGGCCTTTCGCTTGTTGCAGTCAGCAATCTGATGCTTACCACCGCAGAAGAGACAAAGGTTGTTCTTCATCCTTCTTTCCCGTTCAGAGGGAAGTACCTTACCATCTGCTCCTAGATGGTTGAACGCGGGGCGCTGACCGCCGGATTGGCCGGAATTCGAAGAGTTCTGGGGCTTACCATTGTTGTTAGGCTTACCACCAGAGAAGGGTTTGGGTTTCGGCGTGAACGGCGCCGAAGAGCCCGAAGGCTGAGAATTGTTGTGCTGGTTAGTAGAACCAGTCTTGAAGTCCGAGGAACCCTTCTTCGGGTTCCGAGCAATAAAAGGCTTACCAGCCTCACGCTTCTTGGTTTCTTCGCGCTTCCAGTAACGGTTGTCAATACGAAGAACTTCCAGACGATAAGCGGCGAGCGTCGCCGGCTCGTGTCCTGTAGCTCCTTTACAAGGGCCGTGAAGGACGACGTCCAGGCCGGTAGCGAGTCGAGGTCCGGGTCGAGGATATCAGGGACAAACCACTCTTTGGCTGACCCACTGAGATAAGAGAGAGTATAATTCACCTTCCGTTGGTCGGTGAAGTACTTTGGACGGTCATTGAAGACCAGGGCGAGATTGACGAAGAACGTCTTGAGTTTTCGGGGGTCCGAACCGTCAAATACCTCGGGCTCCTTGACCTTGCTCTTGGATTCAGAGCTGTCAGAGGGACGGCCGAGTGCGGCGAGAACGGTACCGAGGGTTTCCATAGAAACCTTAAACCCCGAGAGGAGATCCAACATAGCATGTTGCTCGTTGGGGATGTCAGGAGAAATTGGGGAACGAGGTCCACCAGGTCCACCAGGTCCGCTGGGACCGCCAGGACCGCCAGGACCGCCAGGACCGCCAGGTCCACTGGGGTCACCAGGCTCACCATGCGGTAAACCGCCGGAATCGTCATCCAGGTCATCATGATTGTTGTCGGCGCCCGGTTCATCGGGGTCGACAGGAGGGTCTTGATCATCGTGATCACCAGTATCCAAATCGAAATGAGGAGGTGGGTCACGAGGAGATTCAGAAGCTGCTCTGCGTTGGGGTTGTTTCCCCGTACGGCGAGTGATGGCTTGAAGAATTGGAGAATCAATTCGAGTTGTAGATCGGCCCCGAGCCGGAGCAACCACGGGGGGTTGTCCACGGGGTCAGGACTTGGACAGGTTGTCCGTCACTAGTGAACAAAGTACTGTACTCAAATTGTTGTTCCTCTTCCATGGCTTCAGGAAGAGTCGACGTAGTTGGAACTGTGGCTGGACCGAAACCGCGATTACGGCGACGTGGTTGACTGATGGCTGAGATGGATTCGGTGAAAGGGGCGAAAGATTGGGCTGTTGTGAAGAAAGTATTTTCTTCGGAATTAGCTCTAGATTGAGCTCGGGTTTTTGGAGGCATAAAAATGATATGTCAGTACGACGTTAACGGATTGAGTTTAATTATACTGTTAAGATCATGCACACCGTGTAACCGTGCCAGAGGTCACAGAGTGTCTAAGTGCGGAAGACGAGTGGGACAGTAGTGAAGTTATTAACAACACCGCCGTTACGCCGTTAGTCCCCGGAGATCAGGAGTATAAGAGGGAGGAGCCAAGTAGCAGCCAAGTCGGAGTGGCGGTAATGCCGGTGACGAGGAGCGAGCCAAAGAACTTATAAGTCCAAAGGCTGTAGAGAGGGTACTTCAAGGCGTTGAGCCTGAAGACTTAGAGAGGAGCTAAGTTGAGAAGGGAGATCGAAGTTGATAATTAAACTGAGGAACTACAGTAGCGTACAAGCAGTATTTATATCTACGGAGCGGCGCAGCGGTGCGGAGCGCCAGACTAACTACTAGGAGTTATACATGTAGTCCTGCAGGGTAAAGTAAAAGACAATAAGGAGGTACTAGAATGAAAGGGTATGTGTAGCGAGAAAGAACAATAAGGGAAAGATTACAATAAAGGTCGATCTTCGGAGTACCGAGCAGCGAAGTGGAGGCCCGAGGCATGGACTTGACAGAATCGTGCTTTGCGTTCATTCAAAGTCATTGATCCAAAGTAATTGAAGAACTTCTTCTTTTCAGACGGATCAATTTGATAGATATACCATCCTACAGCCTTGTAAGAGGTATCCACCGCTAAGTAAACATCCCAATCAAAATTAATTGGTCTCAAAGCTGAACAGTCTCGGATTCCATCCTTTAATTCATCCATTGCTTTGTCACATTTTTCATTCCATTCAAATGGAACGTTACTCGTCAACTTAGTCAAAGGAGCTGCTTTCTTAGCAAAGTTCGCAATGAACATTCTCAATTGACTTGCAGTTCCTAAGAATGCTCGAACCTCCGTCTTATCACGACATGGAGGCCATTCTAGGACCACTTGAGCAATATGTTCTTCTGGCATACTGCCTTCATAGGTACATCTATGTCCTACGACAATTGTTTCCTCACAACAAAGAAATGCTCTGGTTCCACTGAAGGTTCCTCCTGCATATTTCATTCGTTGTATTACTCTATTCATGTTCTGAAAATGTTCCCAAACAAATCGTCTAATTCCAGGATTCTCTGGAATAGTTTTGTAACCTCCTTCTGGTAATTCATATCAAGTTGATGGTCCTTTTACAGGTACATCATCAATGTAAGGAATTGTTACGTGTGGTATTTCATCTCGTAGAATATATGTCACGTCATCATGAAATATAGGTACTGAATTTGTCCACCCCATAGGTAGTTTTACTAACCTATGTGGTCCATATGGCGTTTGAAACGTCGTCATGTCTCTAGACAATTGATCTAATTCTCATTCGTCATATCCAACATATAAATCTAAGGTCCCTCCACAAGATCTTCCACTGAAGGATCTTGCTAGATCTGCAGTTGCAGGAGGTACGCCTGAATGTTGGATGGTAACCTTATTCAAAGGTTCCAGACTATGTACTAAACAAAGACTCTTGCCATCTTTCTTAATGACACAGAACCACTTCAAACGATAACTAGCATTTGATGGTTCGTATATTCCTGAGTCAATTTTACTTTTAATTATTTTGCACACATCCTCAAAGATACCTGGCGGAATTGGTATATTCCTTTCAACCCACGGTTCATGTGGAATTACAGGTACTTTCACAGGTGGAAAGAATTCATTTTTGAAGGTCCCAGCTTCACTTGGCTCCCAAGCAAAACCTGCTTCCTGTTTACACATCATTTCGTGCATAAGATCTCTTTCTTGTTCCCACAAAAATCCTTCTGGATGATTCTTATCTATTATCTCTTTCCTTTCTTCCGTATACCTTCCCGTAGGTACAAACGGTTTAGGATGTTTTGACAATTCAGGTAGTTCCAACAACGGATCTCCATGAATGTGTCTTTCGATTCTAAATTCATCTGGTAACATCGCCTTTATAGGATTAACCTTCTTGTCAACAGGTTTGTACTTCGTTAACACTTCTTCTGTATTCAAGTTGATGGGTTTTTCAACTCTTAGAGCTTCATTAGCCACTCGTTTGATCGTTTCATCTATTAAATTGATAGGAGATCTATCCTGCTGATTCAATTTAATACGCTCGTCGAGTTGTTTGTTGGAGGTTCATTCAATTGGTCCAACTGAACATTCTCCTTTTTATCTTTCGAATCTACGGCTTTTCCTTTCTTTCGTTGCCTCGACTCATATCTTACTTTCTCAAAACTCAGTTGAGATCTTTGAAATGATTCAGTTCCTCTTTTGAGTACTTCATACCGAACCATTCTCTTCCTAGTTCTCTGAGAGTTTTTAGGTTTATTCCAATTATCATCTCTGACCATTTCAGAGGTGTTTTTGTTATTACATTGATTCTGTGTGGTCTCTGTGGATTCAGGTTTTCGCAATTCTCCCCCAAACTAAAATTTTGTAGTATAGGTTCGACAAATTGCCTCTTCTGAACTTTCCTTCGTATGGGTTTAGGCTTGATTCTTCCATTCTGAAGGAAGAATGACTTTATAGGATTTAAATTGAATTGGTCATTATTCAATTGGTCATCAAATTCGCCTAAAACACCATCTCTCCATACACAGAATACTTGTTTATCCCCAATCGAGATCTGATTAAGGTAACAATCAATTATTTCATCAGCTTGAATGTCTTGAGACTTCAAATGCTCTCTAGATGCAAGAACATATGCTTCAGAAAGTTCTTTCTTAGAGAATATTTCTTGTTCACATCGTTTGTATCCATCTAATACAATATCTTGTTTTTCATCAAAGTGGAAGCTTATAGCGTATTCATCCTCTCCTTGGTCGCTACTCAACTCATCGAGGAATGAAAATTTCCCTTTAAATCATTTTCACCTGTCGACTTTTCATTATCAGGTGGAACATTCTTTGGTTCATTATACCTTGAGGTATTAATTTGAATGTTTCGACCTTTTGGCCACGAGGATAGGTTCCTACAGTAACCCTCTTGTGTGAGTTCGGATTGCTGATTGTTATTTCGGAATCTCCGTTTCCAAAGGTTTTAATTTCACTTTCCACCAAGACGTCAAAAGGTCTCCCTAATAACACTTGAAATGGAGCTTTATTCTGTACATGTAGTTGTAAGTACACCGTAACTTCACCAAATTTAAATGGAATATTTCTTGCTAAACCAAGAGTTTGATTTAATTTTCCACTTGCATCTTGCATTTGATCGTGAATTCTGGATCCCAAGTAATCCCTAGACCTATAGCTATCAATCGGTCTATCACAACAATTTGTGAGCCTTGGTCCAATACACTTTCAATCTCTTCATCTTTATTATTGATCTCAGGGTAACAGCGCGTAATCCATTGGATTGATTTGCCACTACCACTGGATGATCATTATGATCTTCATATGCCACACTTTGATTAGCAACTATGGCAATGTTTCTTTGTTCATCATCAATGGAAAGGTCTCATAGAAAACTTTCCACGATGTCTTTCTGCACTATAGATCCCACAGGGATGTCATTACGACTTTCAGTCAGGACTTCAAACATATCCGCCTGATCCTGCCAAAGATCTTCAATTCTAATGCATGATTCAATCATCTGTACCCTAGATGGATCGTCCAAAATTTCAGTTTCTCCATCTTCGGATAAAGTTGATACATAGTTATTCGTTTTAGTCCTTGGACGGACTCTTCTATTGCGTATCTTGTGCATAATAATCTTTCTGATAGCAGGTGATAAAGCTGCTAATTCTTTGTACTCAAATTAACTTTAGCATTGAATATCTTCTTTGCTATATCTTCTTCTACACCTGGTCTTGAGACTTCATTCCTAATTTTATAGGCTGGAGTATATCTATGACTATCAATTTGATTCGTCTGGTCTCTTGGTACCTTCGTAGGTGTATTAATTTGAATAGGACGATACGTCCTAGGTTGAACATGATCATACGGTCTATGTTTGCTATTAATTTGATTCATTGGTCTTGGCGAAGGAATTAATTTAATAGCATCTTCGTCATCCGATTCATCAACGTCTTCAATCGTGACTGAGGGCTTCTTCAAAGGCCGATCTATGGACTTTGGAGCCTCAAATCTCACTGTTTTCTGATTTCCATTGGTCGTTTCAACCAATTTACCCGGTAAAACCTGGTTGCTTGGGTATATGCACCCCATCAAATACTAATCTTCTCGTATTTTCATTAACTTGATTTCGTTTTGCTTTCTCACTTTCCTCCGGAGCTACAGCATTGGATCTTAAAGTTCTCATGGACCGATCCTGCTCCTTCATTGGAGTACTTATTTTTTTCCATTTGAACTATCTTGATTGAACACCGAACATCATCTTCTCGGTGTGCTGCCAAATTCCCAAGTCTATCTGATAGTTCCTCTATTTTGTCATCCAAACAGCTAGATTGACATTAGGATTCATCTGCTGGTCCATGACTTTATCATCTTGTCATCTTCCATGTTTGCAAAATAGGATTCAGCGCGATCCCATCCCAATCTTTTGCCATTTGTTCAATTTCTTGTATCGAGGTATATTCGGATCATCTCGAGGCATTCTGCGTTGTCTCTTAATTTGTAATGCTTCGAGTCACCTCCTTCAGGCATTATCCAACCTCTTTTCGTAAATTCAAGCAAGTATGGACATTCATTCATAAAATGATCTGTCGACTTGCACAAGAAACATGCCCACTGAGTTCCATTCGAACTTCTCGGTGTCGTATTTCTTTCAAATCTATTAGATTGATTCGATGGACCACTCGGTGGTATCGAATTAATCATTCCTTTAGCATTTTCTTTGGCCATCTGTGCCATTACTGCTGTTAACTGCGTCATAATGTCCGCTCCTTCTTTGAAGTGCGACTGTAATGACTTCACAGCTCTAATTTCTTTCATATTTGCCTCCATGAGGTCTTTATTCAATGCAACCATTTGCTGTTGTTCTTCCGTCAATTCCCTTGGAATCAAACTTTCTAATTTAATTCCCAGAGTCTTTAAACTCGTCTTCTACTTTGGGTTTCAATGCTTGAAGATAGTTCCTATCTGTCTTGGGAACATCCGCAGCAAACGGCAAATTAATGTGTCCCCTACTAAATGAATTAGGGTTATTAATTGGTGGGCTCGAAGAAGCAATGGAAAGTGTTTGATAGTAGTTATCAAATGAACTCCCAATCATATACTTTCAGCCGCATTCATTACTTCGTCAATCTTGAAAGGGTCTTCCTTTCGTCTATCTGACATTGAAGTAACTGATACATCTTTCACAACTGTCTCTAGCACGCCTCTCCTCACTTCAGGAGTCATAGGTGCCAAGAACAATCTTACTGCGTCACTATTTGTGATCATTTTTGGTTCATCCATCAGTTTTTCATTTCAGCATCGAAGAGGAGTCTGAAGATTCTCATCTTCTCCTGTTCACCTGCATCAATTGGATTAAATTGATGGACCAATTGTTCAAGCAATAATCTAGATCCTCTTTCGTCTCCTACGATTGCGGAAACATATTCTTCAGATCCTTTTTAAATTGATCCCAATTTGGTGTCTTTACCGAATCAAAGACTCTTAATGCTTGTCTCGTTTTATAAGACGTCCATTCTAAAGCAATCTCACTTTAGCCTCGTCAGATGTAATTCCTCCATGTTCAAATATGCTTTCAGTAGCTTCGAACCATGGTATCATTTGACTTGGATCAGTTATATCAAATAATGGTGCTGTCTTATACTTTCTTGGAAGTTTCGCACTGGCTTTATCAATTTCAGCCTTAGCTTCAGCTGACAACGCAGGCATTCCATAATTATTGGTAGTCATTTTGACTGGTTCAATCGTATTACTTGTTTGAGAGATAGTCTGATCTAACGTATCTATCAATCTAGTTGATTCAATCGATGTAGAAGATGTTGAAATTGACTCTGGAGCAATCAATTCAATTATATCTTCTTCAATATCAATCGGATTAATTTCTTTTCTCTTCCTTTTCGGATCGAGATTAGATTTCTTCAAATTCCTGGTAAAGATGTAAGTCTTCCTCGAGATATAGATGATCCTGTTCCTCTAGAAACAGAACTTCCACGCGATGCTTCTGTGGTATTTGAGAAGAGGATGGACGACTGGATTCGTTCGTAGGGTTTAATAGGGATGTTCGAGCTGATCTGAACGTAGATCTCCCAAATACAACTCCTGCTTTACGATATTCTTCTGGTGTCAATACTCCTGCTTTCTCCGAATTCTTCAAGTACGCAGTTTTCCTGATGAACTAATGTTGACAGTTCACAGAAATGGTATCACAAAGATCAACACACTTCTACCAAATAATCGAATATAATCCAAACAAACGTTCAATTTAATTTATCAAGCTAATTGTAGCTTCAAAACCACCCCTCGCGGTGGGCTCCAGATAACGAGCTTGCCTCGTTTTTGTGTGAAAGAGAAAGGAAGGAATCTAATGGGCACTCCAACCAACCAATCTAATACACAATATGCGAGTTCACTGCTATCAAATTTATTTAATAGCAAGGGGTAGCGTTGGCAAAGGTTCCGCAAAGCTTTGAGAGCTAAGTAAGAAGCTTTAATCAATCAATTTGAATCGTTCTAAGGATTCGATATATTCCTTTGATCAAGGTAGATTCAGCACGATTCGTGCTTTGAGTTGTATTGATTTGGGTATATCAAGAATTGGGGTTTGAATCAAAGTAAATTAAAACCGAAACACACAGACCCCTACGGAGGGCTAGAACTATGTGCTGGCACAACCACACAGCGTGATTTGCCCTTAAGACCAACAACTGATCCTAAGTTCGAAGAATACCCAACAACTGGATATACTTCTCGCAGTCACAAGGAGCAGAACACAAGTTCCTATACTCACAAGTGCCGGGCCCGAATGGCTGCTAGCGAAGAGGCTTCAGTCTGGCGGGAGTGTGTCTTTCCTTTTTACGGATTAGCACTGCAACGTCGTCCCAAAATCACTTGTATTCCAGATACATCGGATCGCTATTTATACATACAGAATATAGAGTCGCACAGTACAATTAATTTAATACAATAAACGTTCGGAACCGCAAGGAAACTTCTACACTCGGTCAGATATCATTTAATTTGAATCTACATCCTTATTTGGTCCATAATTGGTTCCAAGATTCAAGTATACCTCCAAACATAGGTAGGTACTTCGTTATTCATTTAATTTAATTGTTTTGGAGAATGACTCGAATGGTGTTCAACTGTCATTGCGGTTCAACACTTACTTCGATCGTTTGTCACCTCGTCCGGAGGCAAATCAGCTCTCCTCGATTCTAATCCTATCAATCTGATTCATCTGGATTAAACTAATTGCTTCTCTCTTTCAATAGACACCCATTGTGCCTATACTCTATCAAGGGAGTTACGCATAGTATTCATTTAATTGCATTCTTCATTATTTTCTACGTCAGGACTCTTTGACATTCATTTGATATGTCTTCGGAGCCTCGCAGTACTTCGATCGTTCTTCTAGTCATTTTCCTCAACCATGCAACTTGATTGGTCTATTAGACTAAATCGCAGTCTTTTAGATTAATGCATGATCTCGTTCTAGAAGGAGTATTTGATAATTCCTGAGTTCTAGAAAGTCATTTCGAGTCAATCCTCGGTTCATGGTCACTTGAGTAAGTTCTTCCAAACTCCTGCCAGTGTAAGGTCCAATAAGAATACCCTTGGTATGTCATACGTGAATGGTCATCCTTCGGATGTAGTCCGAGTCTGGTATAATCCTGCTTGACAAACAGGTAGACTGCTATCCGAAGGTAGTATCGGGGATGGGTAAACTAACCAACTTGTGGCAGTATGGGTATATGGTCCCTTCAACTTATTAGACTGATTCAGTATTGACTTTGACTGTCAATCTGGGTCTCAATTACAGTCCTCTTGATACGAATCTATACGTGAAAACGTCACAATTCACAGCATAGATGTCTAGCCAAAATTTAGGCGTGTCATCGGTATTCCGAGATCTACTGTTTATTGTAATCTCATCCTTATTGTTCTTTCTTGCTACACATACCCTTTTATTCTAGTCTCTCCTTATTGGCTTTTGCTCTACCCTGCAGGTACTACTTGTATAGCTCCTATGTTAAGATCATGTACACCAAGTAACCATGCCAGGGGCTACAAGATGTCGAAGGACAGAGGGTTGAGTGGGACAGTAGTGAAGTTATTAACAACACTGCCATTATGCCGTTAGTCCCCGGAGATCGAGAGTAGAGAAGAGAGGAGCCAGGAGCAGCCAAGTCAGAGCAGCGGTATTGCCGATGACAAGGAGCAAGCCAAAGAACTTATAAGTCCTAAGGTTAGAGTAGAGAGTACTTCGAGGCAATGAGCCTGAAGACTAAGAGGAGGTCTAAGTTGATAATTAAACTGAGGAACTACAGTAGCATACAGGCAGTATTTATATCTATGGATCGGCGCATCGGTGCGGAATGCCAAACTAACTACTAGGAGCTATACGTGTAGTACCTGCAGGGTGAAGTAAAAGATAATAAGGAGAGACTAGAATGAAAGGGTATGTGTAGCAAGAAAGAACAATAAGAAAGAGATTACAATAAACGGTGGATCTCGGAGTACCGAGCGGCGGAATGGGGTGCCGAGGCATGGGCTTGACATCCTAGTAGTTAGTCTAGCACTCTGCACCAATGCGCCAATCCGTAGATATAAATACTGCCTGTACGATACTATAGTTCCTCAGTTTAATTATCATCTTAGATCAACTTAGATCTTCTCTTCTTCTCAGCCACTCTCTAAGTCTTCAGGCTCATTGAAGTACTTGCTACTCTAGCCTTAGGACTTATAAGTTCTTTGGTTCGTTCCTTGTCATCGGCGATACTGCCGCTCTGACTTGGCTGCTCCTGGCTCCTCTCTTCTCTACTCTCAATCTCCGGGGACTAACGGCATAACGGCAGTGTTGTTAATAACTTCACTACTGTCCCACTTGACCCTCTGTCCTTCGACACCTTGCAGCCCCTGGCATGGTTACTCAGTGTACATAATCTTAACATAATGGGTGTCACCAGGTATCACACTCAAGAAAACCTTAGGGGGCAGAAAGATAGAGGAGACAAGCAAAGTTCTGGACTAGACCAGGTAGAATAGACGAGATCAAAGTTAAGGAAATACAGCAAGTAACTACAGCTTATATACAGGTAAGTAACCCTCCGCTCTAGTAATGTCCAACACTCTGAGTTAATGTCATGCCTTGCTTCTCCAGACCTTTCTCTTTCCTTTCCAGAGCTCCGGTTCATCACTTATACATGTTTCCGATATTCTATGCACCATCCTTACGATCTTCACGATACATATTACCTGTCACTCCAGTAGCCATATGACATATGTACCTGACAGCCTCATGTACAGTATATAGGCTGGGGACTCCCCTCGGAGCTCCCCAGCGTGTTATTGTCAAATCTTACCTGCAAACTCTTCCTACCTGGCTTGGTCCCTTTAGTACAGTCTACTAGTACTTGCTAACAGGGCCTGACACGTCTCAACTGTCATATATTTCCTCATTATCTGTTTCCTTCATCTCTGTCTCACCTCAACTCTATTTCTCCTCTCTGTTTCCCATCTCTGGCCTCTTTCTGTCAATCCTCGCATTGTCTATGCCTCTCCTTCAACTCACCATCTACGTCAAGGCTCTACAATTCGTCTTTCATCCTTTGGAACCTCCCATTAGGTTCCCAATTCCGCTTCATTGCTCCCTAAGCTCCCCACAGCTTCCCACTCGTATTGGCTACACCTCCCCTCCACATCGAAGCGGTGGTTATGCGTTACGTTCTACACCTCTAGGACCCTCTATTAGGTCTACCCAAGCTCCACAACTACCCCTGGTTAGGCTCCCCTCACCAGTATCGGCACTATCCCATACCTCCTCGTACGGCCTAGGGGGCTACTGCGTTTGCTTAGGCCCAGTCTGGGTAAGACCAGAGCAGGCCTTCTGTGCCAGGGCCTCACAGTCAATGGTAAGCATGAGTAGAACATGTGTGGAACAGATAAAACATGTGATTGTAGGCCACTGCACCACTGTGCATGGCAAAAACTCGGCTCCTTCCTTGTGGGTTATTTTAAATATTAATTGAATATTATGGAATCAAAAAACGGGGGCACCTTTCAGGCACCGACATTGATTTTTTGAGAAAAGCAGAATAAAAGTAAATTTACTTAAACTATCTATGGAGTAACAGGGAGTAACCAAATGAGACGAGAAAAAGTAATCATGACAAAGGGTGACAGTCCCGTGATATCCTGTGCCAGTCACATTTAAATGAATGTATTCCAACAGAATGTAACTGAGTACCATATATGGAGAAACTCCTTCCAAGTAAGCAAAGCAAAATAGCATGACACGGCCTACATAAGGACGAGTCTTCTGTAAACTACAGCCTCGTAACCTAAGTAAAGCAATGTGTAAGTAATAAAGACTCAATCAACATGCTGCATGCGTGTTGTGAGACTGCTGTATTTAATATAAGTAAATGAAAAGTGCATGTTGTATCAGTAAGCATGAATAATAGGTCAGGTGACAATGTAAGACAAGATATGACAAGATATGAGACAAGGGAGATAAAAGATAAGACAAGATAAGGAAAAAAATAAAATGAAATGAAGTAATCATAACATTACCCCCCTCTTAAGGCGCAAATTCCATGATGTGCAAGCCAGTTGACAAGTGCTTCAGACGGCATGTTACTTGGGACTGGTTCTATGTCTGGTGTAGGGACTGGTCAGAACAATTGAGTGGGGAACTGAGCAATTGGAATCTCAATCTGTTTAAGAATTCAAGGCCTGGGCTTGTCAGGTGTCATGCACTGGCACTAAACCACGACACTGTAACTCCCTTGCTCTACTTGAGCAATGCCCCCGAACCTCCTTTCTCTCTCGGGAACATCCCCTGAACCTTCTGACGCCACCTACAGACCTTCTCCCACCGCCACCCGACAACTCAACACCTCCACAACCACCTATACCGCCTGACAGATCCGGGAACTCGTCCAAGCTTCCATCAGCCCATCCTCATATATTCTAGATCATTCCCATTAAATGCCCACTTCACACAATGTCCCCCCGATCCTTTCATGCTGTCTATATAAGTACCCTTATATCCTAAAGATCACCCAGCTTGGTATATTTTGAACACACACCCTTTTGCATAGGTCCAGTCCCTGTCCCTTTGTACCTGCTAACCATACGGATTTCTCCTATTCTCTGTTTCCTTATCTCTGTTTCTCTACTACTATCTCGTCTATACTGTCTCTGACACGTCCCCAAGCCCCAGCTTGGTATATTTTGAACACACACCCTTTTGCATAGGTCCAGTCCTCGTCCCTTTGTACCTGCTAACCATACGGATTTCTCTTTACTCTCTGTTTCTCTATATCAGTTTCTCTCTACTCTTGTCTCTCGTCTCTACGATCATCTATACGATCCAATATATGCTTTTACTTCACATCTAATCAATCCGAGTGAGTCTCCGAGCTCCCTCGAACAATACTAAAGCTCCCAACGCCTAATGCCGTGGTGAGCTAACCTCCCCAAAACCTCCTCGAGCTTCCCAATTGCTCCACAAGCTTCGGGACCTCGATCTAGGCAATGTCAAAGCTACCCCCTACGTCAAACTACGTATTGCTTCTCCGTTACAACCTCCCACACTCGAGAACGTCCACCCTCAAGCCCAGTCCCTGGGCACCTACCCTCCCGGGCGTATACCTTCCCAGGAGCTTACACACTCAAGACCCCTTTCCACTACAACCTATTCGATCTCACGTTGACGTTCTAGTGAGTACAACACCTACTACGCAACACTACTAGGTTCCATACTTCTACTTAACCTCCATACACCTTAGGGACCTCCCTGGACCTTATAGAAACCCCTTCAAGGGTCATATCTCTTCATTCCAGCCACTACTAGGTCATTCCTGTCCTTGGTCGCAGTTCCCGTAGCTCCCTTCGAGCTCCAGCCTGCTCCTAGCACACTACAACATAAACTCTTTCATACCAAACCCTACCTTAAGACCTATTCTGACCCAGGTCTTACATCAGGATACTTCTTGTGGAAGTCCTGAACAGCTTCTTTGGCATTCATCATATTAGCTGCAGGTTCCCACATCATTTCATGTGGTCAGGATTATATCAGACCTGGACTACATCTGAAGGATGACCATTCATGTATGACATACCAAGGGTATTGTTATTGGACCTTACACTGGCAGGAGTTTGGAAGAACTTACTCAAGTGACCATGAGCCAAAGATCAACTCAAAATGACTTTCTAGAACTCAGGAATTGTCAAATACTCCTTCTAGAACGAGATCATGCATTAATCTAAAAGACTGTGATTTAGTCTGATAGACCAATCAGGTGGCATGGTTGAGGAAAATGACTAGAAAAACAATTGAAGTACTGCGAGGCTCCAAAGACATATCAAATGAATATCAAAGAGTCCTGACATAGAAAATATTGAAGAATACAATTAAATGAATACTATGCATAACTTCCTTAATAGAGTATAGGCACAATGGGTGTCTATTGAAAGAGAGAAGCAATTAGTTTAATTCAGATGAATCAAGAAACAAGGAGAGTTGATTTGCCTCCAGACGAGGTGACAAACAATTGGAGGAAGTGTTGAACAGTAATGACAGCTGAATGCCATTCAAGTCATTTTCCGAAGCAATTAAATTAAATGAATATTGAAGTACCTACCTATGTTTGGAGGTATACCAGAATCTTGGAACCATTATGGACCAAATAAGGACGTGTAGATTTAAATTAAATAATATCTGACCTATTGTAGAAGTTTCCTTGCAGTTCTGAACATTTATTTTATTAACTTAATTGTACTGTGTAATTCTATATCCTGTATGTATAAATAGTGATCCGATGTATCTGGAATACAAGTGATTTTGGGATGACGTTGCAGTGCTAATCCATAAAAAGGAAGGACACACTCCCGCCAGACTGAAACCTCTTTGCTAGCAGCCATTCGGGCCCAGCACTTGTGAGTATAGGAACATTGTGTTCTGCTCCTTGTGACTGCGAGAAGTTATATCCAGCTGTTGGGTATTCTTCAAACTTAGGAACAGTTGTTGGTCTTTAGGGCAAATCATGCTGTGTGGTTGTGCCAGCACATAGTTCTAGCCCTCCGTAGGGGTCTGTGTGTTTCGGTTTTAATTTACTTTGCTTCAAAAACCCCAATTCTTGATATACCCATATCAATACCACTAAAGCACCAATTGTGCTGAATCTACCTTGATCAAAAGAATATACCGAATCCTTAGAATGGTTCAAATTGATTGATTGAAGCTTTGCGGAACCTTTGACAATGCTACCCCTGTCATAAAGTATGTAGCCCCTATCATTTTCCTTTTCTCACCATTTCAACGCCTTTACTTGTACAATTACATTACTACCAAATCCCATTGATTACTGATCCACCTGACCCCCATCATCAATTACTGATCCACCTGTTACCCTTCTCCTTCTACTGGCTTCCACCACCTTCCTTGTTCCTAAACTGTACAGCATTACATCGTCATTTCTCACAGATTGGATTATGTATAAATAACCAAACCCCACAGCCTGGTCCCTTATCTTGACCTCTCTGACATTATCTTGGGACCAGGTATGTGTTACTTATTATTACCTATGACTACAATACTCAATATCTCTCTGTCATTATCTTAGGACCAGTCCGTCTCTGCTCTGCTTGGTCACTCTGCATTACCACTCTGCTCAGTTGCTCCGCCTCCCTGCTCTGCTTAGTCACTCTGCCACTGCCGCTCCGTGACAACCCCTTGCTATGTTGGGGAGTACTCCGCACGACCGCAGCCCATACGTACTAATACTTACATACAACATAGACTATTGACACACTACCACATAACGGCGTTATTAGCCAATACTGTACAGTAGGTAGTATATGACCCGCCGGGCTCATTTTGTGGACCTCAGTTGGTTTATTGACAACTGAGGTGAGCCCGGTCGTACTTACAAGCGCGGCAGCATACTGACTTCAATAGCTTAACTCCAACAGGTATATACATCAATAGAATAGTTGGTTTATTGACAACTGAGCTTAACTCCAACAGATTATGAGACTCGGCCTATAGAAAGGCTATCAGTAGAAGAAAAGATCAGAATACAGAAATGTCATTTGGAAATAGCCCGAACATACCTAGACTGCCGGACGAGAAACAGCTCGTCGGTGAGGAAAACTGGAGGCCATACAAACGCGAAATCTTGTTCGCAGTACAGTCAAGAGGACTGACCGGTTACATCAACGGCACCATCCCAAAGCCGAACAGCTACCCAGGACCGATATACCCATCGAGCCAACTGGCGACCCCGCTATTCAGCCCTACCCCGAGGAATGGGACAGTCGCGACCGACTCGTTGCAGGAGTAATCATATCAAACATAATTGATCCAGTCGGACTGGGGATAGACGAGACAAAACGCGCCTCAGAGATCTGGACCACCCTCATCAAACGCTTCGAAAAGCGGGACGAACAACGTATCCACCTGGCGGATACAAGCCTACGCCAAGAAAAGTTCGACCCGGCTGAATCGACGATGGAGGACCACGAGAAAAGGATGAGGAACCTTATCAAAAGGGTCCATGATCTCGGAGGGACCGCCACCGACGCTCAATTCCGCAGGATCGTCATCTCATCCATGCCCCCGAATGGAGGCAGGACGTTCGTAGTGTACCAGGATCCTCGAGCGCCGATGCTTTTTCTTATCTACACACGCTCTGGTATGAAAAGGAAGAAGAACGGCGGGAGGACGAGCGAGACTCAAAGCGGGTCAAAGCCCTGATGACAGCTCACTCGCAGACCCCAGGACACAACCAGGCACGTACCGGGAAGTCGGCCACCATCATCTGCCACAATTGTAGCAAACCAGGCCACATCGCTCAGAAATGCTGGGCCAAGGGTGGTGGAATGGAGGGACAATGGCCAAAACAAGGCCAGAGTAACCAACCCAAAGGAGGAGCATCAGCGAGTGTGGCGAATGCGGAGAGCACCGAAATTTCATCGCCAATAGCGACCTACGTCATGTCAGCCCAGACCAACGGCAGATCGAGTACGTCCAACCGACTCCCGAATCCCCAATCAACCACTGACCCCGTCCCTAGACAGAATGATCCCGTTCTGAAGGAGACAGGGCGGAGGGAGAGAGGGACGGAGGACGTAGATAGTACCGTACGTAGCCACCCAACTGTACCCAAAGCCGAATGTAACGCGTGCCATGGCCGGACGCAATTATACTCCACACCTGTACCGAAGATACGGACCTTTTTGGATTCGGGAGCATCTGAACACTGCTGGGTGCGGCGATCAGATTTCACCGAATATACGGAAGTGCAGGGACAAGGAGGGAGTAGCGCGATCTCCGGTGAAGCAGGGAGGTTCCAAATACTCGGCACCGGGACAATACAATTTGTTACGCGGGTGAAAGAGGACGAAAGGGTAGTGCAACTCCGGGGAGTAAAGCACACACCGTCCTTCGGGCATAACTTGATATCGTTACCAACACTGGATACCCGGGGTATGCAAGGCGAATGGGGACACGGTATTATGACTGTAAGGGCGCCCAACGGAGAGACTGTCATCGAAGGGTTCGGCAGAAACAAGATGTACGAGGTCGAGGTACTGGAATCAGGAGGGGCAATAGTCAGCTACTCCCGAACGCGAGACAGACCAACCGATATACTTACCTGGCATAGACAATTAGGGCATGTGGGAATACGCCGCATACTACGAATGGCAAACCGCAGACTGGTAGATGGCCTGAACATAACCAAGCGGGAGATACGTGGAATGTGCGAGGATTGTCTTTTCGGGAAAGCTACGAGACACCCCTTCGACGAGGTACTGATGCATGAGACGGAGGTACTGGAGAGGGTCCACATCGATTTATTCGGACCAGCCAGAACACAAACAAGAGGAGGGGCAACCTACCTAATGCTCTGTACAGACGGGAAGTCCTCCTTCCGGGTACCAAACTATCTGACAAACAAACGGAAGGAGACGGGGGTGAAAGCGTTACACGAATATCGAGTCATGGCAGAGAAACAGACAGGCAAGACCCTAAAGATCATCCGAATAGACGGTGGTGGTGAACTAAACAACAGCTTAGTTGACACATACTGCGCAGAGCATGGAATCATCATCGAGAAGGTCCCCCACGATTCGTCGGCTGCGAACGGAGTGGCTGAGCGCGCGTTCAGGACAGTGATGGAGGGAACACGCACCTTACTAGAAGAGGCCGAACTACCGTACTCATTTTGGGGCGAAGCATCCACGACCTTCATCTATGTAAACAACTTCGTCCCCTCCTCACGGTTCCCAGATATCGTGCCAGTAGAGGCGTGGACACTGAAGCGGCACGACATATCACACCTTCGACCATTCGGATGTGACTGCTGGGCCACACTACCGCGGAGGAGGACGGACGGGAAGCTGGGGAGACAGGCGGTGAAGGGAAAGTTGTTGGGGTACATGGGACGGCGTGGTTACAGAATCTGGGTGCCGGAGACCAAGAAAATCGAGGAATCGCACGATGTGACATTTGAGGAAGGTCGAGCACACCGTACACAAGGGGCAGAGGACTCGAACGGTGAACAGGATGAAAACAACGCGGGACCCACAAACCAAACCCTTGGGGAATACAACAAAGACCCAACAGACATTACCGATAAAACTGACACTATTCAACCGATGCTATTCAAATGCCCGAGCCAGACCAAATGGAGACAGTACATACAGATATGGCACCGGAACCACAGCAGGCGCCACGTCACAGCGGCAGAGGCCACATCCCCTCACGCAGATACCTCGAGAGTGCAGAATACGGAGAGAGAGAACGAACGGCACAGGCAAATGGCGAAGACTGGACTACCGAGACACACACACCTACCGAACAGCCCTTCGCATTAGTGGTACAAAACCCATACTGCTTCGCGGCGACGGCTGGAGAACTGTGGGTACCACAATCCTTCAAACAGGCCATGAAGCGAGCGGACCTGTGGCAACCACCCATGGAATGTGAATTCCAAACGCTGGTGGACAAGGATTGCTGGGACTTGGTCCCACTACCTCCAGACGCCAACTTGACAGGTGGACGGTGGACGTACGCCATCAAGTTCGACGCACTGGGCAACCTGCTCAAACGCAAGGCTAGATACGTCGCACAGGGCTATACTCAGGTCCAAGGCCAGGACTACGACAAGACGTATGGCGGAGTGGCAAGGATGGAGTCTGTACGAATCGTACTTGCAATAATAGCCGTCCTGAAACTCTCGATTTTCCAAGTGGACTTCACGGCAGCCTTCCTCAATAGCCCAATCATGCACGACGTGTACATGAAACAGCCAGAAGGTTTCGTGAAACCCGGAACGGAACACCTCGTATGCAAGCTGAAGAAGTCAATCTATGGCACCATGCAGGGAAGCCACGACTGGCAGGAAACTCTAGCAGCAGGGTACAACGAGGACGGGTATACCACATCGAGGGCCGATCCCTGTATACGATACCGGCGCGCGGGAGATGAGTACACCATCACCAGTACATACGGCGACGATGTATGTGGCGGGTCTACGACGACGGAGGGCAGGACTAGGGCAATAACCAACCTAGGCAAGAGATGGGAGGCCAACGAGGTCACAACGGAAGTGCTACTCGGCATGACCATCAGACAGGACCCAGTCTCGAAGGCGATTACCATCTCACAGAAGGCATACTTCCAACGAATGCTAGCCCACTTCGGACTCGAGAACGTACGCCGCCGAAACACCCCGCTCCCTCCCAACGTGAAATTACGTGAACCGACCAACCCCTTACCAGAGGCGGAGCGCCTATTCATGCAGGACAAGCCGTACAGGGCAATCGTCGGCTCCATATTATGGGGGCAGGTATGTACCCGCCCGGATCTGGCTTTCGCGGGTAGCCTCCTCGCACGATACCAGCTCAACCCCGGCCGACCGCAATGGGAATGTGTCGAATGGGTCGCAGGGTATATCCTCAACTCCCTGAACTATGCCATCACATACAAGGCACCCCCGCCAAACCACTCCACCCCTGGAACCGGACTGAAGCCGCACGGATACGTCGACTCTGACCATGCGGGATGCCAGGATATGTCTCGATCCACCTCTGGCTACGTTTTCTTTATGGCCGGAGCACCTGTATCATGGGGTTCGAAGCGGCAGGCAACAGTTGCTCTGTCCACGACCGAATCAGAGTATATCGGTCTATCCCGGGCGGCACAGCAGGCGGTATGGCTAGCTTCCTTCCTAGCAGAAGTCGACCTCGCCCAAGAGGGACCCATCGAGATGCTTGGTGATAACTTCGGATCGGTCTGTCTCACTGAAAATTCCAAACGACATGCCCTGGTCAAACACATAGAGATGCGCCACCACTATATCCGGGAGAAGGTGGCGAGCGGGGAGGTCCGCATGCAACGGGTACACTCCGGGGAGAACATAGCTGATATATTCACAAAGGCACTCGGCGGGACTATTCACTCCCGATTGATTTCACTCCTTGGTCTGGATCGTACGGAGTAGGGGGGGTGTTGGGGAGTACTCCGCACGACCGCAGCCCATATGTACTAATACTTACATACAACATAGACTATTGACACACTACCGCATAACGGCGTTATTAGCCAATACTGTACAGTAGGTAGTATATGACCCGCCGGGCTCATTTTGTGGACCTCAGTTGGTTTATTGACAACTGAGGTGAGCCCGGTCGTACTTACAAGCGCGGCAGCATACTGACTTCGATAGCTTAACTCCAACAGGTATATACATCAATAGAATAGTTGGTTTATTGACAACTGAGCTTAACTCCAACATGCTATCAAATAAATTTGATAGCAGTGAACTCGCATCTTGTGTATTAGATTGGTTGGTTAGAGTGCCCATTAGATTCCTTCCTTTCTCTTTCACACAAAAGCAAGGCAAGCTTGTTAGTGGAAGCTGTGGTGGGACAGTAGTGAAGTTATTAACAACACTGCCATTTGAGAGGACAAGAAGGCCAAGCTTGGCAGGAACGCTGATGACAAGGAGCAAACCAAAGAACTTAAAGGTTCTGAGGTTGTAACAGAAATGCTTAAGGTATCAGCCTTAAGACTTCAAAGAACAGAGAGAGTAACCAAGGGTGATCTAGGTCAATCTAAGTGGATAATTAAAGTGAGAAACTAAAGTACAGTACAGGAGTATTTATATCAACTACTTGGCAGTTTGGGGCAAAGCGCCAGACTAGCTAATAGGGGCTGTATGTTTAGTATTGTCAGGGAATAAGACAATAAAACTAGACTAAGTCAAAATGGAATGTGTAGCAAGAAAGAACAATAAGATAAAGATTACAATAAGTCCCAGATCTTTGGAAAGCCAACACCAGCGGAAGGTGCCAAGCATGGTCTTGACAATACCTTTAGCACCTTCTGTCTCAACCTTAGAACTTACAAGTCCTTTGGTTTGCTCCTCATCATTGGCGTAACCGCTGTACTCAACTTGGCTGCTACTTGCACCTCTACCTCTTATCCTACTCTCCGGGGACTAATGGCATAGTGACAGTGTTGTTAATAACTTCACTACTGTCCCACTTGACCCTCTGCCCTTCAATATCAAGCGGCCCTTGGCATAGCTTCCCAGTATACATGATCTTAACAGGTTGCAGATAAGCTTGAGGGGTGGAAAGTGGGTTTCAAGTTATATTTGTCACATTTGGGAGTTCTTGAGATACTCACATTATTCCCAACAACTTGGAGGGTCTGGATATTGTAGCAGAGTTCTGGGAGGAAGAGGGGTGATCTTGCATCTACATTGGTCTTGGAACTGATCTGAGTAGAGAATATCTTCAAAATTGATGATAATTATGTTCAGGTACTATGACAAATTAATTTTGGGAGGTACAATGGCCGCAATATTGTAGTATATACACCTATATACACTGGATAAAAGAGCAAATCAACCACAGACAGGTATCACAGTGGCTATGCTGCTTAGTCATTGTTCAGCCTCTGGCGGAGCTTTGCCCACGTCAGATCACCTTGCTTGCAAAGGTCATTTGTTACTCGATATTATAAGCGCCGCGGAAATTTTACCCACGCTTTCGGCGCTTGTTAGTACCTGTCTTTTTGTTCCCTTCTACTGTCCTTAATCTGTACCACCACACTTGTGTGCTGTGTGCTCAGGTAGGTTGGCTGGTATTCATGCCTGATGTGATGGTATGTTGACGAGCTTTGGTTTGGGAACAGAAATGGTAAATGTCAACAGTAAATGCCATTCAGGTGCACTCAGAATGTGAAACTAGGGCCATTGACGGTGGCTAGGACCACCCTGTCAAGCAAAGAATGAGAGGATTGAAAGGGTTATGTTTTCAGTCTGTGTATAGTTTGCTTTGCTTTTGGTTCAACTCCTTGTAATTTGTTAGAACAACTTTGATAATATATGTACAACTGCTCCATAACAGTATTGTCAATATCTGAAGGAATGGTGCAAAACGTCGAACACATGAGTGTCCCGCAATGCCTCAAGCAAGGTTTGTGTCCCCAGCGGGGACAACTAGTGATATATCAGTTGAATTTTGGTGATTCTGTCCTGCCTTTGTCATTGTCTTGCTTCTTTCCGCCGCCTGCAACCTGGCCTACCTGACCAACATAATTCTTAGCGGTGTTTGCAACCTGATTATTGGTGTCCTCTACTTCTTCAACACCAGGAAGACCACTGCCTTTCCTGCCACCTCCTCGTCAATGTCGATGCGCCAAGCTACTGGCACTGCTAGCATCCGAGTCATCACCCGATGCACTGAGGCTATGGGCGGTTTGGCTCCTCCCTCGTTGACAAGACTGGGAATGTTGTTGCTGACATGCGGATGGTGGACCAGAAGAAGGGGAACGAGAATGAGGACCTGTTGGGTCTGACATGATTTGTGTTTTGTTTGAGTCGTAAAGTAGTGTGGATAATCGATTAGTGGGGTGGAGTACTCCATTACCCCACCCTCGATGTGGTCACCCTGTCTTTCTGCAGAATCTGGTGCATCATATCCTGTAACTCCAAACCTCCATGCAACTACTCTCTCTCCGGCGAATGTTGGGGCTCTCTCGTCACTCTATGGCCACTCCTTTCTTCACAGAGACTGGCATCCTGCTCATCCACACTTGTCCAGGCATTCTCGCTCTCCAATATCTCATTTATCTACCCAAACTCCTGCTAGACCACTATGCCTATCTCGCACTACAGGAGAACAACCATCTTTGAACTCAGGGCAGGAAATATAGGCTATTGGACCTCGATTGGGCAATCAGCTACCTTCCTCCCTCGACCCTCTCCCTTCCCCCATTGGCACTGCTTCTTCAAGCAATCCATCGTCAAACTAATCAAATCAATCTGTTTCTAATTTATGCGACTTTGCCTATCAGAAACTCCGTTGCCAACATGCCCAAAGATATGGTAAGAAGTTCCATTTTCATAGTACCACTGTCGAGCTCTTCTCGAGTCATGTATACAAAGAAAACAAAGTACCACTATCGAGAAAGGCTCGAGTGGTGTATTCAATCCTTAATATATGGGGCTTACGGTTATGCAATCCCCTCATCGAATTGGCCAGCACCCAATGTTCTATGTTCATGATTTTTACCCTCATCACCATCACTGTGTGGTGGGCTGACTTGAGGACTTTAAAATGTACTGCCACCTCAAAGCTGGGTATGGCCTGCAATATGGCGCGGCGCATCTGGTTCCGTTTTAAAGAAGTCCTCTGCATTGGGATCATATTGTATTTCCATCATATTTCCCTCATATTCCCTTCTTTCGCTCTCTTTTCTTCATGGCTTATGAATTCTCGCTGGAGGGGGGAAAATTCTCTGTTAGTCATTGCACCTTTCAGCCGAAGGATACAGTTCGAGTCATGTCGGAAAAAGCCGATGTTTCAATGTGCCGCAATTTCCAATCTTCATAGCAAAATTTTCACTTGCATTGCCTTATCTCTACTTGCTGTCTTTGCAGGGAGAGAACCCTACATACCAGATTCTCACCTGTACACAGATGTTTAATGAATATCTCAAACACACATGACAAATTCCAGTGCGCAGTAGTTGTAGTCTGTTGTGTGCATAACCAATGTTTGTGCGACAGTGCTAACCCACTGATCACAGCATTGTTGGTTATGTACATCCATGTCACGCATCTAGCGCAATGTGTGTAGCATGGGCCCCGGCTGTTCCTCAATGGGACCGTGTCGGTTTTCCTTTCCTTTCCTGTCGAGCAGTATTTCTTCTCTTTTGAAAGGAAGGCAGGACATGTTCCGAATGCCACCTTGGCACGAAATTTGTGTTCAGCTTAGCAAATGAATCGCCGTTCATTATTTAAAGACCCAGGTTTGCGTACATACGCATGTTTTTCCCAAACTGAAACATGGTACCTCTTTCACAAATCAAACGCTCCCATCTCTGGCCTTCAATGCCGCTGCATGCTGGGTATCCAGCACATATACATCACTTCCAGGGTACACTGCATATCCATCGTTTGGCGTTGGTCCGTTTGTCAAATCAGAACCAGCTTGCCTGAAGGATTTATTAGGAAGTGCATGGGCAGTGGTCGTAACTTCAAGATACTGACCAGATCAAATCACCGGTCAGGCCAGTGCTCAAGACCGTCGAATACCATGTAGCGTAAACGCCACTTTGATTACTGGTGGACCCGAATTCTTCCAGAATAACAGGTTTGTTAGATGCTAACATGGCAGTTGCATGATCTTCAATCCATTGAGTTCCGAAGGGATTTTCGGGTTCACCCCAACTGTCCTACACGATCATAGAAACTCACGTCAGCGATGCGAAAGCCGAGGAAGAATAAAGCTTACTGGGTAGAGCTAGAGGTTCAGATTAAAGAGATTGAAGACGTAAATTTCACAATAATCAGAAATCGGAAACCTTCAAAAGGGAGCGTTATTTCCTTACATGGAAGGTCCCGAAATCCAAGGTGCTAATGTTGAGGTTGGCGTCGAAATCGATGCCGAGACTTCCTCTGGGACAAACCAAAGCGCAAAGCAAACTTGGTTATTACGGCTTTCCGCGAATCCACTTCGCACGTACTGGTATACATAAATTGGGTTTCCAGGATCGTTGAAGAAACCCTCGTCACCAATAGCCACCAAATGGTTCGTATCAATTGTTTTTATGAAGGCTGAGATTTCGGCTGCCCATGTCGAGATGGTAGAGATCGTGCAAGTTCCAGAGGTAGCACTGACACAGATGGACAGATTCAGGTTTAGAGATTATGAAAACACCAAAGGAACAGACCTCGTTGAACCGAGACATCTAGGTTCATTAGCCAGTTCCCATCCCTATGTACACGAGACAGAGAATACATATACCTGTAAGTACGCTCAATCAATGAAGGAAATGGACTGACGAGTATGCCAGGCTCGTTCACGTAGCGGCTAACGAAAGTCTGAACATAGTTTTTATACGCGGCCTGTGGACGATCGATTTGAGTTATAAACCGAGTGCTCGCAGGGTTAGAAGAGAAAAATCCACTCACAATGACGGTGGCGTTTGTATAGAAGTAATCATGCGGAGATCCCTGTCCAAGAATTTGGTTGACGTATACGTCCATACCGCCTGGAGAAAAACTTCAGTTTGGGGACTGATCGGGCGTACTATGTATTGCTCACCATAATCAGACCTGAATCGTGTCAAAGGAGATCAAAAGTTCATCATAGCGATGAGTCTCCTGATCTTGAGATTGACACTAAGAACCATACCAGTTGTTAGTCCTATGATAGGAAGTTAGTACAAAGGTATAGTACCATCATGTTCAAATCGTACGTACAGCGTGACTATGAGTCTTAGACCATGGGCCTTCGCAATAGCAACAACATTGTCTGTTCAGGAGAGAGCGGTCAGTGAAAAGAGTATGATGAAGGAGCAATATACACTCACCGAAATTCTCCAGCCCATTAGCACCAGTGTTGACAGTGGGTGTCGACCCAGACCAGCTCTGATAATACGCCACGCCATCGGGTGTAGTGACTTCATTGAATCCCCTGGAACAATTTGAGTTCTCGTAAACATGTTCATACCGTGTAGTAACTTACCACGTTCTGACCGTCGTCGCACCTGTAGCTGCAATATCCGCAAACGCGGTGTTCATATCGGCGGTATCGTAGTTCATAAGCCCGACCCAGTACGAGTTAGCTCTGTCAAGAAAAGAAATCCATGTCATCAAATGCACTTAAAATTCTAGATAGAATGTATTCCAACCCAACAACGGTGAACGGATTTCCGTTTAACGTGAAATGTGTTCCGGAAGTTTTGACAAACCCAGTAACAGTGGCTGTAGGGGAGGTTGAAGTCGACGTTGCAGTTGTGGTTCCAGAGCCCGGGGTCGATGTAACAGAAGAGACGCTGGAGGTAGCCCCGGGTATGCATTGAGAGTAATACGCGTTAGAAACCACACAAGCACTTCCGGCGGCGCAAACTGTTCATCAGATAATCAGTTCAGTAGTCTTTCCTAGTTGTTCATCTCATTATTTACCGGTAGAGCCTGTATACCCGATCCCACCACATTGTCCATATATGGGAACAGTCTGTGCTGAAACCAGTGTAATGGCTGGTATTAAAGCAAGCAGTCGGGATAGCCGTTTCATGGCAAAAAAAGATGAAGAGACTTCAAGCTTCAAGGGGCAACGAGACGAATATTCGACTCGTTTTTATTTGAGTCGCCAGGCTGTAAGGCACAGATTTCGCGATTCGTCACTCGACATGCTGGTCAGTGATCAGGTTTTTTTTGCTGGTGGAAGCGAGCTTTCTCCGTGTCGATATAGAATTGCGGTGATAAGTAACCTAGTACCAGCAAGCACCTTGAGTATGGATAAATAAAGGGAAGGCTGCACTATCAGGTTGCGACGATACCAGATGACCGCCATACATTCAAGAGGACACAAGGTTTCCGTATACGATTGAAGAACATCAACATCAATATTTCGAAATATAGGCGACCTTTAGGCGAGAAAATAGCGTCTGAAATTGCGCGCTAAGAATAGATTCGCATTGGCCAATGTCATCGAATTGCACCTAGACATAGACGAAGGTTCTATGAATGAAGGAATCAGGACGCAACATGATACTGCAAGACCTATCGCAAATGCACCAACTTAGTTTCCGCAAATCTCCTTAGATTATCATGACTCTTATCTGAAGATTGCTACTGGCTATGACATTATCCCGAAGACAGCACCTAACGCATTGAGGATACGAAGATTTATGAAATTTTTCGAGTTCATTGCATCAATGGCAGGAGGAGTAGTAATATCATAGAGCAGCCCACGCGGAGTACACCTGGACGAAAAAAGTGAGGATCAAAACATAGATCAAAAAATGGATACTCACAAGAATAATAGATGACAAGAAGTATGGACACGACAACGGAGTCTGCGACACTCAATCCGCCCTCTTAGCTTTTTTCATCCCATCTCTCGTATTCATCGCTCTGGAGACTCTCCGTATACGCCTCGTTGATTGTATCGCAAAGATTGTCAAGGTCGTCAAGGGCCTTGATTAGAGCTTGCAATGATGAAAGATTATCTAAAGCGGCCCTAAGCAAGTAGTCCGTCACTATGAAGATTGCAGTACGACGCACCATACATCTGAATCCGGATCTGAATGTTTGGTTCTGAAGGATGAGGCACGCTGGAAAAGACAAAGGTTTAAGAGAACGCTGTTAGTATAGGAGATCATCAATCCTCACCTGTACCCACAAAATTCAACTTTTGGACTACGAGACGCGTCACTTTAAACCTCTGAGCAACCACGACGTTGTTGCGAGCTTACTTCTTCATGATCATCCAGCGTAGCGCATTTCCCATAGTATGTGATTCATCGTAAACCTGGTATGTCGCGGCAGAAAGATCAGAAGAGGCGCCTTTCATCTGTAAAAACAATTTGAACCATGGGTATTCATTTGGGGAGTGGACATTTCAAACACAGACAATGCGGATTTTTGGGGGCGTTTCAGCGGTCGCCATGTCGCTGTCGACAGAGGGTAGAAATGAGATTGAAGGAATATAAGGACGTGTAGGACTGAGACTGAGCGTGGAAAAGAAACGGACGCACGGGATATTGTGTTTTGAAATTATGTGTCTTACTTCTCTCATCTTTATCCTTTGATCTCTCGACCTCAGCGAAGCAAAATACCCTGTATCACATTGTAAATACTGAACTAGGTTTTTTCACTAATTAGCCCATCTACATTCCAACTATCTTCACCATATACAAACAACGTTGCCCAGTGATTCAAAAAGTCTTCTTCATACTTGACAGGGTTTGTCATTGCCAGGTACAATTCATCCCAAGTTCGTGCTGAGTCATAACCCACTGTAGTTTCCTTAAACTTTATTCCCTTCAAATTCCGTATCCGGAGTATAACTTCGTTGACTGCATGGATTCGATCAGAAGTAGCAGGTGTGGTGAGTGACTGGAATCCTGAGGTACTCCCTGTTATCCAGCCGTTCCTTTTTAGGCCCAGGAAATTATGCTTGATTTGGGTTGACTCGAATCTGAGTGTTCCTAGGAGAACACTTCCCTTATAAGGTCGCTTGACTATCTTCTTGACTTCCCATTTTTCATTTTGGGCGTGGAAATCCAGGCCCCGTTCGAAACCAAAAATTATGATGATCTTCTCCTTGCTTTTAAGCTTACGGGGGTCGATTCCCTGACTGGTATAGGGATCGTGTGTATGACCTTCGCCCAGGACACGCTTGGCATACACCTTCACGATTGCATCTAGAATGCGTTTCAGAGCTTATATGATGAAGTAGGTCATGGTTGAACATAACTCACCCGAGAGACGTCGCTCGAGCTGTTCTTCGGTGTTACACGATGTCAAGGGTATGGTCATAACCCCAAGAACAGACGAAAAGAGGAGGAGCACTGGGAATAAGCGTACGAAATATTGCGGTACAATAGTCATAGCGGCGACGACAATGGGGCAGAAAGACCTTCCAGAGACATCTTAGCAGTGCCCGACTGATATGCACAACACATATAAACACACCAGCGACAAATGAAGCTTGGAGAGCGGTAATTGAGTGTAAGATTGAACTCTTCACTACTCGTGTTGTTAGTCTCAACCTGTTCGAATCGTGCAGGATAATCAACTGACAAAACAGTGTGAAAGGTAAATTTGGGCCAAGAAATCTGTTTTTTTTGATATAGATAAATTTGAGCGTCGATAACTGGATTCAATGAAAGAGGGTAAAGTCAGATAATTGTTCTTGAGAAACAGGAAGGGTGGGGTAGGCGAGCGGATGATGATATTCAACGTACTGAACCAGCGTTATCTTCGTGGGGAAAGCTGATGGGGACATCTCAGCCCGAATGTTTATATACATAGTCAGAGCAAAAAGGGAAAAATCTCAACGAGTTGTGAGCGCCTCGGGCCTTGGTCACCTGGCAGTGCAGATGTTGTTAGCTTGCCATTTCCGTCGGCATCAGACTGTGATCATCAGAATGCGTCGCGTTGCTTGTGTGGCTCCTCATTCTACTGCCTGCACTATTTTTTCCATTCTGTCCTTCGGCCTGCAGTCAATCTCCTTCGGAAGGATACAGAGTCAGCGAAGATCAGCAACAATTCAGTAAAGAACCAGGTGGCAGGATAAGGTAAGTGCGAGTGCCAAGTGGCATCATTCAGTGCGTTGATATTGCCCAGTATCGCCCAGTATCGCCCCCAGGAAAAAGCATATAAGCGAACGGCGCGATCCCAATGCCCATTGCAGAACAACCCTCACAAACTCAGGCATGGCCTCAGCTCGAACTTGAGCAGACATGCTCCTAGCGCACCTTACCATGCTATGCGATAATAATTCCAACTGCGAGGGCATACCAGAATACTTCTGAGATAATGAGGGAAGGAAGGAACGGAGAACAGACATCATAAATGTATAATTTTAAGGGTCCGACGCCTAAGCCTCGGAGTAGCGGTTACTCAAGCGAGCAGAGGGAGGTACGCACTGGGGCACAAAGCGACCAATGGCGAGTTGGAGCATTGTGACCGTCATTTTAGTTATTAGTCCCTAGTTCTTGCAACGTTTGGTAGGAACTTTTGAAACCAAGGCGTAAAACTATAACAGACGCAGTTCCATTGAGAAACAATAGTCGAGGCGCATGTAAGCCCGAAGGTTGTGGTGTAAATGAAGGAACAAAGCGCCGATTGTGTTTTCCCCTATAAAGGAACAATGAGACGAAAGAAAATTACGGGCAAAATGGCAGAACATTGTCTTAGAACTTCAGCCTCTAGGCGCTCAATAGGAAATTTCAAACTCCGCCTTCTTTGTGGTGCCCAGCACAACCAAACTGTAAACACGCTTTGCTTTTATATTCCTTTTTCCCCCTCAGTAATTTACACAATAGTCAACGTATCGCATTGTTGCAAGACTTGTATCAATAATGTCGGGGTAATTGACTATTTTGGACTTATAAAGCGATGCTTGCTCGCCTTTCTCCGGACAACCCATCCTCTTTTCCCCTCCTCTCATCTCTCAGCTCTTTGTATTGATTATACCCTTTCTCTATCACTTTTATCTCAAGGCAGGATCTCCCAGGTGGAACTCAGATCTTCCCGTTTCCCTATTAATTGTTTCAAACGACTCGCTTCACTTTCTTCTCCTACTTCCAAATGGCTTTCTCCACCTCAGAATTGGCTACCTTGCCTCCACTTCGCCCAGTAGCGACTCCCATGCCCGTACGCCTGCCTGGAATTGAACATATCCATTCCTTACCCGACCCACGTCTAGTAAGTCTTTTCCTCATCACGCCCACGATCGTCGTACTTATAACATATTTCTCATCAGTCACGTACTATTCCTCTTTATGCCCCTCATGCATTCGTGCCTATACCACGAAAATTCTCTACCTCATCGTCGATCACGAATGAGTCACGATCCCCGTCTCCCTCTCTATCCTCAGCCTCAAGCTCTTCGTCCCCAACCCTCGTTAATCCTAATCACGGGTTGACCTCCACCCAACGTGGCCAGCCGTTTATGCGACTTGTCCCTACCGATATGGCCCACGCAGAGGCTGTCGTAGTCGTCCCTCCTCCGGGGCCTGAACCTCAAAAACCCTTACTCCTTATCGGTCCGGCGTTGAAATTTATCAACCACCCTCAGCGACGTATTGCCCGTGGTGCACGGGTCTATCCGTATCGCAGAGAAATGAGTCCCTATCACGCCCGAAAGGCTTCCTGGGCATCCACTGATTGTTCGGAATCATGATATAACGAGGTCAGTATCCTCCTTCATATGCATATGCATATCACCTGCTCACAGCTCTGTTTCGTTTAGTCCTCTTGTTTCCGGTTGTAATTTGCATTTTTTGTATCCATCATCACTATCGTGTATTTTGTCGAGCTCCCCTGCAATGAAAACTGTATTTTTAACTCGGTACCACCACCACAATGTCTCGAATCTGTCAAAGGAGATCTCGTATTGAAGTGCAGCGTTCGGGGCCTTTCTTCCGCACAAAATTAAGCAGTATATGTACATATCGATCGCAGTGGTATGTACATACATTTTCGTCAGTCAATAATTACAGTATTCCCTCCAGCACGCAATAATCTCTCAACGCTGTGGTCCATGGCACTCATACATGATGATGATACATTACCTCATAAATAACTATCGACCACCTAGATATCTCCCCTGATACAACAAAAAATATGGAAACAGTTGATCTACTTGATCTACTTGTGATGTCGAAGCCCGTTCGTTGAAAAAGCAAAGGATTGTTGCTGGCCATAGAGAGTAAAGCTTTTCAGCAGTTAGATATCACCTATAAGCATCCAAAAAAAAGACGAAGAAGTTACACTTCAGAGCACCTCAGCCGAGACTTTGCGTATCATACCAGCCGGTCTCATCGTAGTCACTCTACGATCTTTTGACACGGTGGTCATAGCTGTTACGTTCTCCGTGGAAGACTCAGTCGCAGACGAAGTCGGACAAAAGCTGCTGGTGCGACTTTGGGTTCGTGAGGAAGATGGTTTTCTCGAACTGATAATTTCCACATAAGCAAATCTCCGACCCGGAGCCACGGTAGGAGTGTCAGTGCTGGAACCAGCTGAAGTAAAAGTCGAAGTAGGAGCAACAGCTTCTTTATTTGTTCTGGATCGCTTGTGAGGGTGACGCTCGCCCGTCGCGTCGTTCTGGGCCTCTCGTGAACGTTTCATTACTAATGTCGTCTTCGCTGGGTGCACTCCTGTGAGATAGATAAGCAGTGCTCATGCGGAGGTTCCAGTGAGACTTACCATCAGAGTTTGGCGGACTGGGGGTTGATTCTGTCCAAGGCACCTTTCTTGCCGATTTAGAGTCCTTTTTGGGAGGTCGTCTTTTGTGTTTCGGTGCTGTTGTGTTCGTCGTGTCTCCGTCTGAATTTGGTTTAAATATTTCCAACACGTCAACGGACTTTGAGGAAATAGTCTCGGGGTATGGAAGGTGTTCCGGATCGACTACTGGTATGTAAAGATTCGAACTAGTACTTTCTAGAGATGGTGTCTCCGCTTCTGTTATGTTGCCTTCATCTAAATATGTATTATCGTCAATATGTGTAAGGACCAAGGAGATCGGCGAAGAAAACATACCAGACACAATTGTGGTTTCCACAGTTGATGAAAATTCTATCATTCGCTTCACCTCAAGTTCATCTCGAAGCAAATTTATTTGCTGGTCCCTCTCAGCCAGATCCAGTTGCAGATTGTGTACATCCTTGAAATGGGATCGAAGCTGGTCAACGAGAGTGGAAATCGCAGGTATGACGGCAGCAGTGTCCTCTGTGAGGAATTTCGGGAAACAAGCCGTTTGACGCTGGGAAACCGGAATCAGCTCGTGGATCGTTTCCCAGAGGGATACAAGCTTGGGAGAAGGCTTCAATACGCCCAATTCTAAATCATACGAGCCGAACTCATGGTGATAAAGCACAGCGACCAGTTCGGATATGTGTTTCTCTAAATCCTTCTTTTCTAATTGGCGTTGCTCCTGGACGGTGGAAAGCTGACGCCGAAGCTCCTCCATCTGTTGCTCTGCGTGGGCCCGAACGTCGGATAGCTGACTTTTACGAAGGAAGGCCAGAGAAACAACCAATTCCTGTAAAACAGAGCAAGTTTCGGCAGCAGATATACCTCTCTCTATCAAAGCAAGAGCATTATCGCGCTGTGTCTCGACTGTTTTACAGGTGATTTCCGTTCTCGATAAAGCGCTCCTGAGGTCCCCTACTTCCTGAGCGTATCGCTCATTTTTCTGCGTCGCTTCGGCTAAAGCGGTTTCTGTTTGTAAGTGCTGAGCGCGGAGGGAAGAGAGTTGATTATCTGTTTGTTGAGAGGCTAACGATGCACCCTCTGCCTGACGTCGGAGGGCAATAAATATTGAGCCCGATTCGCGTCTCTCGCGCTCGAGCTGTCGCAATAAAGCATTCGTCCGCTCTACGGCCTCCTTCACTTTAGATTCATGACTGGAAGTATCGTGGATTGCTTTCTCCGAACAAGATCTTAAGTCTCGCTGGAGCTGCGCTATTTCCTCCGAAAGACGATGCTGCTCTACTTTGCTGCTTTCTCTGACGTTCGAAAGCTCCCTTTCCGAAGAAAGCTTTTGCTCCCTAAACGTAAAAGCGTATTTCCTCAGTGATGAATTCGCGGTGTTGGCCTCCGCCAATGATTTTTCCAGTTGGGCAATTGTCGCCTTGAAATCATTGGCCTCGCGTATCGCACTACTTTTGGCCTCCAGCGCATCCTGTCTGTCCCGCTCGAGTGCTTGCACCTGAGAGATATAGCCTGCACATATCGCATCCAGTTCCCTCCGTGTGAACTGTTTGTCCTCAAGGGCCGCTAGCTGTCTCTTCGACTCTTCCTGAACAGCATCAAGCTTCGCAGCGCGTTCACGGAAAATGGAAATCAATACCCTCGCAACGCTTCGCGTGCGCCGTACCTCGTCTCTGCCAGTTTGCTTCGCTACCTCTAACTGTTGCTGCAGCTCTTGTTGCGACAGACTCGTTTTAGAGTTGCTCATCCGAAGAAATCCCGTCTCATCGAGGGCTGCTTTCAATTGGCCTTCGACTTCCGCCAATTTTGAATTGTAGAATGCAGCGATAGAACCTCGTTCCTGATCAATTAAAGCAGTGAATAGCGCAGAGTGACGACCAATTGCACGAGGAAAACCCATAGATTGAGAGAGCGCCATGAAAAGCGGTCAGTATCATGAGAGACGAGATAAATGATTGAAGATGAATTTTCCGCTGAGAAGGAAAAATTATGTAATACTATGCTTTAATATCAGGTGAGCATCCTGTAGGTTCACCTACATGGCCAGTATCAGAAACAAGAAAATTGACCTGCATAGAATTCTCTCTCTTCCTCAGTTCGAGAGTAGAAGAAGCAAGTGGGCGCTTGTTCACATTATCCGATCGATCGCCCCAAATTGCGCTGAGTCAGCCCTTGTCCAGGTCGTCTCCGTCGGTACCCTAGAAAGTTCCCAGTGCGTTAAATATAATCTCCACCTTTATCTAATCTTTACGCAGCGAATGTTTGTGTACGGTTAGTCTCGTTTCTTGCCTCGGTGTGTCACATTAGCATCGCCGCTAGCGCCACTCCAAATAGCTTCACTGCTGGGACTAGTCTCGGGCCACGATGAGTGGAGGAACAATCTGGAACAATCTTTTGACTTACACTCTCTCAATTCACCGTCAAGCCACCTCAACTTCAGGTTATCCCGCCAAAGCTTCACTTTTCGCTAAACCCTCATTCCGGAGCCTGTACAAGTCGCGTAAGGGAGCTCATTGGATCAGGCGTGAACATGAAACATCCCGCTTATACCTCACTGCAATGCAATGGGCTTCCATTGCCGTGTTCCATCGTCATAGCCCGTCTCGAATCCGTATTTAAACCCCCCCATTCGATTTCGAAGAATTTTTCCTACAGAAAGTCGCATTCTATCAAACTCAAGCTTATTCACGTATAGCAATGCAATTCTTCTCTGTCCTGTTCTCGCTCCTGGCTATCACCACCGCATCCGTACTAGCACAGAGTGCAAACATCGGCGCTCCTGCGGATATGACTGAAGTTTCTGCTGGCTCAAATTTCACCGTCATGATTGATCGACCCGTACGTCCAAATATTCCTATAATAATCCACGGTATATCTCAGTTGCAATCACAGGATACTCTCACCGGTTCAACTGAAGTGGCTCTTGTCATTGCTCTCCTGAGCTGTGCTTCAAATTCTTGCCCTGGGCCATCCGAAGAACTTGGCACGGTCTTGTACGACGGGCCCTTCGACCCACAGTTCACGACTGAGCCTGGAACCAATTCGCTTCCGCCCCACGAGAACTTCACGCTCACTATTCCCTCCACTTTTACCAAGGGTCAAGCTCAATTGGGTGTTGCGCACTTTTTCTTGCTCGGAGTGAGTCTATTCATGAATGCCCGTATCTCGTAAAGCTAGCTAATTTCTGCTGTTCAGGCTTCTGTTGCGCCCATACTCGAGACCTTCAACTCTACCATTGTAATCACTTGAGAGTAGCTTTGTGGACAGTTTTGATCATGGAGTGTTAAATTGTACGGGACTTGCACTGCGGACATATAAATCTCAACTATCCAATACTATGGTGCTTTGAACGTTCGCAGATTGAGCAAGTTCGAAAATTCCTTAACGTAGAAGAAATTGAGTTTCGCCTCCCTGGACCCCCAATATTTTTCAAAGGCTGAAGCATTTTGACTCAGGGTGACCTTTAACAAGGTTTCCTCATCGTCATCACCCTTTCACTCTTTCCACTGCGCCTATAATCCCTTGCCACTTCATTCACTGCCTCTGATATCTGACATAAATCCTCACTCCAGTAATTTGGAAACAATAATGTGTAAAAACTAACTCAAGACGGCGTTTCTACACAGGGGAAAGTTCTGAAAAGGGAACCTTGACGCGACAAAGGATTCTGTGGCAAACATAAGCTTCGGAGATATGGACTAATCATGGATTTGTAAAATTCAAAGATTTACAGAGTCGGACGAGAAATTGAAGAAGCGACTGGGAGTGAGCTCCAGTTTCGAGACATGTGACCGCAATTATCCTGACTTTTCATCTCTTCTCACCAATGCCTACCCCCCATCGATGGATGTCTTCTCTTCTTTCAAGCATTGAGTATGATTAAATGCGACTATGCTTCAACATTGCTAGACCCATGCAAGTTACAAAGAGAAATGGAATGCTCCACGAGCCGACAAGATCGCTTGGATAATTTTATTGCAAAAAAGATGGGCTGGATTGTACTAGTGTATATACGTGAATGTTCCCGGAACCTAGTGAAACACCCGCGTATTGGCGATGCATTCTTATAGGCCTTTTGTCGCCGTCCTTTATCGTCATTGCCCAATTCGCATTATTATAAAAGCTAACGATGGAAGGCTTCACCTGGGTTCTCCCTTCACAAGTTCCTTCTACTCCCGCTATCATCGATAATGCGACTGTTCTCTGCGCTGTTCTCTCTTCTTGCAATCACTACTACATCTGTTATTGCTCAGAGCGCAAACATTGGCGCTCCTGCGGATATGACGCAGGTCCCCGCTGGGTCAGACTTCACCGTCATGATTGAGCGTGCAGTATGTGAACTTCCTTGTAATATGCGACGTACTAAATAATCCATATCCATATACTATCTAGGATTCGCTCACCAGCTCAACTGAGGTAGCTCTGGTAATTTCTCTTCTGAACTGTCCCTCAAGCTGTCCTGGTCCCTCTGCCTCTCTCGGTACAATCTTGTACAATGGACCTTTCGACCCTCAGTTTTCAGCTCCTCAGCCTGGGACCGATAATCTCCCGCCTCACGAAAACTTCACACTCACGGTTCCCTCTACCTTTACCAAGGGTAATGCTCAGTTAGGCGTTGTTCATGTTTACTTGCTTGGAGTGAGTTCACTTTACAACTACGCACAATCTACCTAACCTGTTTGTTTGTTCAGCTTGCACTAACGCCCGAGCTTGAGACGTTTAATACTACCATCATAGTCACTTGAGAGACTCGTTGTCCGATTCAACATTCTAATTTTGTTGTGGACTTCTTACATACCTTACGGACTGAAATTTACTGAAAGCGCAAACTGGCAATAAAAATCATTATGCACCTTACGTGGCAATGATATGAAAGTCTGTCAAACTCAACCGCTTGAACCATTGCTGCACATTCTATGCGAATGCGAGGGCGGACCTATACGAAGTTAAGGACTGCTTCATGATCTCTCCTAATCTCCCTCATCGGGATTGGGAAACACTCCCCCGAAATCTTAGATTTCCTCTGACTGCTTCTACACCCCACGTCCTCGATTTCCGTGCTATCTGTGGCTGCACTGTCTGAGAGAAATAAATTCACGCCGCCGGATGAGGGTGACCACAAGGAAATCAGGGTTTCTGGCCAGAATCTGGAAGCTCTGAATCGGATGGTCGAGGATGGTCGTTGTTAGATTTTAAGGACGAACAGGAAATTCATAGCTACATAAATTCCTCCATAATTTACCACCTGTAACATTACTTTACTACTGATGATTAGGGTGTAATTTTAGACTAAGGGCCAAGGCGTATAATTATAGTAGGCCCCCGGAAACTACTACTGAACCCCACCCGGCCAGATGCTCTAAATGACGCTATGTTTTGGGCCTGAATGACGCTATTTCGGACAAGGATTGGTCACGTGTAGTCCAAAAATTTCTCCCGGAAGTGTAAAATTTCCATTTTTGCTACTTATTTAGGGTCTTGACTCTCAAGAGTAGAAGCTTACTACATAGCTTACGAGCCAATATCGAATCAAGTTTTCACCTTTTAAATGTTATTCCCCCATGAGTCTCAAAATTTTTGCTCAGCCAGCTTGAATGACGCTATAACGGACAAGGTCTGCCCGTTCGAGCTCTATTTGACGCTATTTTCGGGCAGGGATTGAGCAAATTTTGGGTCCCAAATGACGCTATTTCGGGTGGGGTTCTGCAGTAGTTTCCGGGGGCCTATTATAGTGCACTACATGCGGCTGTGCAATCGAGTCACGATACCAATGCTCATGCTAATACCCCGTCTTTACACAGTTCATCGATTACAGCCCCGTCCTTTCATTCGTTTAGCAAGACTTTACACAGCAATGGCTTCATCACTGAATTCACTCGAAGGAGAAATAGAAACTCAAAACGCGTTATTCAACGAACTAAGACTTTCCGGCTCTGATCCTGCTGGACTAGAGGAAGTAAAGAAGAAGTTGGGAGAATTAAAGAAATCCCTTGGGCAAGCCAAGGCCAAGGCTGCCGCAGATGGCGCAACTGCATCTGGTAGCAAAGAGGTCGCCGGTAAGAAGAAAGAGAGGATCTTATTGAAAACCGCCAAGGTGAGCGGAATCCTTTCTCGGAATCGTATTCGTACTCATACTTAAGCCACCAGGGAACACGGGATTATGGCCCTGCTGAAATGTTCTGTCGCGAATACGTAGAGCGGATCGTCAAGGACTGCTTTTCGACTTATGGTGGTTCCTGTCTTGATACACCTGTATTCGAGCGCAAGGAAATTCTAGCAGGAAAGTACGGCGAAGACGCAAAATTGATATTCGATCTTATGGACCAGGGAGGAGAGCAGCTTTCTCTGCGGTACGATCATACCGTTCCACTTGCCCGGTATCTTGCAATGATGGGAGGGACGAATACACAGTCGAAACTATGGCAGGTTGGAAAAGTTTACCGCAGAGATAACCCAGTTATGTCTAAGGGAAGAATGAGAGAGTTTTCGCAGGCGGTGCGTCTTGTGCAGCTTTCGCAAATTCTACTCATTAATATTATCTCTAGGACTTTGATATTTCGGGTACTTGGGATCCTATGATTCCTGATGCAGAAATCATCAGTCTGATCTGTTCAATTCTGTCGAAGATTGATGTTGGAGAGTTTACTATCAAAGTGAGTTATCTTGCATCTCAACTTGTAACATTCTGAAACGTTTATTCAGATCAATCACCGGAAAATTCTAGATGGTATTTTCGAGGTATGCGGTGTACCCGCAGACAAGATCAGGACCATTTCTTCTGCTGTCGACAAACTTGACAAACTTCCATGGGCCGACGTGAAAACTGAAATGACGGAAGAAAAAGGCCTTGAACCTGCTGTCGCAGACAAGATTGGAGAGTATGTCAAGCACAAAGGTAAGTCAATCTTGCCTGTATCCGCAAATATCGCAAACTAACCTGTTATCTGCGTCAGGCGGACCAGAACTTCTTGCGAAACTTTTGGCCGATGCGGCTCTTAGCGCAAACCCAAGCGCAAAACAAGGTTTAGATGACATGGGATTACTGTTCACCTACCTCTCAGCATACAATGTCATCGACAAAATCTCTTTCGACATGTCCCTTGCTCGCGGATTAGACTATTACACAGGCATAATCTACGAAGCTATCGTAGACGCCTCCGCCCCTCCTAGCTTCCAAGCTAATCCCTCAGTTGGTTCCTCGACGACCCCCTCTCCAGCACTACCGAAAAAGAAAGTCACAAAAAAAGTCAAGAACGAGGACGGCGAAGAAGAAGAAGAAGTTGATGAATCTCAAGTTGGCGTCGGATCGATTGCTGCGGGTGGTCGTTACGACGGGCTCGTAGGCATGTTCAGCGCGGCTGCCGCCGGGGATTCTAAAAAGTCCGCAACTTCCAAAGGTTCTATACCCTGTATCGGCATATCGATTGGACTCGATCGCATTTTCGCTCTCGTCTGGCCCAAATGGGTTGAAAAGGGAAAACGCAGTAAAGAGACGATGGTGTATGTGATGGCGGCTGGCGACGGACTCCTTGTCGAGCGTATGAAACTGGTCAAAGAACTTCGAGATGCGAATATCAAGGTTGACTTTCTGGCAAAGAAGAAACCCAAATTGCCAGTGCAATTTGCGGCAGGTGAAAGAGATGAGGTGCCGTTCGCGATTATTCTTGGAGAGAATGAGATTAAAGAGGGGTACGTGATGGTGAAACAACAAAAATGGGAGATGGTAGATGGGAAGAAAGTAAAGGTCCTAGCGGAGGGCGACGAGAAGGGGGAGAAGGTTGACCGGGAACAGCTTGTAGAGTGGTTGAGGGCTACGCAGATTTGGAAGGACTGGGAGGACGGCAAATTGTAATCACGCTATCCAAATTGTCCATGAATAGATGATATATATACTACTGACTCTGCATTTCCTACACATAATGTATATAACGCTTTACCTTCGATACATATATTTATACCCACATTTCTACCACGGCGAACGAACTCCTGCTGAACTGAGAGACCCGCCCTCAGTGAGCTAACAATAAAAAAATCAATGGTCGTGTACATGCACTACGAAGGCCTTCACGTACCACAGCTGATATTTGCTTGTGGACCATGGTTAGATCTGTATATACAGGATGAATGTTGTGAACAATGTGTACGAGAGAGAATTAAACTCTTACAATCTAAATACCCCATGTTCCCATTATTTTGATCTTCAACTAACATATCGCTAAACTCAATCTCTGCTGCGTCCAGATTCTGTCTCGCGATGAAAAACTTGGCTGCGCGACCTCCACGTTCTGCGTTTCGCGTGGCAATGATATTACGGACTTGTTTGGAGAAGCGGGTAGCAAGTGGCGGTAGCTTGACCTAAAGAAGAGGATGGGTGAAACGATTTAGGATAGAAATACTTGAAGGTACCATATGAGGATCTAAACTGAAGATATCGGCTGTTTCGAAGAGATCAATCAATAACTGAGGCGAGACACTCGATCCAATCCATAATATTGTTGTTTCTTCGTTGTCTACATAACATGCAAAAAAATTGTCAGCGGGCTAAATTGTGACAATAAGAAAACTCTCGAGGTCGTTGGCCATCCTACCGCTTACCTATGAGATATATCCCATTTGCCACCATCCATTCATGACTAGCTCGCATAGTCGATGGCAACAACACCGCCGAGTTTGCTGCCTTAGATCGTGGTATACCGCCCACACCAGGCGTCTCTGTATCCGTCAACGTCAAAGCAATCGTATCATCCAAATCATGCAGAGCCAAGAGTCGTGGATACAAATGCTGGATGGTAGACCGTACACTCATGGAAAGCAGACGGTGGGTGAAGTAATTACGAACGTCGGAGGCTATGTTGCGTGCTAGGGAAGGGAAAAAGGCAAATACAATGTGAGAAGGTGAAATGAATGATAGCTACCGCGTACCTTTGAGAGGTTTGGATTTTAAAAGACCTAGCGTATATGTGGGAAGAGCTTTAAGCGTTTCTGGAATGATAAGCTGTTGAAGACTTCTAGGTGAGCCGGAAACGATCGAAACATATAGGTATAAGAATGTGATGATACCTGGGTAGGTCTCGAGGCAGCCGCGCATTTATTCCTATAACCCAATAACATAGCGGAACAATTCTCCGTGAGGTCATCTCTTATCAGAGACATTTTCTGTGACGATAGACTGGATACGGCTGAATTTAAATAGGTCAATATTTTTGTCGTGCTTGTCCCAATAACCAGTGCTGCCCACCTGTTCTCGTCAAGTAGTTCATGCATGTATCCACATCCGCAAATTGAAATACATTTCCAGCCAGCTCAACCACTTGAAGTGCTAAATTCACCAACCTCACCCTTCTCTGACCTTCGAGGGACGTATACAACACCGCGCATTGCAGATATGCATATTCCCGTGGACTGAGACCTGAGCTTGTCATGGAGGTAGCAGTATGAGAGAGAGAGACGCAGAAAGACTTGTCTGCATCGAGAATACCAAAGGCCATGTCGGTCGAGTTTTGAAGGTAAAAGTTCCCGTGATGATTTGTTATTCGAAGGCCTATCGAGGTCTTCAATGATTGCGAATTCATTTACGAACTGTTAAGGGAGAGTCACCTTTCGAACACCGCACTCTCGCTATGCAATCATACCCTGTAGTCCGTCGAATCAATCGTTGCATCTGCGATTCGAGTACTGGGCTGTCTCGCAACAAGTCAAACCGAGGATGGAAGAATATATCACCGCCTGTTGTCGATGGCACTGCGCCTGATATAGATGTAAGAATTGGGGAACAAAATCGACTTCTACAATGTATGACCCACCCACACTTGCTACATCCACGAATTTACTATTTCCCAAAAACATCGACACTCCAATCCCTTCTTCTGCGCACTCTTCCCCGATCTGCTTCCATAACGGATCACGAGGTTTATATAGCACTTTTTCTTTGTCGGTATCATACAGCTCGTTTTCATTAGGCTGACCGTGAAGAGCAGCGATGCCAACGGACGGCATAGTACTGAGAAAAATGATGATATGACCACCGCGATTTGACTACCAATCATGAGCAAATGTCAGGCAATTTGAAAGAGAGAAAAGAAAAACTCACAAGCGCGCCTTGACCCGCTCTTATTACTGAACCTAACGCATTTCTAGAATCCGATGTGTTGACAAACCGTTGTGGTAGCGATTGCAGTAGAGCTTCCAGCGACTTTCGATGTTCCCAGGGGTCGACAAAAGCGTCATTGTAGAGCGGAACAAACACCTCGTCTACGTCAGAAACTACCATCATAGGACTAGGAACTTTGTCTGTCTAGCATGTACACGTTGAGAAAGCCACCATTAGCGGGGGTGCAAGGAGGCACGCACTGTCAAGTCGTAGAAGTGTAGTGTGCTATCATAGGTGATGATAGCTATCCGGCTGCCAGAAGGGAAACACGAATCAAGCATAACTTCTTCATCAATATGATCTGGACCTCCGTATAGAATTTTCAACAGCGATATGCAGGCAGCATACAGAAAATTTGACTGAACAGCTTCTACAGACACATCAAGAGCAATTACGAAGTTGAGCGATTGAGGTGCCCGGACACCAGTTGGCAGTGGTGTGGGAGAAAAATATGGGGGTGTCAACCGCTGTGGTGGGTTCGACGCAAAGTATTCGTCTCCAACGACAAAATCCACTGTCCCTTTACATAGTTCAGGTCGATCCATTTGATCAAGGCGCATTCCATTTCCGTCTAGGTTGGAAAAGTACTCCGGGGTCACGGTGGTCTCGTGCGTACACAGGTTACATTTCCATTTACTTCCTCCTGCAGTCCACACACACCATGGATTGACGTAGGCGCGACACTTTTCGCATCGAGCTGGACCAGACGGACCAGGGTCAAGGAGTGGAATTGGCTCGTCTCCTTCAGCAAAGGGTTGGAAGACTGCAGCAAGAGGTACGTTACACTCCGATGCTAGACGCGAAGTGTGAGGCAAAGCCCAAGTAGTCACGCGGACATATTTCGGTGAGGAGTTCCCTGAACAAAGTCCAATGTTTACAATGATAAATGCATACAGAGATGCACGAACCTTGGTCCACAGCTACAAAATCGGTGGTAGCCAACGGTACTCTTGTTCCTGGAAGAGTCAAGTATGGCTGTTTCTCCCAGTGTTGTCTGTCAGACTCAACGGCATCGACAGCAGAGGGTACTTGATTTGGATCGATACGTGGGCGCAAGCCTAAGTATCAGATAAGTAACTTGGTTCGTTAGATTCAAGGAAATAACATACCGTACCTTGAATTCCTCGGCCAGCACTGTGAGGCGGCTGCGGGATATGTGGAGACTGTGCAGGGTTGTACATGGCAATGAGCTTTGACGTTGTCAATGTCAGAAACAAAGCACCTGTCGGTGTTCGGCGCTTCAGTACTGCGGCTACGTGTTCTCAAAAAGGTATTTCTTGGCACGTGGACATTTTAGACGCCCTAAGTTTTTTTTCTAACCATCACCGTGACCATCTTCTGACTGTTACTCAAGTCAACCCAAAACTTTCGGATCTCTTATTCGTATATTCTAGGTTGTACATAGCCCTTGCAGTTCATTCTGGGTGTCGGCAGCCGTACTTCGACACGCCAACTTCGAGATGCAATCTTCAAGTCTGAAAGCCAAGTTACAATCACCTTGAGGCCGTATCGAAGATGACTTGGGGAATTTGAATCATGTTAGTAGTTATGCACGGATCGTACAGATTTTCTCGATGTCGTCTTACTTCTTCTTTCGTAATACTTAGGTGTCAAAATGCGGGCACTGGCGTGTCATCTCCACTGGGGTACAATGGTATACAATTAAAAAATTCCATTCAGAATTGCAGTCGTCCTTCCTTTCCAGAATTTTCGAAAGTGGCTTCCGTGGAACCGAAGACTCAACAGTAGATGAAGAATGATCGCATGATCATAGTTTACCTGAACGAAACACTGCAGTATATCACGGTCATGACCTCGATATCTGCTCTTTTTCATGACCATAACGCCAGAATCTATTAGCAATTGGCATCCGAGAAGAGGAGGAGGTAGTCTGGTGACCTTTATAGCGGAATCTCCCGTCATAGACTTTGCTCATGTCGGACGACAATCAGCGCGGAGATCCTGGCCGCTTGTGTTGGAGACTAACACAGAACAAGTAACTACAATTCTGTTCAACTTCGTATACATTGAATTTAACTCAAGAGGCTGTTGGTCTTGCTGCGAGGACTACGGCATCAAGAATGTCAACGTGATCGTCTGATTCCATCGATGAATCGGACGTTATCTGCTTCAAGTTAGTGCGAGTGTAAAAATTTGAGAAATACCATTGAATTTCTTTTGACAAAAACAAAGTAATTGTTGTTAACATTGATTTTTGTCTCCAACATTGTACAGTATGTATAGCAAAGCTTGGAACGTGGCTTCGTCGGCAATTGAACAAAACGATTCGACGCTTGGACCTTCCCTTTATATCAAAGGAACGATTGCCACGCGATTCGAAGTCGGAATTCAAATATTCACACGCAAGCGAAGCCTCTTCATCAACCATCCGGATCTCTGCCTTGTACTTATTTCCTCACTGTATTATCAAGATACCCCTCCCCTCCCCTCCCAACCTGTTTTCCACTCAAAACAATATACACTTTATCTCCCACAACCTACATATTTGTCCTTAGTCCAGCTATTGGCATGAAGCAAGTTCGTCCTCGCAGTGCCGATCTAGGCGGCCTTCATCTCGCTACAGCGGGCAGTGGCTCCGGGAATGGATGGTTGGGATACTCAGGCGAAATGCAGTATGTCTCTATGTAGTCCCTCATGTTAACCAACAAAAGCTTATCAGTCGTCGTAGAACTCGTTTCGCAGAACTTTTGACGGATATGTATAACGAGACCTTAAACGCTGTAAACGAACGGGATGCAGAGTTGTAAAAAAATTTCCTTCTTTAATCCATATTTGTTACAGAGCTAACGACTTACTACTAGTGCACCGACAGACCTTCCCAGCGAAACCCGAACTCGTCTTATCCACTCCCTCGATAGTTGGAACTTCGAACCCCATAAGCTGCCAGATGAAGAAGTACTTGCTTGTACTATGATGTTGTTCGAGGCCCTGTTCCGGATAGAACATATGCAGGATTCCGTGGGTCTTTCTCTCAGTAGGTGAATTCATCTCTCGTGTGACTGTCTCTCACCCTTCCCTTGCCTCTCTGCTCATAGAAGACCAGATCTACCCTCTAATCCACCATCTTCGTCGAATCTATCGATGGGAAAACACCTATCACAACTTTGAACACGCACTAGACGTCCTTCAATGCTCCTACATCTTCCTACGGTCAGCTGGTATGGTTCCACCCGTTTCCATACTTTTGGATGAGGACCCTGAACGGACGTGGACTTCTGCTCGGAAATTCGATTCCGGGTCACTCGTAACCTGTCTTGGCATGAAGGAGCTTTTCGTCGTCTACATAGCAGCTATCGGACATGATGTCGCTCACCCGGGTTTCACAAACCTGTTCATGCGTAACGCAGAAACGCCGCTCTCAATGGTGTATGACGGAAAATCAGCTCTAGAACAAATGCATTGTAGCCTGCTACTGCGGGTCATGCGCCATTATGGTTTAGGTCCGTTATTGGACGACAACTGCGGCAGCGGTGGAAACGGTAGTACCCAGAGCGTGAGGAAACTCTTATCCGAAACGGTGTTGGCGACAGACATGAGTGTACATTCGAATTTCATGGAGAACTTCAAAGCCCTGGTGGATGATGGGATAACACAATCCGAAAGCGAGGCCGAGGAAGGGGAAAGCCAGCTCTGGAGACGACAGGTCCTATTGTGTCAAGGTATCATGAAATGTGCAGATATCTCTAATCCAGTGAGTAAGACTGTAGAAACGATCTCATATATCATGAACGAATTGATTACTTGTTCAGTTCCGACCTTATCATGTTTCGCAACATTGGGCAGCGGCATTGATGGACGAATGGACATCGCAGGCGATGCTCGAGAAATACATGGACTTGCCCTGCACTAATCCATGTTCAGATGATCCTCGTTCCGAAGCTGACGGTCAAGTATTCTTCATCAACAAATTTGCTAAACCGTTGCTCGAATTGATGGTCGAGGCCGTGCCAGGTGAGTGTCGATTCTGTCTGTCCAGGTCAACTTGTCAACCTAACTCTATATGGTCTGTAGAATTGCAGCCACATTTGGACCAATGCCAAGACAATCTCCGACTCTGGCAGTCTCGTCAAGTTGACATCAAACCTGTTTTCGAAACGACCGAAAAGACAGCCTCAGCTGACTTTCTCCCTGCATCGTCCTCCGCCTCGTTGATATCCACAATATCCTCTTCTTCTGCTCGAAGACGAAGAGACGACTATCTTACAGCATTCCCGCTCGCACTTCCGAAACACCATCCCTATCGGAACATTTCGCATGTCGATCGTATACAATACAGTCCTGTAGGAGAGGACGATGGTGGCCCAGAAAAGGACGTTAACTCTCAAGATATCGTGGAAACTGCACAGGAATGCCCAGATTTTGATCGCATAGCAACTTCTCCTCTCCCACGCAGTTCCACCTCAACAGCTACCAGTGCCACTCTGGTCTGGCCTTCTTCCGCCATAATAGGGAGTAACCAACAGAAGGATCAATCCTGCCTCTCTCCTCCATCACAAAATGTCGCTCTTCCTCGCACCCAATCAACTAATGAAGAGGGTGGTAAACATGCAGGGCGAAGCGCATCCTCATCATCTTCGGCTTCAGCCTCAGCCTCTTTCTCAAACTCATCGCTCAGTTCGCCTTACGAAAGTGGCTCGGATATTTCTTCGTCCTCCGTCTCCGGAGACTCGGAATATATGTCTGTTGCAGACTGGAATAGCATCAGTGGAGAAAGTCATAGTGTAGCCAGTTCGTATCGCACAAGTGGTGATGGCTACGACCACATTACCGGTGTCGATCGTATCGGCGAAAACCCTAACAGAGGACGCAATGACAGTATCAGTAGCCAATCCCAAGATTATCAATTCGTGCGAGGCCACCTGCGCTCAATTACGAGTACTATCAGTATTGCAAATGAGGCTACAAACGGCTCATGCTCATATAGCGCAACTCATATTCAGGATCCACATGCTGGACTCCGAGCAGCAGCGGTTAGCGCTCAGCCCATGTTGAGGAAACAAAGATCAATGTTGAATCGCAAGTCGTGGGGCGCTCCAGGGGAATATGCCGCACGCTCTTCGTCGAATGGTGTATCTTCCAGCGCATGTACGGTGGCTTCCTTGCACAATGCCTCGTTGCGCCCGCCTCCGCTAAGTAGCCCCGCGGTTCTGGGCGACGGTTTCGGTAATCAAGAACTTACCCCATCCGAGTCACAGTCAGCAAGGACTACACCAAAGGCAACGAAGAATTTGCGAAGGCCGACGCTCGTCATTGCCCAACCGCATTCACATCCTCGGGAGATTGGAGTCAATCTTTTGCCGGTGTGATGTTGCTGTGGACGCGACTATTCAGCAGTACAGAGGGGCTGTCTCGCTGAGTTATCCATCGACTAATGCGTCGCACGTCCAACAGCATCGTATACTCCAGGACACTCCGTGTGCTCGTGGTTTAATACTCTAATCGACCCAAAGTCTAGATTTTCTTCTTTTGTCCTTAGTCTTTCATTCGATTCTCTCACATTGGGTTCCCTGTGTTGGGTCATGTTCTCGTCTGTTCCTCTATTTGTGTTTGATCGAAAAGTATCTTGTATATCGTCGTTGCAATTGCGCTCGTCACGGTTCTCCCATGGTGCCTCACGCATCCCCTCTGAAACTCTCGAACATGTTGTCATTCTGTTCATCGCTCAGTGTCATTTTTCCAAGTAACTTTCTAGCCCTCGTATCTCTTTCGATCCTCTATGTTCTCTGTGTCGATGGCTTCTCAGACTCCCTCGCGTGTACTGTTCAACTCGGATTGAACATGATATTTATGCGTCTCGAATTATCTCCTCTGCACTTGCTGTGTCCAGAACGTACTTCAATTCTGCCACAATTTTTGTGTATTACACTGTAGCTTTAGCAAAACAGCTATACTCCTGTATAATGACATCCTATATTCCCAAGGATTGAGACTTTTCTCAGGTATCGATATCTGCTGTCCACCTTTTATCTGCGACATACCGTGGATTCCAAGAGAATAAGGTAATAAGTGATACGCCGATTTATAGTTACACTTCTCATCCTCGTCTCTCATCGTCACTCGCAGGACAAATCATTAACCCACTCACCCACCCTTATGTTATTCACTCACAGTGTTAAACTCCAGGTTTTGAACTCCCGCAGCGTGTGATTGCCCAGCAGGCAAAGTATTGGTTGGCATCAAGCCATACTCCGGATACCATTACCATCCGACGCGATTCCTCTTCCACCACCTTCTCTCTCAACCCAGGCATGTATTAGTAAACCGGAAACCTTCAAGCTACATAGGCGATAACTTGATACTGATCCTCTGAAAACCGGTCGGGTCGGACATAAATAATGTATAAATCTCCACAAGTAATCCCTTCAATGATTAATCCGCGGCCGGTCTTTCTCGGTGTATGACCAAAGTGACGACAGTCACGATACGCAAGCCGCCGATGGATAACCTTGAACTGCTTCTGCTTTAAATGCCTTTCGTTAAAGCACTATTTTCATTACTCTTAGCATGGCCACCAAAGTACCCCTTCTTCTGACCGGAGCCACTGGTGATAACATCGCGCGTAACTTCCGCTACCCCTATTCTGACGCCATTCTACAGGATACATAGGTGGAACAGTCTTAACTCGTTTTCTACGACGTCCGGATGTATCATCCTTCGATATACGACTTCTTGTTCGAAGTCATGAGAAGGCCAAGAGTATTCAGGATTTAAATTTGGGAGTCACCGTATTTATTGGATCCCATACGGATGCTGGGCTCATGGAGGAGTTGACATCTCAAGTAGATGTTGTTATCGCGACCGTGAGCAACATTCCTATAATATCTGATAACGTTTAAGCCAGATTGTGTGCTGGCAGGCGGACTGTGACAGCCTTGATGCTGCACAGAGCACTCTTAGGGGGCTCAGAAAACGATACGAAATGACGGGGATCCCCCCTACTTTCATTCACACAGTAAGCTTAAGCAGACGTTCTCGGAGGTGACTCGGTAACTGATAAGAGTACACTTTTTAATTTTCCCTAGTCGGGGACTGGTGAGCTCCAAGGGTCATCTCAAAGTGAGATACTAATAATACTTGTACTAGGTGTGTATGTGGACTTTGTAGGTGGCAAGCATGCCAATTCAGAACTTTTTGACGACGCAAATCCCGAACAAATCGAGACCATTTCGCCCACTGCTCCCCATCGGTCGGTTGATTTAGCGATTGTCGCTGGGGATGCCGAGCGTTGGTCTCAATCTCTCCTTTGAGCTCATGGCAATCCTGTAATCGTTTCGTTTCAGGTTATGTGCACAGCTTCATTATACTTCCCTCGACCGTCTGGGGAATTAGTACAGGACCACTCTTTGACGCCAAGATTTCAAATCCCCACTCTGTACAAATTCCCTATTCTGCAGGAGCTGCTCTGGCCCGTGGTAGGGGTGGGATGTTGACCGAAGGCAAGAACGTATGGCCTATAGTTGAAATTCATGAGTGTAAGTTTCGAACGTCTGCCTCATTTCACGAATCTTGACCCTTCTCCCATGGTTAGTGGGCGACCTTTATAGTTTGCTGTACGATGCCATTCAGAACAAGCATCCTAAAGCAGGGCATGGAAGAGAAGGATATTACAATGCTGGTTATGAAGAATATTCCATGCATCAGCTGGCTACTAGTCTGTCGCAAGGCCTTGTCGCGCTGAACAGAGGGACCAACACTGAGCCATCGTCTTTCACGCAGGAGGAGCTTGACAAATTTTTCGGGGTATGTTGAGTTCACTTCGCAATGTAATCTCTATCTCATTGTTCCCCTTCAATCAGCAATTTGCACCCTTTTTTGGAAGCAATTGTCGCTGCTTGTCCACGCGCTCGAAAGCAATTGGTTGGGTTCCTAAACTAGGCTTGAGGGATATGCTTTCGAGTGTACAATACGAGATGGAGGTTCTAATTGCCAAGGGCCTTTGAGAAATCGCTTACGTACAAAGAAATAGAGATAGAGCGCTTGATGTAATAATACCGATTCCTCTTAAGCGCCTTACTGGCGGCCAGAAACATCTGGAAATGTTCTCCGCTGTTGTGCAATCAGACCAAGTATCTCTTTTTTCTTCTACCGGCTCCAATCAACTGCAGCTTTTTTCCATACATTGTGACGAATCGCTCCCTTCCGACGCGTTCATAGGACTGCTGAACGATCGTTCATCTGAACCTCAACCAGAGGGCACGGTTACTCTTGTATCTCCCCATTCTAGCCAGCCAGGATTTCTGCTGGACCAGACGGTGCTTCATGTACAATCACCATCGCTACCAAACACGTATATTCAATGTCCAGCTCAATATGGCACCGAATTAGGCTTGAAACACTCATGGATCCATGTGCAAGTTCGCAATATGAGTCGGGAATGGAGCTTTGAAGTTGGCATTGCCGACCGTGTCGGGAGAAAAGGTATCATCCGATTCTCAACCTTCCAAGTATGTCGCAAATCCTTGTCTTTCTTGGAATTAAATCGATTTATCAATCTCGAAACTTAGAAACAACCACGACTCAAAGTTCCCGCAGATTCCAATGGCCTTCCCCTCCTTCATCTTCCTTTCTCTTTTCCTTCAGATTCAACGCAGTTAACTGCCTGGTCGACGGTTAACCTTCACCTTCCGACCTTCTTTCCCCATTTCACGAATACGAATCTTATCGAACACGCATCAGATTCCATTGAGGATGACTTTTTGCATGCTCACGTCTTATCTCCGGCCGGACAATACTCACATGTCTGCTACATTAGAATTTACTCTACTTGCAGGCTTCGTAGAGTGTGGTTCAGCGACGGAGGACCTGGCCAAAAACTTCCGTGGGAGTTCGAGCTCTACGCTCGTGAATAATAAAAGTAGCTCGAATAGGAAACAATTATATGGAATATCCGGGATTTCGAAGGTAGCGAGTACAAAATTGTGAATAAATTTTATCTGCTTATCGATTGTGACAGCCAAACATTGAGACTTATTCGAATGGCTCATTGACAAGAGATCTTAAGCCTGGCGAAAAATCTGAAGCCAAAAATAAGTACTTACGCCCTAGTTCATATGGTCTGTCTGTCTTGACTTTTGTTCGAATTCTGATATAACCTGAGACGTGGTCATTCAAGAATAAGAACTCTTTCTCCCGAGCGGTTTATCATTGGACAGGATTTAGTGGCTACACATGGTTCGTGCATGTGTTCTTGAAGTTCTATGAATACAGCAACATACAACTTTATAGAAGTTTCCCAAACAGTGTGATCTTTCAGAACATCGCAACGTTTCTCTGAGTGATCCACTGAATGTTCCCCCTGGCGTGTGAATGGCAGGTATAACGCTATTGAGCCCTTTTTCTGCCATGGATATACTGAAATCTGATTCCATCATATGGCTGTGCCGTGGATTCTAGGAACCCTCCATTTTCGATGTAATTGTACTCACTCGCAGTGGGCAATTCATGAATTGATCACTGCCCATTCTTTCTCCTGTGCTTCAAATTGACGGCTGCCACCCTCGTTTTTGACGCTTGAGGCCCGACAGTAAAAAGAGTACGATCTGCTGACCCGATCGACGTTATATACGGGCCTCGAACCAATCACATTTGAACCGTCACTGATTCACATTCGCTTTCTACTCTTCAAGTTCAAGTCCGTTAGCAAAATAGCTACGTGTGCAAGGTCTTTTTTATGTGCTGAGCAATAAGGGCGAGGTTCTTACTTGGATAAATTTCTTGGGGGAAAAATAGAGGAAAACAAATTCGAGGTCAGCAAAAAATCCCTACGTAGTGAGTCGTTCTTTGACTTAAAAAAAATCTTTGCACGTCCTGAATGCATTTGATTCAATGTATGAATGAAAATCGACCCATTATTCCCACCTCGACACTAATTGCCTCTCCAAGGGCCACAAACTTTGATTGTGGTGGGCCTGTCCGTGACCGTAAACCCGATCCCCGATGTTAGTACTAGCGTATGAACATTTTTACCTTTGGCAGTGGGGAGTCTCTTCAAAGTTTAATTTTTCCCTGGAGTCCCATCGGGCGGTCACTGTCCCCGCTTTAGGTTTTGATACTATGACGTGTGGAATGGGTGAAGGAGGAGACTGCTTGAGTATGATTCTCATTTATAACACAGTCGATGATATACAGGTCCCTGATGTATTTTGGTAGCCGCAGTAGCAGCCTGCGCTCTATATGCCTTTGGAATTATAGGGTACAATCCTGCTGATGTGGATCCAAGAGCCTCAGACTATACTTGATAACCGGCGGGGATAATCGAGTCCAACCCCACACATATGATTCCATTGGTCCTCAAGCTCCCATAGTCCGCCACGAGTAGGACTAGTCTAGACTAGTGCGCTTTTGGACGTCTAGTCTTCAACAAAGTGCGCAAAATGAGATCAAGGTCTAGACAGTGCGATATTTCTACGAATGCGGCTCACTTGTTCAGAGTCAACGTGAAGGGAGATACTTGCAATCTTTAGCTTTTCCAATGACTCGGGGGTCCTGAGAACTGGTGTGTTTACCGCTCTCTCTCGTCATTAAGACCTTCCAGACCCTCTACCGTACACTCAATGACAAACGAGACATACGATCAAAGACTTGAAAGTCTACATGCTCCAACAAGGTACTAGCCCGATGTCATCGTGGTGTACATAGAGCAGTGGCCGCGTAGAGTCATTTTAAGAACACAGTAGATGTTACGCAATTATACACCGGAGGATGACGATCCATTCAGAAAGTGACGAGAGAAACTGTGCTGGATGGTTCGGCTACAGTTAATTGAACATACAAGTTTCATGATGTTAGTATACTCATCACAATATTTCGAGGCCCATCGGGTCTCGGACAGTACTTAACCCTGATCGCTAATCTTTGAGTGGACGATGGGATTCATATTTACCCCTTAGATAGCCTGATGCCGGTCGTCGACGCACGTAGTAAGAGGATGAATGGAAAGTGAATCTATGCTAAAGGTCTGGCTAAAATTTGCCCGTCACTGGCAGTGACAAAACGCTAGGCTGAATAAGGTAGTTTATACTGCCTCTTATCATGAACAGATTGAGTAATTGAATGTGCTGGATCTTCAGACCACTTGGTCTGAAAGAGCTTAAGGCCGGTGGAGTTCGATGGCAAGTTTTACGCTGCCACTCTGCTAAATACTACAAAAAGCGCCTTGTTTAGTATGTATGTAGTCGTCAAGTAAGTTCAAAAAAAAAATCGGGGATTACTTACATACTCAAGATGATAGGCTTTTATAAAACTATCTTCTTTTGCAGCCGATCCTTGATTCTCGGAGTGCAGGCCATTTCGCCTGAGTATGAAAGTATGAATATATGCGCATGTCTGATAGCCGTACGAGTTTCGTGAGGCTGAATTCCTGTGCTAATGGAATATTACAGAACGTGGGCTTTCTGGAGCTCTCTGGAACCGGGAGAATGGACCTTGAAAATTTTCTGAAGGTATCGGCCTTGATTATGATTTCGGCATTCGATGATACTATAATCCCAGTACTAGAGCTAAATGCAGAGTTAGTGTATTTGTCTAGAATATCATGTTGATTCCTGAGATATTGAGTGGCGCTTAGGTGAACCTGGTTTTGACCTGTGCTGGTGGATCCTTTGTGGATGAGCGAATCCCAAGAGTCTTTGAGTTTTTCTATTTGGGTTTATGGGAACCTTCCATTCAATAGAGTATTTGAGAGACTCTATGTCATATGAGGGAAGATGATATATCGATAATGCAAGGTGGGACTTAGGTGCTTAAGAGCATTACATATCGAGGGGAGCTGGAGAAATACACTGAACTTGAAGACCAAGTCCTTCAATGATCAGCTGCGGCACGGTGTCGGAACTTGAAAACAGGGCCTCCGTGACCCGTGCCGATTTCGCCAGGATGTGCTCTTCTCTTGATACAGAACACATGCGGCGTAGAAGCCATCACTTCTATGCGGATCCATTCAAGAGCATTTCCTTGTAGGGCAAGGACGCGGGAGACCTTGGGTTTTAATAAGGGTCATTGCTGGTCAACGAGACCCATAGAGATGGTACTGAGGGGATTGAGTGGGGTTCTAGTTGTTGATTGACCAAAGCTTTCGCCCTGGCATACGGCGATCTGAAGAGGCTACAAACTAAAATTCTGTAAGGAAGTGCATGATCCTCGGAAAGTATTTGATCTTTATTCCGGCGCTGGAACTTGCAGAGTACTACTTAATAACGCTCTGCCACAGGTTTCCTCGTCATCTTGTCCAGCAATTTGTTACTTTTTTGTTATTCTCATCTCGACATTCTCTTGCAGAGAAGGTAAATTACTTTTTTGGTCTTCGGTCACAATTCTCTGAACCGAGCCGGGATATAGGCTCAATGTCAACGCAGTATGACCTTGTTGAAAAACCATTTCCGCCAATGACATCTCCGAATTCGGCCTACTCTTTCGATTTTGGTCGTGACAATTTATCGGCGCCGACAACTGAACGCTGGCACAACTCTCACCGATCGCGTAGATCTGCCAGTGAACACACGTTAACCTCATCGCCTCGTCAGTCCTGGGAGGTTCAGCCGTTTAACACGGCCTTTCGTGCCTCACAGAACATTATCAAGAATACACTACGTGTCGATGTTCGTTCTCATGCCCCCCATTCACAGTCGTCACTGACTGCTGCACCTTCCGCGAACGAGAACAATATTTCTTTTGTTTCTCCCTCTTTATCTCTGGCTAGCTCTACGTGGTGGAGTAGTTCATCATCTTCATCATCTCCCGCTATTTCTACACCATTTACGTTCTCATCTCCATTTGTCAAGAAAGAAGAGCCAGATTCTCCTCAATTTATTATAGAGCCACTACTACCCTCGTCGTTGGTTACCAAGCGGTCGTCTTCATCCTCCCCAGAACCATGTTCGTCGCCAACGCAGGCCGAGCTCGAATCGCAGTTGCTACTATCTCAAGCCCTTGCTCCTCCTACCGAAGTCCCGTTGCGGGCCACGCAGGCTTGTGATGACATGAGGCAGATGATGCGGTCGTTCAGATTAAATCCATTCTCAATCTTTACTAGCAATGGCAAAGATTTGAAGTCGGACATGAGCGATTGCAGTGATTCGGATCCAGTCGTCACATGGTGCGGTGAAATAGCCAAGCCTCTGGATGAAGAGCCACTAATATTCGAGTGGCAACTCGATGATTATAGGAGTGGTTTAGAGGGAGAGTTACCGCAGCTTATTGTGCTAGATGATGTAGAGTGTTCCTTGGATATTACCGGTCCTGAAGACAGTCTCCTCGAGGCGACTCCGAGAGAAGATCCAGAATCTCCGATGATCTTCTCTCCCTCCGAGTCGCTCTTACCATCAGAAGTTGCGAGTCGGTCGGGCTTCTCGACCCCAGTTGAAACCGAGTTCCAGTGTACACATGTCGGTCTACCAGAAACGCTTCCGAATACTATATCCTTCTTTCCAAACTTTGGTCCGAAGCAGGTGGAGACGAAGCAGCAGCGCGATGGCAGTTACGACTCCGGCTACGAAAGCAACGCTTCTGTCCTCACAAATCCACTTCCTGCCTACGACCCTGAGTGTCTCACGAACTCATTTCATGGTCGGTCTCTCGATTCAGGAACATACAATCCGTCGTTCAAAAAGCCAAGATTCAGCTTTCATACAGATGATAGTGAGTGTTAAATATATTCAGAAAATCATTGGACGCCTGATTCGATTTTTCGTTTCGTTTTCGTCCAGATCGTACCATCTCGCCTACTTCGAGGAGCTACAATCGTGAAATAGCCTTTCACACAGGATATACTCGTGAGCCGCCGAGTCACCAATTAGCGAATGAGAATTCTTTGCATACGGTGAGGGAACTTGGGTCTGATGGGAGTTTGAATATTTCGCGTCATTCAAAAGGCAAGGTATCTCCACTTTGGGGTACCACGGTATATTAATCTAATGATGTATACAGCGTTAGCAGCTCCGTACACGGTATCGACAATGAACTCAGGGCATGATTTGAATCATAAACGTGCTTCATATGGCTCTATGTATATCCCCACTCTCCTGAATACAGATTCTCCCAATATCCGGGTCCCACCGTCACCCTACCCGACGAGCTACGGGCCATTCACCCAGTCTCCGACACCCTTGAAGTTTGGAGAACTCTCTACGAGAATGAGCCACCCATCCACTACATCATCCGATTCGCCAACTTCCACTCTCTCAAGCTCCCATCCAGCTCAGAGTCCATCCACCCAAGATGTGATGAATGTAAACAGAATATGGTCAAATGCAGCAAATCCGCAACCTGACCCGAACCCGAGCTCGGAGTTAACATTAAGACAACTTCACCGGCAGCAGCAGGAACGCGTACGACAATATCACTCCCCTGCTTTGTCTATGCTAAACGCGGCAATTCGGCCTGGGATGGCAGTGAGCTCTTCTCTACCCCCGCTTTGTTATCTTGGGCAGCAGCAGCAGCAGCTTGCACACCTTCAAGCACCTCAAGGTAGAACATTGTTGAGTCCGCTGACGTCAGATGCTGCGCATACGCGTCTGCGAACAAGTGGGCAGGCATTCCCTGCTTTGGCTGGGCATTGAATATTGAGCACGAATCACAATCGTTGGTCCGGTGCAGATCCACTTTCCCTACTTTGCCTCGATTTTGACTCGTCGCCCAAGTTCTTTGGCTATGTCCATGTATGTATTGCTCGTTTTCTGTTCACCTGCTGAATAATGTGTTCTCTCTGCAACTATGGTCCACTACTGTTTATCATGTTAGTCTGTCCTGACTCTTCCCTGTTCATGCTGTTTATGCTATTCTTGACCATTCTCGTATGGTGCATGCTATCATCCGTATTGACCCAGTGACATATAGTGTATTATCACCGAACTGTGCGCATTCCACTAATTTAAGGAGATACTGATTTACTTCGTGGGAAAAATATAAACGTTTGCCTTTGATTTCGAGGAATAAGTTCGAGGCCTTCCTAACTTCATCAGAGTTTATCCCGGGAACTCGTATAGTCAGCTTTGACCCGCGGTAAAAACCAATCATGTTTGACAAGGCGACAATTATAAAGTGTAGATCGCGGCGTTACAAGGTAGCTTTTCTGCTATTACAATGAGCTAATTACCCGATAATATCCATGACTTTTGAGGCAATGGACATCGCGTCCTTCTCGGAAATCGGCACCCATTCGCGTTTTCAGATCTAGTGGTACCGAGGTGAAGTTGCTTTTTAGAAGATGTTTAGTACTAGAAGGAGGAGGTCCTATGTACGTAGCCGGTTCTGGAAGGTGCATTCTGAGTTGAGGACAGATAGGGATGTATAGTACAAAAATACCAATGAGGATGCATTTGCGGGTCGATAAGATTGATATTCAACCGGCAAAGCCTTGGATGGTTAATGGATATTTGCTTGTCCTCTCTAGACAAGGCCTGCGTGCCCAAATTCTCCGTCATCCCCAATAGAATTTACCAAAGCCAAACAGGCGGCGACCTCGCCAGATAATTAATAATTACAAACGGTAATACATACGTCCTCAATGGGAAATTCGGCCCGCTCCGATTGTTGAAAATATCACGGCATTTCGGAGCGTGAGATTAAATTGCTCGTGTTGAACTTCGCCTAACTTGACCATTGACTATACATCCTCCGTTCGTTGTCGCGAGCTTAGCTCGCCGCCGAAGACAACGACGACGGTGATGGCAACTCAAAATCTCTACGACTCTGCAGGGGACATGAGGTCCCACCTTCAATCGCTCCTCGATGCCAAGGAAAAGCAACTTCAGCAGGCCGGAACGCTAGGGCAGCGGGTTCTTGCTCAACAAATGGAGCTGGAGGAAAGGATTCGACAACTACAGGAACTAGACGCGGGTAAAGCAGACGAAGAAGATCTGGATATAGAGGCGAAGGAAAAATATCAGGAGCTAGCGGAGTCATTAATAGCCTGGGACGCAGAGAACGCTCAGTTGTCCAGTGCTTTTGGCAAGGTGAGTGAAATAAATCTATGCTCTACGATTCATACTAATATGACTCATACGTAGTCCTCAGTTTCACCATCTATCCCAGTCGCTCAACTTCCTCGAGAGGAGCCTGAGCGCTCAAAGGCTTCTGCAAGTTCTTCTGCCGCTCAGTCCAGGCGAGCTAAGAACGCCGCACATCGAGCAGATGATGTCGGTTAGTGCCATTGCTTGTATATAGAGCTCTTGAGCTCATAGTTCTTTCAAAGAATTCGCTTTCGAGATCGGCAGTGGCCTACTCAACGAGGTCCGTAGACTGCAAAGCCTCCTTGGAGAACGTGATAAGGCTATTCAAGATATGAAGGAAGAGAAGGATGACTTGGAAGCTTCTGTAGAGAGCCTTCGTAAAGCTCTCAAGCAGCAGGAACAAAGTGCAGGTAAGTTGGCCGAAGCTCTATGCTTCTTTAATACGTTACGTTACTTAAACATTCCTCCAGACAAGTACAAAGAAGAAAATTGGAACCTAGAAGTCACACTGCAAGATCTCCGTACTCAGCTCTCTAATGCCCAATCTACCAATTCTCGTCTTGACTCCGAACAGAAGCGTCTCACCAAACTCCTTGCTGCGTCTCGGGACACTTCCGAACAGTTCAAGAATGAGACTAGCCAACTACAAGGTGCCCTTGAGGAATTGACCAACAAACACGAAACAGATATTGCCTTGGCCAGGAAACATGCGGCTGGCCTCGCCCGCGACAAAAGTGATCTACAACAGACTATCGACACTCTTAAAACAGAAGTGGCGAGAGCTGGTCGTCGTCTTCCACGTTTCGGCTCTCCCTTGACCCCCAACGGGGCAGAACCGAATGATTTTCTCACTCCTGGTGGTTTCTCCAACCCTGGCGATGAAGTATTCAGCAATGTCGCGTCCACCAACCGCCGGAATAAAATGAGCGAATTAGGCGCCTACGACGATGCTTTCGGGGATGAGTTTGCAGACTCTCCGGAGGGTAGTCCTTTACCTGGTAGTCCCTTCCGATCCGCCAACCATCCTCTCAACGAGATTGAAGTCCTTCAACAACGTCTTGCTCACGCTCAGAGGCAAATTTTGACTCTCAAAGGGACCCTGCAGCGAGAAAAGAAGGAGAAGCTGGATTTAAGGAGGAAGTACGAAGTCCAGGGGCCTGAAGAAGAAGAGGACATGGACATGGAAGAGGAGGAAGTGGGTGATGATACCGTTGGTCCCAATAATACTCTCAATCCTGTCAGTGGAAAGAGGAGAGGGCTGATGACGTTCAAAGTTGGCGTTGGTCAAGGTATTCGAGGAACTGGACGGAGCAGAGGACGTGGTCGCGGAGGTATCACTCTCACTGAGCGCCTCAATTTCGCGGCCCACGATCGAGACGATGAGGACCGTTTCTCTCTTGAACGTGATACTTCAATGCCTGCTGTTCCTGACATGCCCGTCCATTTCACCGATGAAGATGGCTTCGATGTTCTCGAGGGAGAAGACGAGGATCAAGTGCCTGACCAAATGGGATTTCAAGCTTCGCCTTCTCCAGCCCCATCGAACCGGACTAGTGTTGGAAGTATCACGAGTGTGGAAGGGATGGATCCTGCTTTTGCTAATGTTTTGCGCCGTACACCCTCCACAAGTTCGGTAATATCAGTGCAGGCTAATGGAAGTCCATTACGCACATCACTTCTTCGTCGGTCTACCCGAGGTAGAGGAACTATAGGAAGACGAACGAGAGGTGGTGCTGCTTGGTATGACGGTAGACCGCCATCGCTAGTCGATCAGCCTGAAGATTTAGCCCGTGCTTTGGGATCGAGCATCGGTGCTTCACCTGTCTCCATCAAAGGCGATGGCTCTGGTATTGGGATAATGGAAGAACTGGGCGCGGAAATAATAGAGACGGCCGAATTTGGTTGTCAGACTGAACCAGAACCTATTATCATACCAGTAACCGCGCCTTCACTCCCCCAGAAATTGATGTCTGAGGCTTCTGTGCAGCACGAACCAGAACCGGAACCTCTCATCATACCAGTACCCGCACCTTCAGTCCCTCAAAAATTGATGTCTGAAGCTTCTGTGCAGCACGAGCCAGAGCCGGAATCAGTCCTAGAGCTGTCTCCTCTACCTGCTCCAGATCTCGTTGAAGCATCCATGCAAACAGCCCCGGAGCCTGTGGTAGACCGCGACGAGGTTGGTGTACAACACTTCCCTCCACTTGTATCCATGAGCACCAGTACGGACCCTCCTCCCACCAAATCTGATGTGGAAGTAGAAGCACGCATGGAGGATGCGATTCGAGAGCGGAGAGATACTCTCGTTCCTGGTGATGTTTCTATCGGAAGCTCAGTCGGCGATTCAACGATCAAAAATGCACCCGGTAGGGCCTTCCTCTCATCTTCGGCTGTTGGACACGGAGATGAAATTGATGATGGAGAAGAAACGGAGACAGGCCCTGATACAGAAATTGACACAGATGATTACGAGGATGCGACGCAAAGTATCATCCCTTCCACTGCGTCTGCGTCTAGAGACGATTTCCATTCCATGATGACGATGACAGACAGTGAAGTCTCGGATTCGGATGATGATGGGGAAAGCATTAAGGCTTCCCGATTACCTGCTCGTCGACCTCACGCACCCAGCTTATTCCGGACTTCATCTTTTTACGAGACTCCTGCAGGTTCCAGTTCTGAGGCAAGGGTTATCACTTCGCCGACATTGTACGCCTCCAAGAGCGTTGAAGTTGATGTGTTGCCCGAGCTACCAAATATTGCGCCTAAGCCTGAGGTTAAGGAAATGTCGACACAAACAGATGACTGGGTGCCTTCCGTGCAGGCGCCCGTTGGCTTATCTCCGGCTGGATCCTCCGCATCCTCTTCCGGTTCTCCTGCTTTGTATCGTGTGGGTTCCTCGAGCAAACAACAATTTCAATTCATACCACCGGTTCCGCTTCAAGCTCCATACTCAGCACCCGTTTCAGTACCCACTCCTTCCCCATCCGCGAACGTGTTCAAAGAAACACCTACTGGATTCGCCACCATCGTTAGTAACACAAGGTCTTCACACGATCGTCGACAATCAATGGATTCTGTGGTATCTTCAGTCATTGACGATGTTGCAAATATCGGAACGCGTTCGAGAATCCCATCTACTCTTCTAGTCGATAAGACTAGACCTCCAATGATGTCACTTCCACCGCCACCCCGAGCTCCGCCTCCTCCAGGAAGTATGCCTCCGCCTTCCTTCATCCCGGAACGAAGAATTCCAACAAACTCTACCAGCTCTTCTGACGCCCCTCCACCAAGGCCTTCCTCTCCTCCTCCTCCAGAGCTTATACAACGAGCGACGACACCAACCTTCGGCTCGGTCCTTTCAGTTCCTGGTGGAAAAGGAAGTGGCTTTGCTCTCAGGCAGCACGGTTCCAGTATGCCTCCATCTCAAGCCGGGCTCCGGCAGCCACCGTCGACCAGTAGCTTCCGTTCAGCCGCAAACGCCACAGCCTATCATCAACACGGTGCCCATGTTATCCCTTCGCTGAGAGGCGAGCGGGTAGGAGTTTCCACTACTTCTCTTGCGTCTGACAGGAGTCTCGCGTCACCAAGATCATCACTGTCATCGGACCACCATTTGTACTTGAATCGCTCCCAGCATGCTTTCCATAATCAGAACGTTAACCCCAATGCCACTATCACTCCTAACAAATTTGCACTTTCTGGAGACCCACTTACCGGTCGTACTCCGCCCATGGATCCTACTGATCCTGCTGTAATTCATGCTATTACTCAGACAATGATCGGGGAGTTTTTGTACAAATATACCAGGAGGGCGTTAGGCAAAGGATATGGCACTGCTAGACATAAGCGCTTCTTCTGGGTTCATCCGTACACTAAAACGCTGTATTGGAGCTCTGCAGACCCAAATTCCACCAACGTAGCTGAATCAAGTGCAAAGAGCGGTAAGTCTCGTAGATTTCAAATCAGTCATGATCTCTAATACACGTATCATAGCTTATATTGAGGGTGTAAGGCAGGTGCTCGATCCTAATCCCATGCCTCCTGGCCTGTACCAGTATAGTGTCGTGGTTTCCACTCCTCAAAGGGAAATGAAATTCACAGCACCAACAAAGGATCGCCATGAAATATGGTTGAATGTAAGGGATCAAACTGCTCTTATGGTAGTATTGTACTAACTATGTGTTAAGTCTCTCAAGTACTTGTTAGCGCGACATGGCCCTAGTCAAAGTGCGCCCGGTAATGCAACTGTCGTACCGGACAGTCCTACGTCCGGTGAAGAGTTTTTACCGGAGGATGATCGCCATCTCACTGTGAACTCGAGTCCCCGGAGTCAACGGACTGGGCGAAGTCTTCGAAGCGACACACCGTTTAATACGACGCCTCGGGGAAAACGAAGTCGTTCACAAATGTCAATGGGAGGTTCTATCGGGCGACGTGCGGGCACACCGGCGGCTGAATACCTTCGTTGGAACGGACCGGAAAGCCCATGCAGTCCTTCCAAATCGTTCGTCGATGTTCCCGCTCAGGAAGATGAAGACGATCTAGACTTCGAACTTCACGGAGATTCCTTCTCTGATGATGGTTTTGAAGGTCTGGAAAATGTCCGTGCCTGTTGTGACGGAAGGCACACCGTTGGCCATTCGGGCAAACATCATCACCATCACCATCACCATCATGAATCTGATTCGCAGAATGGAGATCATAACCATACCGGGAGTAGTAATAACGGCCCAATTAGGCCAGTTTCTCCTTCTGCTTGGTCGTTCCGTTCTCGCACCGGAAGCGCAAATTCGCATGAGGGTGGTAGTGCCTCTCTGTTTTCGTGGGGTAGGGGAAGGACTGAAGATGGTAAATCGAAATTTGGGTCACGACGTTCTACTAAGACGGTTCAAAGTTAAGCCCCGTAGTCGGCGGTGGCCATTCACGCTCATTGGTTCTACTATGTGTTCTAATCGCTCTCTTTGTTATTGATTTCGCAGCTGCTGAGTTCCTACTTTCTTTTGTTTTTCACTCGGTTTCTCTAAGTATGTTTCTTCCGCTAATGAACATCACCCTTTTTTATGACGATACCTCTATTAACTCTTTTGCTTTCTTTGTACTTTTGTTGAATCATATAACATTTCTACAATCTACATAATGACTGGGGATGGCCGCAAGCGGCGAAGAGGGATATTGGGAGCGCCAGACATGCCTCCCGAACTATTCCCACGGCTATCTTTCCTGTTGATACAAGCCCCGGCGCTAACTCCTGATATCGCGTTGCTCGTCCATGACGATTCTCGATAGCCCCCAGTCATTGCAATGAGTCGATATCCTGGATAAGGACACCTTCGCTTTCCAATTCGTTTGTTTCATCAAATTCTACCAGAAGCTCCCGAGTCTCATTAACCACCTCGTGTAAAGCCCGCCGCTTGGTCCACGGTGTCGCTACAGGGATGTCGTCCATTCCAGAGGCTGAGTCAATCGAAGTCTGGGGGAGCGGAAGTAGTTCACTTTGATATCCCATGCAAGTTTGTACGACACGAATGCGAAGATATGTCTTGCGAACCAAAATTAGGGACTTAACCTTAGTCGACTTCACCATGTGCCGCATGGCACTAGTTCCCCCAGGAGACAAGGATCGCCGAAAAGTGTTCGTATTCGATACCAGACCGAGATGAACAATCCGCGGTCTCGGAGCACTCGGGGAAGAAGATTCACGAAGAGGAGAATATGAGGGAGCGGAGGGAGCAGGTAAGTTCTGGTACAATGAGAAATTGCCAGAAAAGGACAATTCCGGTGTGGCAAGGCTGGTTAAACGCGGGGAAGCTTCGGGAGAATTGCTTGCTGAAATATTGGATGTGCGTCTACGTGATCTTGTAAACACTGAGGAAGGTCTTCGTGCCCTGGAGCTAATTGGTGTGTGTGAATCCTGTTGATATCGGAGTTCCTGGTCCAAAATGCGAACTTTTTCATGTACGAAGGCTCGCAATTGAATGAATAGAGGATTGCGGTAAACGCACAACAGTTCAAGGAACGACCATAAGCAGTAGTCAACTATCCGAGGGCTCATAAATCCCCGGCTGACATTAAAATTAGCAGTATTTGGCCTAAGGAAAGGGATATTGAATTGACCACTACTTCTGGGAGAAGGAGTTGGAGAAGGATTGGGAGAATTTTCATCGGAGTGAAGACTAAATTCAGCATTCCCGTCTCCGAGAACTTGTCTGAGAAAAACGGCCAACCGCAACCACATATCAGGAAGGCTATGGTTCAAATCTTCCCCAGCACGAATAACAATGACCTTGATTACTTGCAGAGCAACCAACAAAGAAGGAAGGTGTGTCCCGTATCCTATAGCTGAGTTGTGCTTATCCTGCGATTTGGAACGTTCGAGGTTAGGGGAACCTTTCCCTTGAGTCTTTCTACAGCAGGAGATAACGTATAGAAGTAGACGAGACCAAGCACGGGCTTGTAAAGCGCGCTGGACTGGATCACGTTGCGCGCCATCGGAATTCATTTCATTGAGAGTTTTCATAGTTAATGCCAGAGGTAAGATGACCAATGCTAGGAAATCATAGCTCGCTCTGGATTCCTCGATTTGGCTGAATATGTCTGCTCCTGGAAGAAGAATTGCGTTCTTTATTAACGAGATCAATGAACGCCGACCGGGAAGGGACTGCAGTGAATCTTCCGATGCAGCTGCATCGCATGCTCTCAATCCAGCAGCACATATTTGATTCACAACCAAATTACAGAAGATGGAGTCGTTGAAGTACATTGGGTTCTTTGAAAGCTGACTGATGGTATCAAATACCTCTGTGAAGTCAATCTCATGAGCGTGCTCGTTGAGTATTGGAGCCAGGTCGCGCAGAAAATGAACTATCGTCTTCAGTCTTCTGCCACCTTCCATCGAACGCTTAGAGAAAGCAGCAAGGAAAGAAGCTACTGATTCATAGAGTGTAGGAGTCGGGGATTCTCGTAATATAGTTTTCACAAGATCAAACGCAGTACGGACAGTGTCAGGATGCAATTCACCACCGATCTCCGCGAATGACACCAGCGACCAGAGATAATCCATTCGCATCGAGGCCATATCACTAGGCAATTTCGACAAATCCGCCAAGTGCATTTCTGAGGGGTAACTTTTCTCGAACCGGGCATCATTTTGTCGACTATATTCCGCAGCTCTAGCCTTCGACAGTGTTGGTCGTAATAAAATGGCTCCAAGAGCCACTAAACCGTCCTTCAATACGGTTCGCGCAGAGACAGAGGTCTCGTACAATGAAGGAACAAGGTATCGGAATAGCTTCAAGAATTGCTCAGCACGTGCAATCGATAGATCATGAGCAATGACTGTAAGGAACAAACGGATGAAGTTACTCATTTCCAAACGTTTGCTCTCGTATTCAACAGGAAGCTCAACTGCAATGGACGACTTGATTGTTTGTGATTGGGATTGACCTCCACTATTTCGAAGTGAGGCAAAGAACGCCTGTGGTTTCTCTTCCGCAGTGAGTACCATCAAAGCCTCCCGTTCTTCATCTTTATTGGCGTGATGGATACCAGCCATATCTGGCTCATTGGAAGATGTGTTTCGGCGCAGGGTTGCAAAAAGGGTATAGATACTCCTGACTATCCACGTCCGATCGATATCTGGAAGAACCAGGACATGCGCAATAGCATCCAAGCTCTGGAAGACAAAAGTCTCTTCGTGGTATGCGTAGAATCGATTGACAGCATATTCGATAGCACATCGTATACCATGGTGAGCCTCCGACTCTGCGTATACTTTGAACAGAACTGGCATGAATAGAGTATATCCACCTCCTGAAGCAAAAAGCCGCCTAAACCGAGTACTTGCAACTAATAAAGCTAGATTTGCTTCAAAAAACGAATATCACAAGATGCAAAGGAAGATCGTACCGATCAAAGTTTGAGCAACTATACCGACATCATTTCCGTGAGCCAGAAGTATTCGATTCAATGATTCAACGAGAATTGAAAGCTCGGCTCTGTCATTCAAATGCCGAGACAGACACCGAAAGATCTGCGCCACCAAAAGAATAAAACTACGTGACAGGGTCAAAGATAGTCCTCGAATCTCGACATCGATGGCCGAACTAGCGGGAACAGATGGCTTTTTTGATGGTACAAGATCTCTGAGCTGTAGAGCCGGTTCTTCCGCTCCAGTCAAGGATGGAAATACAAGTTTGGTCATGCTTTTGCGTACGGCCTGCACTTCAGATGGATTCCGCTTAAGCATCGCAAAGAATAGCATGTTCTGGGATATCCGAATGAGAGTAATCGAGACGATACGGGTTGTACAGTCATCGAAGGGATTATCGAGAACGCCCGGACCCCGAGGAAACATCGGTCCAGGAGGTGCGGGAGACGAAAACCAGAGGGACCCAGAAGGAATGAGAAACACGTCCACCTTATTGCGGCGCAGGTCTCGTACAGACATCTCATAGACTTGAGGGACAAGTTTTGCTATGATGGGTACAGTTTGTGCAAAATATTGAAGTGTATGTGCATTCTCGGTGTGCTTGGCCAAGTCTTTCAGAAACCCGGCAAGGGTATTGAGCATGACGTGTGCCATTAATGGTGGGAGTAACCGTCGAGAATGGAGGAATGCCCGTAGCGTTGTGACCGCAGTAGGCAAATCCTGACCCTCTCCAGTGAGAAAATCCCAAACAGGTCTAGTAAGAAGACCGGGATCATTTCGCATCAAGTCGAGTATCATAGTTCGAGCAGCATGCGCGACTACCGGACTGCGATCGCACGTCATTGCAGCAATACGCGGAAGGATTTGTAAAAGAGAAGGAACGAAGATCGCACGCCTTTTGAATCCAGATAAAGGTCCCCCAGAGGTTGAGTTTCGACGAAGAAGACCGAGTTCTTCAGCTTTTTCTCCTAGAATAGGGCTTCTAGAAGGCGATGACACAGGGCTCAGATTGGGAGAAGGGGGCACATTTCCGCTGGAATCCAGCTTCTCCACCTGCAATGGCGGAAGATTCGACATCGGGGTTCTGATCCATTCCAATTGCTGATTGACCGGTGAGCCACCGTCTTCCCATCCTATCTCAGCCAACTTCTTCCGTAGCTCCAGAGGAAGTTTATCTTGTACCTCACTTGGGTCCAGTTCAAGAACAAATGTCCCGGAACCTATATCTGTAGTTACAAAAGGTAAAGGTGGTCGAGCGACCTTGAAAGGACGATGTGCTCGATCGGCAATTACATGCTGTGACATGATCTGAAAACGTGAATTAGCCAGAGTGCTCACTTTTCGGATAGCGGCGAGTCGAGTATCATCACTGGTGCTGAGGAGGATCCTGATCAGTGCTGAAATTTAGGTAGATCATCAAATCTTCTGTACCTTTGAAGATCAATCTCTATGTTAGCTAAAAGATCATGAGGATTCTTCTCTGCGCACTGCATCACCAGAAAACAGATCTGGCCGGCCTTACTTCAGCTATTGATCAAGTGTCGAACCAATAAGTGACCTACCGAAGACAAAGTTCTAGGATCATTATCCTCCAGATGTTGTTGCCAAAGAATGGTACCAATGCGTCTATAGTCGTCCAAGTGAATCAAACTGGACATGGCTACCAGGAGCTTCAGTGCTCTTGCTTCGAAACCTTTATACATTGCTTCCAATATGGGAGTTCTTTGAGCAAAGATTGCCGCCAACCCAATGTTTTTTACGTTCTCATCTACGAATGTACCAGAAGTCGGCGTTGGAGAGAGAATAGCAGTACTTCGACGCTGGATCAGGTAATGAGCTCGTATATCCACGTCGAGGTAATGACTCACGGTGTTCGAAGGGCGTCCACCAGTTTGAGCAAGAGCGTAGAGGGCCTTGATTTGCGTTGTAGTACGCAATGCGACCACATCCGAATCGTCATCTGTATGCTCATTATAGCTCACAAACCATTCCACAAATCGAGGAAGCCATGGTGCACTACAAGCAGAAATGGAAAGTCAGATGCACTGCCCTTTTTTCCAATGAAGCTATACCTCTTGAGTGATCGCGTAAGAAGCCTGATTTCCCTGAACAGCATACAAAATAGAAGCCGTTGCGAAAGAGGAATCAAACTGGTGTGTTCCTATGTGAGAAATGAAAACATCGAAAAGAATATGCGCTGTCTCACACACCTTCGTCTCAATCAAAATACTTAATCTTTGCTCTAATGATATCGCAAATTTAGCCATAGCTATGAATGCAGTATCCGATGCTGAATTCTACCGCACGAGGTAAGCATTAAAGTACTGATCCTCTATGAATTCTTACTCACGGTAGAATTTTCTCTGACACGACGCATACTCTGCACTTGAGCTATGAGCTCCACAATCAACACTGACTGTCCCAATCTTGCCGTGCCCCAAGGTTCTACAGCGCCGGGAATTCCCTGTGTAATTCCCGAACCTGGACTTTTCATACCCATGTCACCCATGGTTGCTATAGACATCATCTCTGCATCTTTAATCCAAAAATCCGGCATGAATCGTGCGAGAGCAGTAAGTGTACACAGATGTTTTACAACGACATGCTCTCTTGTGGAAGCAGCACATTGGAATAAGGGTTTGTAGAATATTTGCGGGTATGACTGTGAGAGCGAATCTAAAAGGGAGGATAATGGAAGACAAGGATAGGGCGGAGGTTCATCGACCAATCGCTGAAGAAAGGTCATTGTCAATGACACGACAAAGGTCGATAGTAGGTACTTACCTCGTTCAAGGCGAATAGAAGAATGACAGACAATGGCTTTCGCACATCATCTGGTAATGATCGCATCAAGGGAGGTAGTAGTTTAAGTAAATTGATCCATGGGCTCTCCAAAATCTGTTCAAACCGTGAGTTCAAACCAGTCATGATTAGCAGGAACACTAACGAGGCTTTCAAAACTCTTTGCAAAACAATCTTTCCACTCAGGTAATTGCCTGTACCATTCCACCATGGTCGAGATGCTCCAATCGACTAATTCCTTCACTTCTAAAGAGACAAGGCTGAAAGCGATGGAGACAACGTTTCTCTTGGCGTCCTCAGCAGTATGACTGGTGATGTATGTTAGCTCCGGGAATACTCGACTTTGCAACGCTTGTACGACAAGATGCGCATCGTTCCGTAACGATTTTGCATCGTGGGTAGTTGATGAGAGCAACGCCAACAACGCACGAGTAAAACTGAGCAAGGCACGAGAATGTATTGCCGTTAGGAGAGGCGTGAAGAACGGTTCCTCTGGAAAAGACCAAAGATTCTAGCGGTGAGATTGAGTATGATACCATGAACATAGTGAGCAAAGACTGCCTCACTTCAACAGAGTTCTTGAAAAGCCATCTCCTCGTCGAATCAGGGGAGAACTCCAAACATCTAGCAAGCGCCTCGGTGATGACAGCGTCTCGGATACGTTGCGGAGTATCAGCATCTACGAATAGCGCATTGTACTCTTCCTCAACGTGAAGATCATCTAACTGGTCGCAGCTACCTGCGCAAACTTCTGATATAATCTCAGACAGAAGTTTACTATCCTCGGTGTCTGCGCCTTGGGTACTGATCCAAGGTAGAAGCAAAAAGAGGCCATGAAGGAGGGTCTGAAGAACCTTGGTATTGGATGCAGGATAATGGCTTTCTTCGGGGACAGTGATTGACCACAGGATGCTCAGAATACGAGTGCGCAGAGGGGGTGGTGAGGAGAGTGCCGCTTGTACACACCACATTGATCTTTCAACAGCAACAAGCTAATCAGATTTCAATCAATAAGGTACGCATGTGGGTGGAACAGTGGGGACGAACTTCAGTGGTTGGAGTCCAGGTTTTTATGACGATTTGGAAAGCTTCGATACTCAGCCAACGATCCTCTTCTGTCGCTGAGGCGCTATCCGTCGTGAGGAAGGGAACAAGGAGAGTAGAAATCACGAGAGACTCCAGTGGAAGTTGGGGGAGAGGAGAAGAACCGTCTGCGAAAGGGCCGGCGTAGTTGATAAGGGTTTGGTAGAGAGGCCTGACCCTACCGGCAGCGATACTCGAAGACACTGAAGGTTGTCGCAAATCGCTACGTGACGGGTTGGCTGAGCCCGTTATGCCTCCGACCGTCAAATTTGTACCTGATATAAAGGGCAAAGACAACGTCGAGCCCACCGGAATATGTAGAGGGTCTATCCTTGATTTTACAGAGGGCGGAAGCTCTATGTGATATGCAGCCATACATGCACGCTGGATATCATGAGTAAACTGCTGTATCTCGTCCACCATTACTTGCTTAACCTGATCCACGACATTTCGGAACCCTAACCGCTGAGCAAACTTGGACGACTGTTTAGCATGGCCCGTGCGCGATGCTGCCTGGGCGCTGATAGAAGTGAGAGAGGCGGAGGAGGATTGTTGTGAGTGAGTGGACTTGGAAGGAGGGAGAACGTGCTGACGGAGACTGTTCCAGCGGATGGATGAAGGTGAAGAAGGAGGGAGGCCATCCGGAGTGACGGACCGGGCTGTAGTGTCGACGACAACTGGAGGAAGAGGCGGCCGGGGACCTTTGCGTTTGTCCCGCTCACTGAATGGAGTTGTCGGTCGAGGTGTTACAGAACGAGGTGATTCAGTGATGTCCGGCAAGGTCCAATTTCCGTTGCCTTCCGACTGTTCTGAAGCGATTGTATGCAAGGACCCTTTTGACGCTTTCCTCTCTATATTAGATGGTGTGTCCGAGGACGAGCGACGCGTAGAAGAAGACTTTACAGAGTCAAACGAGAACAATCGGCGAGGTGTTCTTCTTTCATTATTACCACGATTCTCCATTGCACATTGGAGTATAAGTTTGAAAAGCTGGTCAAATTAAAGTTATGTTATGCAAAAATGATTGCATAAGCACTATGTACACTATCTCAATCTATATTACTTTTGAATTCGCGTTGGATCATATATTGTAGCAGACTAGCTATACGTGCGTGCAGTAAAACATTCAATTAGTAAGTTTCAAGACGAACAACCCTCTATCCATCGAGTTCACTAATATGAAACCACTTTCGAAGTATGGATAAGAGCTCCAAGCACCAGAAAATTCAGCCACACCCCCAACGTCGTCGTCTTCAGGGAAAACATCGAAGAACGCAACTTCCTCGACAGATGATCCGGTAGGATCCTCTGTGATACTACTGACATCGATAACACGAAGACCTGCTTTGTAGTTGGCTTCGTATGCGAGACCATCCTAGAAGATCAATGATATCAACTTACTTCAAAGCGACTAAACTCAAAGTAAAAAACATACGACAATGTAGAGATTATGGTCAATTGCTTTAACAGCCGAGTTAAAATGACCTGTCAGGACGGGATGTTCAAGGTCCTCAATGTTCCAAATGTAGGTAACGGTTGTATTGTCTGATGCCCATCCTACAAGAGTGACGTTTGAATCTTGTTGCATTCGTTGTGATTTAATAGAGAACACACCTCGAGAAAAAACCTCATCCAACTCGTCGTCCAATAACAGATATCTCTGGTCAGTTTCGTCGACTACCCAACCTTGGTGAGAGTACGATACGCCATAATAAGGCGTGGTCGAAATAATGATAGGAGAAGAGGTGTTGGAGATGTCATAGATAGTAAATGCATCCTATGAATGGAGGCAATCACGTCGGTGGGTAGTAAAAAAAAGTGTGAATTCCTGGGAGAAGACTCACTTCATTGAAAGAATAACAAATATCAGTACCTTCATACTCAACGTGTGGACCATGATACGTCAAACACTGCGCGCTACATTTCGGTTTTTAATGTCTGTAGACTCTGCACTGATGCATGAACGTACTCGTGCACATATCCATCTTCACTGGCGCATCCAACGCCCTTGGGGTTCTCGGGATCAGATACGTCGATGAAAATCAATCCAGCGGCGCAAGAGCTTTGGTCAAATCAGTCTAACGAGATTGTCGACCGACATACGACTCACTCGTTTCTAGGCATAGAGCCAACGGCGGCGATAAGAGGCTTGGAGTTGTGAGATACTATGTTGTGTGATCTGCCAATCGGCAACTCATCAAAGAGGGCAGTCAGATCCGTGTTAATGTTGTATTCCTTGGGTGCGTTTTTGAGACCAGGTACCAATAACTATCGACATTGGTTAGCTTTAAGGAAAGAAAGATACAGATTGATATATTGACTTTGCTGAGATTGAACACTTGTACACCGTGTCCCTCGGCTTCACTTCCAATATACGCAATGTTTCCGATAACCTTGATATCTCTCCAGATGCTATCTATACTCTGTGTGGGAAGACGCCCGAGATAATCAACGCTTCCGTCGGGCTGAACCTCCACAAACGCTGTCCCATCTCCCTGTCCTACCATTCCAAATTCTCGTCCACTTTCCTTGTCAGTCCAGCCCCATACATCATTCCCAACACGATTTTTGCTGCCCGTAGCCCAATGCGGTACAAACGCATATAAATCAGCGTTATTACACGCATATGTGTGGTTGGAGGAAAAGGAAGAATGTCCGTCCACACAAGGCACGAATTCTGATATGGGATCGAGGGAAAGGGCGTGCCAGGGAGGAATGGGTTCGTCGCTATCCAAGGACTGAAGTGTCGTCTCAAAGCCAGACTTAAGTTTATCGACAGAGCTTTGCATAAGGTTCATCAACGCCGTATGGGCTTCGCCGGAGTCGTACGCCTCCTTATCCAGAAACGGAGTATGCACGAAAACGACTTCCTTTGCGGCTAATGCAGAGGAAACCGCGCTAAGCAAACCAGCAATTATGGAGGGAGAGAAGAGCATCGTCGTTTGGTGTGAAGATGTGGGTGGGACTAGGAATTGATTGTGGCGATAAGGATTTCCTTGTGCTCCCGCGTACTATATTTGCTTGCCCATTGAATTCCAGATATGCTCGATGAATTACGCCGACCCCCAACAGTCCGGTGACAAAAGACCTATGCTATATGCATCGTTTTTGTTGCCTTTAAATCGAATTGACTGTTTCGAAAAGTTCGTAGATTATGAGATTGTAGGTCCAGACATACTATCGGGCGCTAACAATAAGTATAGGCGCGCAATTCCAGCGCTTCTTTTCTTCGCAACTTTCTTACTCTTGACCATTGCTGCTTTTCAAACTCCTTAATACAATAGCCCGTTCTAGCCAGCTTTCTAGAGCGTGAGGGACTTTACCCAGTGGTGTTATTTCCTACTATCGCGTTTTGCATTATGAAATCATGTTCAACCTTCAACCTTACACGCATGGCTCTGTCCTATCCACTCTAGATTTAAATATCCGTCTAACTGTCATATACGGGCTTACAGATCCTGCCGATATTCGTGTATAAATTGCGTGGGAGATACAACAACTGCTGCGGTGCGTGTTCAACAATGTCTTTGTTCTGCATTGCCTATAATTTACCTTGTACCAGGATAATATGATCGTAGATATGGCGCCAAGGCCCCGACACCTACTCATCCTTCCAATGAAGCAATGAGTGATGATCGATGATTTATCGTTGACCTACCCTTAGGCTGCGGATGTCCTTGATTCCGTCCGTGATTTCCTCAGAAGCAAAGAGACAAAAACGACAACTTTTACAATATGCTCCTACATACCTACCTGGGGGCGAAGATCAAACTCCGACCGCTGAGTGATGAGTCCGGACTGGTGACCGACCAGATCCACGTTGCGCCTCCAAATCCTTTCTAGTTGTCTATTCATGCAGAACAACAAAAATGATTTGACGAGTGGTATATTATACGTGACCTTGTGAGTAAACTGGCCCATGATGTAGAACTGATGATTCGATATTTTCAGTTTGACGGTTTCCCTGAGAACATACCCACAGGAGCAAAAAAATTCCACCATGACTCAAAGAATATTGCGGAAGACTATCAGAACTGATCGGTACGTGCCATTTATTTCAGCAATCTCATTCACTGAGCCTTGAGTTGTTATGATCGCTGAATGACGGGATCTTGATTATCATACTTGCCATTACTTGCTCCTGCTGTCTTGGGGCTAATACGGAGTTCTAACCTCCCTAAGGGCTCCTACTTCTACCATTATCCTGAAACTCGCACATTTGGTGTCCGGTCCGAACGTAGTGTTCGTGTATATACAACAAAATGGGATATCACTTCACTATAACCATAGGACAAGTCATATCGTGAAGACGGCGAAAAAAATCCTTAGCACGCACGCCACCCGATTTAGCCCAGAATCATAGACAGGTTGTATCTGGCTCGAGGCTATAGGGATTTCATCAATGATAATAGGTGTGAAGAAGTGTGAAGACTGTGTGCCTTCATTATATTTTTATACAGTATGATATTTACTTGTCAAAGTACAAAACTTCTTCCGACTTCCACGCAGGTGAATTACATTCATATCTCACCTTCACTGCTCATTGTAAACGTTTTCGTCCCTTAGGTTCACCTGGGTCCGTACGAGATTCTGCGTATACGAGCATTCCAGAGACTCTTATCCATATCGACGGAAAAGCCAGGCGAACAATCAAGCAAACGCAAAAGCAGTTGCGGGAGAACCATACGTATAATCAAACGACAGTGAAAGCAATCGCACATAAGTATTCTTTGCGTAGCCAAAATTCAAAATATATTCAAGATCAACAAACTTCTGGTGGCTAGTGACTATGTAGGCGTCTATTGCCGGTTGCAATTCGTGTATTTTTTTCGCACCCGTTGGGTTTTGAAGGAAAATTAGGGCTTTCCCTCGCACCGAATCCCATTTATTGCACCCCCAATAACCAAATGCAAATGAACAACATAGCGGCTTGGAGCACAGGCCGATATCGTTCCGCATCCGCACGGAATGCGGTGAGTATTATAGACAATTTACATCTCCGACTTCATACTCTTATAACTGCAGGGGGATCAGACTAAATTGACTTCTATCGCGACGGAAAATCGTCTCAGGAATTTGGGCCTGCTCAGTTTCTAGTGAGGTAAACTGCTTAGTGGTAAATCACAGGTCCGCCGAAGATCCCTTTTCACCAATTTTGTTAACACGCATCCAAACATGCTAACTTTGCACAGTTCAACCTTCGAGCAACCTGCTAAATGAACCTGTCAATGAAGTGTAACCTTTGATTGGCTCCCGGTGAGGTTTGTATTTTCTTCGTGCTTCTACGAAATGGCTTGGAGATGGGCAATTCCGGAGACAAGTACCGCTCTGATTGCACAATCTGTCCAGAACTCGACATTGTCGGTTTGACGGTATCGGTAGAAGATATTCCCGAATTGGAAACGCCTCTTGTCTATTTGTGATCAAATATCAAGTTCCATATCTGGCTGAAGTATTTGCTGTCTGTCGGCGGTTAAACCTTGCAAGTTGTTCACTCTCGGTAACCTGGCCCGTGAGACTAGATCGGTCCTTTTGCTTATCCACTGCTTGTATTGATCCATGCGGAGGGACACCAAAATTGTGTATCGAAGACGATATACTCAACTGTACAACTATCTCCATGCTATCTACAATCAGTGAGTTACAATGCTAGGTAGTATACCAAGATCATTATAAAAGCAGCTTTCACGACATATTTTTCCAAATCGTTTCCTTTTCATCGCTTTTATTTTTGTACTCCAGCTGCTTTAAATGAGGAACTCAGCCTATTCAACAGACTCACCGTCAACAGATGGTCGGCGACAGTATGAAGACGTTGCCATCGTCGGAAGTGAGTAATTTTCAACCATTTATCGCTATTGTTGCAAGTTTCCTGTATTTTCACTCATCCCAACTTATACAGTGTCATGCCGAACTGCTGGTGGTAACGACTCGCCAGAAAAGTTGTGGCAGTTCTTGTTGGATAAGAAAGATGCCTCAGGAGAGGTCCCCCGATGGCGCTGGGAGCCATGGTTGCGACGAGATGTTCGCAATGTCAAGGAGGTTGAGAAGACAATCTCGACGGGATATTTCATTCAAGATTTGGAGAAATTTGATGCTTCGTTTTTTGGCATTTCACCTAAGTTAGTGATGACTAGTCGTTATTCTGGTACTGTTGACTGACCCTTTACTCAGGGAAGCTGAGCAGATGGATCCTCACCAACGTCTGGGTCTTGAACTAAGCTGGGAAGCCCTGGAAAATGCAGGCATCGACCCTAAGTCGCTGGCGGGCTCTGACACCGCTGTTTTCATGGGCGTTGACTCAGATGATTACTCGCGTCTGCTGCTTGAAGACCTGGCTAATATCGAGGCCTGGATGGGCATAGGCACAGCGGCTCACGGAATCCCTAATAGAATCTCGTACCACTTAGATCTCATGGGACCTAGTACAGCAGTAGATTGTGCCTGTGCATCCTCTCTCACTGCCGTACACATGGGTTGCCGAGCTATCACAAATGGCGAGTCGCGGATCGCCATCGTAGGTGGTGTAAATGTGCTCCTTGCACCAGCCCTCACACGTATGCTGGGTAAAGCCGGAGCGTTATCCCCCGAGGGTATCTGTCGCTCGTTTGACGATGAAGCTAATGGCTACGCTCGCGGCGAGGGAGGTGCAATTGTGATCCTCAAGAGCGTTGCCAGTGCCATTGCCGATGGGGACAATATTCTCGCTATCGTCAAGGGAAGTGCTATAGCTCAAGATGGAAAAACAAATGGTATCATGGCTCCCAATGCGAAGGCACAGGAATTGGTTGCCAGACAGGCCTTGGCGCGAGCGGGCGTCGACCCCTTGACGGTTTCTTTCATCGAGGCCCATGCGACATCTACTCCATTGGGTGACCCTACCGAGATTTCTGCAATTCAAGCGGTATACGGTGAAGGGGCGGGCAGGGATGCTCTCAATCCAGCAATGATGGGCTCTATCAAGCCTAACGTCGGCCATTTAGAGGCTGCCGCTGGTATTATTGGGCTCGTGAAAGCTGTCCTTTCCGTCAACAAAGGGCAACTAGCACCGCAGACCCGACTGAATAATCTTAACTCCAGAGTAGACTGGAAAAAGTCTGGCTTGCAGGTTGTCCGGGAAGTGACTAATTGGTCAAGCGAGAGCGGGCCCAGGAGAGCAGCAGTCTGCTCGTACGGATATGGTGGAACTGTCTCCCATGCTATCATTGAGGAGTTCGTTGGCAAAACATTTGAAGCTCTTTTAGATTTCAAGCCTCATACAGCGACTCCCACACTTCTCGTGATTTCGGCCCAGCAAGAGAAGAGATTGGCACAACAGGCCAAGTCGTTAGCTGAATGGCTCTCCTCTTCCGGCAAAAGCGAGGACTTGAATGCCGTCGCTAATACTCTCGCTCAACGCCGGGCTCACCACGATTATAGGGCGGCATTCTTTGTCAACAGTCAGAGCGAGGCTATCGAAGCCTTGAACAAATTTGCTTCAGGCAACCAAGACGACGCAGATCCTATAGCATCAGGACGAGTCCTAGGTAATGGAGCAGGCCTAGCGAGACACGCCGTCTGGGTTTTTTCCGGACATGGTGCTCAATGGAAGGATATGGGAAAGGAATTAATTAACAACCTTGTTTTCCGCAGAGTGGTCGATTTATTGGAGCCTATCTACCAAAACGAAGCTGGATTCTCTCTTGTACATGCGCTCGAGCACGGTGACTTCGACACTTCTGATCGGGTTCAGTCAGTCACATATGCCATACAAATCGGTCTCCTCCACGTTCTAAAGGCTACGGGACTGGAACCTCAGGCTGTTATCGGCCATTCTGTGGGAGAGATTGCTGCTTCTGTTGCAGCAGGCTGCCTTACCCTTGAGGAGGGGGCACTCGTAGTGATTCGACGAGCCAAGCTGTACGCCAAGGTGCAAGGGCTTGGGGGCATGGCACTTGTTAATCTCCCGTTCGCTCAGGTTACAGAGGAGCTCAATGGCAGAACAGACCTAGTTGCGGCGATTGACTCGTCTCCCTCGACATGCGTAGTGAGTGGAGACGAAGCAGCTGTATCCAAATACGTTGAAGGTCTTAAGGCTTCCGGAGTAAAGACCTTCCGCGTCAAGACAGATGTTGCTTTCCACAGCCCCATGCTCAATCAGCTTTCTGAGCCCCTCAAGGAAGCCTTAACCAAGTCACTTCATCCCGATTCTGCAAAGATCCCTCTCTATTCAACCTCCAGTAATGACTTGCGGACCAAGGCGGCGAGAGATGCAGATTACTGGGTTCATAATATGGTTAGCCCCGTCCATCTCAAATCGGCTGTTGATGCTGCCGCCGATGATGGCTACCGTATCTTCATTGAGGTATCTTCACATCCCATTGTCATGCATTCAGTGATCGAGACTTTGGTGGCACGAAACATCGATGAAAACGAGTTTGCTACTTTCTCGACCATGAAGCGAGATACTTTACCGAGTAAGACTATCCCCAACGCCGTGGCTCAACTGTACACCAAGGGTGCTCACATTAACTTCGAGGCATTGCTTGGCCCTAAACAACTCTGGAGCAAGACTGTTCCGGGTACCCCATGGGTACATAAATCGTACTGGAAGCAAGTCGAGTCGGGACCGCTGGGAGAAGGCATTACTCACGATGTTGAGAAACATACTTTGCTAGGACAACGTGTCCCCGTTGCAGGTTCAGAAACGATTGTTTACACGACTAAGCTTGATGATAAGACTAAACCTTTCCCCGGTACTCACCCACTCGATGGCACTGAGATTATCCCCGCTGCTGTGTACATCAATACGTTCCACTATGCCACTGGTGCTACGGAGCTGTCTAACATCAGCCTTCGAGTACCAGTATCTAGTGAGTACCGATTCTTTCCTATTCACGATAATTTATTAACAAATATTTTAGTGGGTCCTGAAACTCGCAATGTACAAATAATCGTTCAAGGCGATACTGTCAGTGTTGCCTCCAGCGCAATTTCTGATGCAGACAAACAGAGCTGGGTATCTCACGGCTCTGTGAAATGGAGTAACGTCCACCGAGTTGCGCCACCCAACCAACCTTTCGACGTTGAATCCATTAAGAAGCGCATTGGCACGCGGCTGCCCAACAGCTTCTCCGTAGATTACTTGACCAAAATTGGCGTGGCGGGTATTGCTTTCCCCTGGCAAGTTGTCGAGCACTATGGCAACGAGAAGGAGATGATTGCCAAAGTTGACATGGACCCCGCTGTTGAGAAGCTTCCTTGGGACGAGCGTTCGTGGGCGCCCATGCTTGATGCTGCCACGTCAATTGGATCCACCATTTACTTCAACGATCCCAAGCTGCGCATTGTCTCACAGATCGACACTGTCAGTTTGTATGCAACTGGCCCAATTCCTAAAATTGGGTATTTGTTCGTTGAGGAGGCGGCTGATGCAAAAGGACCAGCTTCCCATGTCAGTGTACTAGATGAGCAAGGAGTTATCCTTGCGAAATTCACGTCGATGAGATTTTCAGAGGTTGAGGGTGCGAGTGGTAGTGGTGGCGGTTTGGACAGTCTTGTCCACCACATTTCATGGATTCCTCCAAAGTTCTCGGAAAAGCCGCGCGCACTAGACCAAGTAGTGTTGGTTTCAACCGATTCAGAAGTTATCGATACATACGCCAAGCAACTAGAACCTCAGGTGAAAAAGCTCTTCAAGTTGAGTAGCGTCGAGCAACTGGAAAATCCAGATGTTCTATCGGCATTAGGTGAGAAAGATTTCACGTCTCCGGTATTAAAACTGACGCTTTTATGGGTTTTAGGCGAGAAAGGAAGCGCAGTTTTCTACATTCCCAGCACTGTCGAAACGCTGGAAGAAGTGTCCGCGGCCTCGAAAGATTTTATCTGGAACACAACCAGCATAGCCAAGTTACTCCTCGAAAAATCCCTGGCTTCAACCTGCAAGTTCTTTGTGATCACGAACCGCGCGTATGCTGGAGAGACGACCACGGGACTTGCTCACAGTGCTTTATACGGTCTTTGTCGTATCATCGCCGCTGAGCACCCTGATATCTGGGGAGGTTTGATTGATAACGAAACGTCCACTGTGTTCCCAATACTGGCCACCAAGTACGTACAAAACCAGGATATCATTCGCGTCGTCGATGGTATGCCACGATGCGCAATGATGCGACCCCTTCCGAGAGACCAGCGCTATACCCCACAAAACGCCAAAACACTTCTGCCTAAACCCGAGGGGACCTATGTAATAACTGGAGGGTTGGGAGACTTGGGTCTCGAGACCATCAACTTTTTGGTCGAGAAAGGTGCACGCCGTATCGTGACTGTTTCCCGTAGCGGTCTACCTCCTCGTAGTACCTGGCTGGATCGGTCTTCCAACGATCCCAAGTTTGCAGCCATGGTCCAGCGTATTCAGGAGTTCGAGACTTTGGGTGCTACCATTTACGCTTTGTCGTTGGACATATCTACTCCTGATGCATCGGACAAGTTGCTGGCCGCGATTGACAGCCTGTCACTCCCCCCAGTCCTTGGTGTCATCCATGCATCTGGAGTTCTCGAGGATAGCCTACTTCTTGAAACAACAAAAGACTCCTTCGGACGAGTTCTCGCACCCAAGATTGACGGTTCAATTACATTGCACAAGGCCTTCCCACCAGGAACTGTCGACTTTTTCGTCCTCTACTCCAGTATCGGTCAACTTGTCGGTACCGCAGGTCAAGCCTCATACGGTTCCGGAAACGCCTTCTTGGACGGACTGGCCATGTACCGTCGTGCTCATGGCGACAACGCCGTTGCCTTCCAATGGACTGCTTGGCGCGGTAAGGGCATGGCAACCAGCACCGACTTTTTGACGCTGGAATTGCAAAGTAAGGGAATCACTGATATCTCGAGCGAAGAAGCTTTCCGTGCATGGGAACACGTGGGCAAGTACAATGTTGAGACTGCCGTGATAACGAGGTGTCTTGTTCTGGATGAGGGTGAAGCCGTGTCAGTGCCTATGCTGGATCAAGTCGTGGTACGTCGAAGTAGAGCCACGAATGGTTCTGCTCCGGCAGCCGAAGAGGGAAGCAACACTTCCGCAGATGCCCGACCAACAGCGCCTGCAGATCTGGAGAAATGGCTGAATGTGAAGATTCGAGAGTGCATTGGTGCAGTCCTGATGATCCCTGATATCGATGACATTGATCCGCTGGTACCTTTGGGTGAGCTGGGTGTCGATAGTGTTATGACGGTAGCATTAAGACAGAAGCTGCAATCCGCGCTGAAGGTCAAGGTCCCACCGACTTTGACGTGGAATCACCCGACCGTCAATCATCTGATTCCTTGGTTCATGGCGAAGTTCAAGGAGGAGTCGGGATAGATACTGAAATTTCAAGTTTTCCTGGAGTAGATGTGTCAGTGAGTTTTAGATTTCAATAATGTCGGATATACAAGTAGATGGATTGGATATAGATACCTTCGAAGTTACAATGTGTGTAGTATTATGTAGACTTTAGACTTGGACAATTGATAGTGCGTTTCAAGGAGAATGGAATCGCAAATGTGTGACAAGAAGGACAGTCGTTTGCCGGACAAGAGCGGTCCGGGTTAAGTGCCCCCTCAATGACAGGAACCCCCATCTCTGAAGTTGGCTGAACAGTCCAAAAAATGTGAGATACATTCCCAAGAACTAACTTCTAAGTATCTGGTGTCTGGTGCGTATTCAATAATCTCTGCGTTGTAAACATGGATCTACTTACCGAAACTTCGATGTACATATATAGGTTTTTTTAGAAGGAATACCTGTACACTTGTTCACCAGATTGGCACCGTCGTCCGAAAATGAATGGTTTCTGGCGGAACGGCATTGCTTCTTGAACGCCTGCTACACTTGAACGACTATAAAGGACTCCTTAGTGTCTCTTTTTGGCAATAAGCACTCAATGTGCTTGGTAACTAGCTACACTGGTCAAGGCTCCGGTTAACAAGGCCGGTTCCTTCTCAGTCACTGATACCTCAAGCGTCCTGGACACGCACTGTACTATACAGACTATCCTTCCCTGCTGGTTTCCATCCCACTTCTCATTGATGTCAAATGCTACTTCAATGAATCTCGAGCCTCGCCTTGGTTCCAGGCTGTGCACATCTGCAACCCTTCTACGCTGCCGCTATTCCAGTCATCAGACAACCGAGGATCTCTTTGTCCTTCAACAACCGAAATTGGTATCGCCCCATCTCCTGTGAAGACCTGACACTATGTGTTATTGATGCACGCACGCACTGATCATGAAACCTCCCCCCACTTTCGTCGATCGCAGAGCTTCCCGACCTCTGTCAGTGTACAAGTTATCGTAGCAAATGACTGTGGTGTAATTTCTGCTAATTCTACTGGTATGTGCGGAACTTATGGCGCCGCTTCTAATATGACTTGTGGCCCGGCTCGTTCATCCAGAAATATATTCGGTTCTTCTGTCTAAATCGTCTGGTACTCAGTCCTGGTCAACCATCGACAGCTCTCATTCCAGATGGACATAAGTGTACTTGTGTACCCGCTGTAGTATCATGTACAAGCTTGCGGAACAGTGTGGTTACAATCACTCACCACATGCTGTCGTAGAATTAAGTGTCGACCTCACAATCCCTTGCCGAGTTTGATCCTAACTCAAGTTTCGCCGCCCTCCTCCAGTGATGACACCACTTCCGCCTTAGTAGACTATTGCGTCGATTACATAGAACTCGTAGTAATGATGTGCATTGAACAGTGCAAGTAGAGAGCGGTGAACGTCAAAGGACAATCTATAGATATGTTTGATAAAAGATACGACACTTCATCCTCCGACCGATATCGGCGTTCAATGCTGTTTCTTATGTCTTGAACATGGGTATATTATATTCCAATAAACATAGATCTATCACAGGTAATGAATCAAGGCTTCTGACCCAGTGACTCGAGAGGTTGAAGGAGAATTCAAAGCCTGAATAGAGATGCTAGAAGTTGTACTGCTCCGCACACTCGAACTGCTAGATACCGAAGACGCAACGACGGGATAACGTTCATGTTTGATTTTGGCCGCCGTCGCAGGTGCTTTGGTCTGGAAGCAGGGAGTAGTACGCTTACGCTCATATACGAGAGCGGAGAGGAGGATATCATCTAGGTAATCAAAACCTTGCGGGTATACTTTTAGCTGGTAAGGCTGATACGAGTGGGATAGAGATGATCGAGGGGATGGACGGAGTCTGGAGTTGGAGTTTGAAGATTGAGGTATAAATTCTGCGAGGAGAGGATGAGGGCGAGGGGAGTTGGAACAGGAACACTTGGTTTGAAATGGTTTTGAGAATTAATTATGGGATGAGAACTTGTATAAGCACGTACTTTCTTATTAGAACGAAGTATGTCCCAGTATAGATGTCCTTGCCCAGGAGGTAATTGCCAGGTTACATGCTATAAGATAATGAGACTCTGTTCGATTTGCCATCATAGCACTTACATGAGCATAATTGTCGTTGTATACATCTTCCAGCCACTTCTCTCCCTCATCTGGACCCCTACCGTGCATGAATACAATTGGACGCCTCTCAGAGCTGCCCATTCCGCCCATTTGAATGCCCATTTCGAATTCTCCTAGGATTTCTCCATCTGCAGCAGAACTTCGCCGGACAGTAGTGATCCACGACATTGGGATGAAACAATTCTGAGAAATAGAGATGTGGTACCTGGGCCGTGCCTCTGGGGAAGCCAGAGGTGGCAGAAGGAGCATAGAGTTGGCAGAAAGGGTGGAGAAGGAGTAGGTTATCGAGTATTCGGGCGGGGCATTTTCATCAGATGAGGTTGCAGCTTGTCCTCGTGGGGTATATCTAGAAGAGGCGTTGGCTGCGATGAAAATGCAAAACACAAAAATATTTACCTTGGTGGCTCAAGGTCTCCCGCTGCAGCAGCAATTGACATTGTTGAAATTGGATGAGAATCATTTTGTGAGGTTGAACCACTTGAACATTGGAACAAGCACTGCCAGGCTTTGTGTGGCGCACGGGAAGGTCTTTCCTATCCCGGCTTCCATCACGGTCAAAAGTGCCGGGCTTTCCTGCAGGCTGTTGAAATCAAGTTTGGTGGTACCTCGGATCTAATGATCGTCGTTTTCTCAGTTGCTAATTTACTGAATGACTTATCATTACAACAACAGCCTGTGGTAGTTGGCAACCTCGAACATTCCATAGGATCTAAAGGAAGCGCATTGAGATGTTTGGACTCATCATCGAACTGTTGATACTTCTACAGCATCCTCGATGATCAGACGAAGCATTGCCCATCCTTTCCCCTCTTCTCTTATTTCACTTTGACAGTGACTTCCCAATTGATCCCTATTTTTCCAAGGCTTGAGGCTGGTCCAATGAACTTTCCATTGCTCTTGTGGTGCGTACGGATCCACGCTCAACTCGTTTCTTATCTTATCTCTATCCACAGGATTATCATATTTCTGGCACTTCATGCGCAGGCAAAGATTCACCTACAGCCGCAGAAGACTGCCATTACAGCTGGTTTGAAAACGATCGTGGTGTGGACGAGAAATGAGTCCGATCCAACAGAATTTGCTGTTGGCTTGAAGAATGGGAAAAATGTGCTAATTTCAGACCCAGTGCTTATACGTGCAGCTGAGTCGCAGATTAAGGGGGAAGCATCCGTTACTTCCAATGAAACCGGGTGAGTGCAATTGTATTTTGGAGACGTTTCTTCATTAACAGCACCCTTGTATGTATATAGAAGCTTTCATCTGGTAGCGTTCGATCACAAAATCAAGTTGAAATCCGCGATGAAATTGCGGTATGCTAATTGCACCGAGTCGAACTCGAATTCCAAAACTAACAGAATTATTATTACAGAAACAATGTCACCCTGTCCAAGCCAATCCTTTTGAATGTGAATGCTGCTGAAACTTCCTCCAATACAACTACGGGGTAAGGATTGATTGTTATTTCCGGAACCGCGTATGATTTACTCTCTATAACAGTAATAATCCCACTGCCTCCCCAAATCCATCGTGAGCTTGACAACCCGTCCCCTAATGCCTAACAACTTACAAAACTCTAAGCCTCTCTCACTCTCAGACCCCCGTCATCGTAGCGGTATGCCTGGGCACAGTGCTTCTCGCTATCATTGGCCTTCTCCTCGTCTTTCTCGTGCTACGCAGGCGACACCGCAGATCTTTCCCCAGGGCTCTAGACGATCAATACGCCTTTTCCCTTCCTCCTAACTCTGCTCCGAGTTTATCTCATTCATCCTCTCGTTCTTGGTTTACCAGAATACTCTGGGATAATCCCACAGCACAGACCTCTTCCAATACTCTCCAGAATAAAGGAAACAATGCAGATGAGCCAAGTTGGCCAGATACAATCAATTTCTATCATACCCCTCGTCCTCCTCCCAAAGCACTCGTCAAGAAGGCATCCCCTTCTCCTCGTCCAGGTGGGGGCACCGATGTGTCTAACGGCACTGAGACATCTCTCAGTAGTATGCATTTTTCTGCAAAGACAGAACGCCAAATGGAGATCCAGGAGCGGATTGAGGAACTCAACGGGAAACTTGCTTTACTGCAACGAAGTATCCGAGTTCCAGAGGGACGCAAAGACTCTAGAACGTTGATCAACATGACGCACAATATGCGTATAGGTAAATGGCGAAACCAGATCGAAAAGCTGCAGGAGTTGATGGGTTCAGATTGGGCCCTTGGACGCACTGATGTTGTTCCGAAGGGGTTGTATGGACCTCAATCGATTGCTTGTTAAACAAGTCACTTATTAATTTCTGAACGCACCTTCGTTTTCGCCAGACTGTCATTATTACACACTCTTTCCGAGTAGGATATTTTCGAGCCATCAGCTCGTTGTATATTTTGTGTCACTCCCTAGTACTGCATCATTTCTACATATGCTGATACGGGGGTAAGCGATAGATACTGATCGGGACGCCTACTTGAAGTGGACACTTACTTGAGGACGTATTCAGCAGTTATGTGATCGATTTGAGATGAGATGCATTGGTTAATGTTACCGTTGTTGTAAAGCAACAGGTGGATGGCCCAATCGACAAGCCTAACCCCAGAATTAACTTACAGATGTGTACATATCGCGTCTATACATATACATACAATCGTGCAGTCTGTCGCTCGGAAAGCAACCCCCACAATAATAGTGTTCTCGCGCATACAAATGTGATTCCTCAAGCAACACTTGCCAGACTTTCCAAGAAAGGCAGAACTCTGACCCTCTCGATCTTCCAACTCGCATCGGTCCCCTTCCCGCTAGTGGAGCACGTCTCAGCGATGCTTAATTCCGCTAATCTTCTGAGCAAATTCTCATCGCTGCTCAAACCGAGGATGCAGTCCCATTTCTCCCCAATCTGAGCTGGAGAGGGAACTACTTCCGACTCAGTGATGGTCATCCAAGGGCGCGCGCCGGCAAATGGAGACTGAGCAGGTCCATCGGGGTGAAGAATCGCCCCAACGGCTGTTGAACGAGAGATTTTAGTGGGTAGAACGAGAAAAGAATTCGCTCCAGGAATAATGCGAAGGCCGTAGCGTTCACCAAGACTAGAAGGACATAGAACATTAGACTCCCAGCTTGAATGACTAGGTGGGACATTTACCTATCAAAGATATGATTCTGGGCTTCAGCAGCTTGTCTTCTAGCCCACTGACGATCTGAAGAGTCTTCGCGTGGACCGGTCCAGAATCTCCAGACTACTGAAGCTTCGCGCTCTTCAACGAATGAGCCAGGCGTGCGCTCCGAAAACTACCAGGACACTCAGTCAATTACTGGATGTTGGCAGTAACGCGAAAGCACCCACGTAATTCAGAATTTCGAGGCACGAGCTTTTCCAGGTCATGTTAAAATTCGCTACCATGGTTATCCAGGTTCCTGTACCTCCAGCCACGCTGGGCTCTATCGTCTTGAGGAAGCATCCATTCTCAGAGCTGAGTAAAATCAACATCCAGAATTGCTATATGAGAACCCAAAACACTCACACAATACCAATTCTGCCACCGACTTCCTTTGATATACGCTCCAACACTTTGATTGGCAGGCCGCTTAGCAACCAAACCTCGTTCTTTTCTTCCTGAGCAACCAATTTCTTTAATATCGTGGTTGCAGCTTTGAATTCTTCTTCCTTCTGGATCTCTCCTTCTGGGGTCGCACCAGGAGCGCCAGCCGGAAGGTAATCTCCGATCAGTGTGCCTTCCCAGTCGATGAGGATGAGTTTTCTCCCCTGTGTTTGACTGCTCCATTTGTTGAGGATTGCCTTCTCGTCTAAAACTCGCACTGCACCTGCACGTTCTATATCTTTGTGGAATATATGTTCACCATTGGCACGCAAGCATCTCGTCAGGAAATTTACGACGAAAGCTTGTGCTGTCTGGGTGATTACATGGTTATGCAACTCTTCCCAGCGAGTCCGCGCTTCATCTCTCAGCATATTGAGGGCGGTATCAATCGCTTCAGCAGTGCCTCGAGCATCCCAAGGGTTGATAGCAATGCAAGAACGAAAACCTGAATACGAGTAAGAACCAGTGAACTACGAACAACAAGTCAATTCAGAATTGGGCTTTTGGAAAAATGAGTACTCTACCTCACTCAGAACTAAAACCCCTTTTCTATCAGATCCTGAAGCTCCTTCGGCAACTACTTCTTCATTGGTCGGGATTTGATCATCTGCTCTTCCAGTTTGGCAGCAAACAAATTCATGTGTTCTGAGAGCCATGCCCTCTCTTAAACTGGAAACCAAGAACACATCTGCCACGCTGAGTAAAGCTAAGTACTGGCTGAAATCAACGTCTTGGGTATGTAGCAAGACCACCGGCTGATACGTGAGCGTACTGAACCGGGAATTGATATGAGAAACGGTGGTCATGATAGCGGATGTGATATCGCCTGAATCAGAGTCCGAGTTCGAAGCGGAACCCGATGAATGGGAATTCGAGGAATGCGGCTGCGCATTGGGAATCGCTAGTTGGATGAGGACAACTTTGCCAACCCATTCAGGGTGCTTGGTGAGAAAAACATCGAACGCTTGAATCTTCTGATATACACCCTATGAACGTCGTCAAGAGAAAAGCCTCCATGGAAACCCAGAAGGCACCAACCTGGATCTCATCCAATTTATCCCTTCCGACGACTAACTTCATCCCCTGGTATTTTTCTTTCAACATTGCGATCCAATCAGCAACCTCCGGCTCCATTCTCCACTCATCAAGTCTCGCAACATCGATGCCCATCGGGAACACCCCCACGTCGACCAACCTTCCCTTTCCAAGTGCATCAAGTCTACCTGCGGTGGGATTCGGCAGCTGTTTTTGACGAACGTAACCGGGTGAATTTGGGCGTTCCTCTTCCGGGCTACTTCCGCCGTCCTTTGTACCAGCATTCCGTCCCAAGTCAACCTTGGCTTTTCGCTCAAGATCGAGCGTCGGGTCATCTCCGTTTACTTCGTCGTCGACGATGACAATCCCACTTGGAAGCGTTTCAACGCCGAGGACTCGGCCGCATGTTTGGCGGAAATGTCGCGCATAATTTGCAGTTTGGAAGCCAACCTGAGTTAGACGGGATCAGTATTCAATTTACAGACAAGTCAATCAGAGAGCACCTACCAAATCGGCGCCCAATATCCCTTTCAACAAGTGTTCCCGAACGGACAGACAGCGGAATATCTCTGATGATGGAAAGGCGACGTGAAGAAAGAACCCTACAACACGGAACTAATCAGCATGCAGATTACTCGGGTACAGATGGTTTGCTACACTAAAGATACTGACCTATTGGGGCAGTGTTGGGAATCAGACCAGAGCTTCTTAGCATGAGGGGCACGAGCATGAGATGGTAATCGTTTACCCATACTGCAAATCGAAACAATTCTTTAGATGTAAATGAATCATTGTAACAAAACTAGAACACACCGACGTCACCCTCTTTCCACACTTCTCCTATACGTTGAGCAAATGCCCAATTCGCATTGACATATTGCTTGTACGATGCAGATTCGTAGAATAATCGTGTTTTCGGTGCATCGGGAACGGCATAGTGAAGAGCTGGCCACAGGACCTACAATGAATTGCAAATGTCAATAATGAAAACGGAATCGAAAAGACGCGAGAGATCAGATAAAGAATGAACCTCTCACCTGATGACAAAATTCATCATAACATCCCTCAAACACACTATCCTCCAACCAGACTGGTACCTCCACTCCGCCCTCCTGGCGGGGCAGGGCTTCTTCTACTCTTTCCTTGAGCTTAAGGTTCCAACCATCTGTCTTGGTCCCAAGACATCCGATCCATAGCCGGCTAAATTCACTGCTCTGCCCGTATGCGGCAGAAACAGACGTCGAGGACATACTCCGGGCGTGCCCGGGCACATGGCTCTTGGTAGAAAAAGATGTTTTTGTGGGGGGGGCAGAGGCAGCCTGAGGTGTAAAACCATGCATCATAGCAGCCGAAACAGAATCTATTGCGTTTTTTAGGCCTCCGTTGACATGTGGATTGGGAGCAATATGGAATTCCTCTTCCCCTTCTTCAATTTCTTCATCTAAGCGTGTACTGATAGATTCCAGTGAATCGAACGACGCCACAGAACTCGAAGAGGCCAAAGATGCGATAGACGCTGAAGGTGTATGCTTCGCGGTGCGAGATGAAGATCGTTTGGGTGAGACGATGTTTCTATTACGCTGACGAGAAAGGTTGCGTTTCAGAGCAGCTGCGTGAGCTACGGTTGAAGAGCGAGAGGCGGGAGAGGAAAATGAAACCGATGACGGTTCATTAATTCCATCTGGCGCAGCCGTGTGTGACAATGGTGACGAATTATTTCCAGTACTAGGGAGTGTCAGCTGAATTTTTCTGTTAAGTTTCCCTTCGGTCACTTTCGCTCCTGACAGGTTGCCTCCTGGTGTCAAGAACGGATGGATGGCCTCATGGGTAGGCGACCCAGGAGCAGCTACTCGTCCAAGTAATGCGTGGCTAGTCTGTCTGCTCGTTCCTGGACGCTCTCTTCCTGCAGCAGCTCGGTCTCGGAGATCCTCGATGATACTGAGAGGTTGACCTGCTATAAAACCTGCTACTGATTGTGTCATGGATCCCGAGGAGGTCAGAATGGTTGATGCTTTTTCATTCTGAAATGTCCGAACACTCTCAGGAGCGGAGACATCTTCCGATGGTGTGTTGGGTTCAATCGGTGTCGTGGTTCCATCGTCCTCGGAAGGGTAGTCAATAGATAATACACGCTCATCTGCTGGATCTGGCCCAAGTACAGCGGTGTGAGGTAGAAACAGTGAAGCAACGAGGATACGGTGATTGCGAAATGAGGAAGATGAAGCCATATTCAATCCTACGTGTTGTGAGTTATGAAGGTTTGGCGTAGGGTCCAAAAGTTTATCTGCTGCGAAACCCTTCAGATTATAAACAAGATCGTACGAAAAAAGTTCCGCACCAAGTTTTGACCGACTTGCAAATTAATCTGTGTCTCTGAAGAAAGACACGACCAATATAGTGGGTGAAAAATAACTAACGGATGATCTCGGTGAAATCGCGAGGCGTCATTATGGTTCGGACTGGCTTGGAATCGTCAGTAGTGATACAAGCCATCGGGAAACATAGGAACCGCGTGAATATTGCCACCGCCAAAATGGGAAAGATAAGATAAGATAACTCAAAACTAGATTGGCTTGTCTTCCACTCATCCTTTGTAATGTCAGCCAGGCGATACAAGAAGCAAAAGATCTCAAATTCTGAATCTGATGTGAAGGCCCCAACAGCTCCTAGAACATGCTATATCGCAAAGCTACCTCTCGAATTACTTGCCGAAATCCTTCTTTGCACCAAATCTCCCGCAGACATTCTTGCTCTCACTAGATGCAGCAAGTTCTTCTGCCGCACCCTTCTCCATGAGGCAAATCAATACATATGGCGATATGCGAGGCAGAATTGCCTTCGAGGAGGACTTCCGGAACCCTGTCCACGCTTTACAGAATCTTCATTTGCAGCCTTCGTATTTGACGCTGGCCCGTGTGAGGTTCGTAATAAAACTCACCTATTTTCAGCGCGAATTTAATGATTTCTATAGATATGCGATAAGAAGGTCAACTTCTACAGCTCATTCGGTCTTCGAGTGCGACTATGTGCCAACGTCAGCCCTCTTCATCACAATGACAGAGATTACATCTAACTGGCTGCTCTAAATTAGCGCCAGTGTAGAGCAGCTATTCACAAGTGAGCTCGCTTTCTCAGCAAAGAAAGCATGCCATCTCATGTGCAGTAATCAGTGCCAAACTTCATGTGAACCACTCCCCCAAAGATGCATATAAGGTTTTCGAAACCACTTTACCAGTCGTCGAGAGGTCGGATTGTTTTCGTACGCATGTTCTGAACAATCTGCTTGTCTCTTCTAAAGTCGGATTGTGAAAGAAAACTCCCCATTTGTCATACAATGTTGGTGTTCTCTTCTTCGGTTCCTTCGCGTACAGCATACGCTTACAATTCAACACAGGGCCTAACACCGGGGCGGTCTATCTGTATTCAGATTGGAGTCGCGCACTTCAAGAATACCTCGATGTATCCCAGAAGCCTGATATACTTGAAGGATATATAGATGCAAGTCATTCAAATCATTTATATCAACTACTTACTGACATCTTATCACTGTCAGCTTTGCTCAAGAAGGAGTGCCCAGACAAAGATGTACATGGAGGTCAGTAATTTGAATATTGAGACATTCTTTATTAAAGCTAAGCCCCAGAACAGATGTGTGTTGCTTTGCATGCCTGGCGGAAGGAATATGTGGAAGCTCAAAATGTGATGAAAGATGTTAATACAAAGTTGTGAGTTCTTGCTAGGAATATCTTCTGTTCACGCCTCTAAGACTCTCTCAGCTCAAGAGAACTGGCCGCCAGAGAAGGTCTGACTTTTTGGGACATGATGAACACGCCGACGTACAGTCTTTTGATGAAACTTAAGAATGCCTCATTGGAAGAAATACAATATTTAGGTGAGCTTTTCTTCGAAGTAGGTCAAGTATATCTCAGCATCCACCAGATTATAAGACGCGGGAAGCCGCCATTGCCGCTGAGCTCGTTAAAGTCGTAGAAAGCAGGTCTCGCCGTGCACATGAAGCTGGCTATGCTACCTGTCGTCGTGCGGTTGAAAAGCATTACAGTAGACTACGCGCACTCAAACGAGAGACTCCTTTGCCCTCCCTTTCTTCCTTCCGCGAACTCCCAACGATTCGTCAAATTCAACAGTCCGTCGGTCAATCTGTAAAGGAGGTTGACACCAACCTCCAATCCCAACCTATTCAAACCCTCGTTCATTCTGAATTAGCAAAGTTCCATTTGGAGGCAAAAAACAATCTTGCTGCCATTTTAGGTTTTCAAGATTGGAAGACTCCGAGTAGCAAAAAGCTACACCCTTCGGACAGGCTGACGGCGAAATTTCAGTGTCGGACGTGCCACAGGGTAGAGGCTAAGTATAAAGACTTTGGATCGTTAGACTACGACGGAGCTATCATGCATTCATGTTCTGTGACTCTTGACAAGTCAGTCCCTCAAAGGCCCTTCAAGGCTGCGAGGTTTGAAAAGGACACAAAGGTGAGGCATATTCTAGTCCATCGTATCCATATTGATCTGGTTCATAGGCTATAACCGCGGTATCTTCGCTTTTAGAAGCATGCGACATTTCTGAAGACGAAAAAGGCTCGCATGAACTTTTGTCCGCGATCGGACCCAGGGTCTTATGCCTGAGTTGCGATGCACAGATTATATTGGAACCTTTGGACGTGGTAGGTTTTTGCTGTTATATTTCTTTTCATATCGACCTATTCACTCATGTTTCTCAGATCGGCCACTCGCATCGTCACGAATCAATGTCGCTCGCGATTCTACCCCAAGATGAAGCCAGCAAGATCATTGGTGACCATCCCCTCTCTCATGGACTCGCTGTGAGATTGACGAGCAAAGGCAAAATTTCCCTTGAGATGCGGAAGTTGAAAGTGTATTTGTGTCGCCATTGCATGCAAGTGAAGCCCAAAATAATGTCAATTCCAACGACTGGAAGGGCAGCAGAGGCTCTTGCCGGAAATACTCCATCAACATCCACTTCTGCCGCCATTACCAAGACGAGTATCTCCGTCAACACTGATGATTCTGCCCCTACCACAGACATAACTTCGAAAGCTGTAGCAGATACCGCCATTCGCAAAGTACACTCTCCAGCCGCAAAACCAAGTCGGAAACCTGCAACCTATATCTTTGATGGTCTAAGGTCCCATCTCAAGGAACTGTGAGTGCATGATTGTCTCCAGTTATCACAACGAGTAGCCTAACTGCCGCGGTCATAGTCATAAAATTGATTCAGTCCGAGACGAGGATTTCATTTGTACGCAAGAACTTCAATGGCCGAAGAAGTAATGATTACAGGCACAAAGACGTTTGATGTGTATGCTAACTCGCGAATAATACTCATGTATACTTACATGGTGGGACCTTCGTACAAGTAATCAAGTTCAGCGAGGAAAGGGTGTTGTCGAGATATGAGTCAGCTACAGCTCATCAGGAAGATTTGCCGTAATCGAAGATGGAAAAACTCTTTCAGCATCAGTAGTCGAAGAGGAAGAGAGTTCAAGTAACGATTCGGTCGATATTGTTGATAACGCTTGTGTCGAGTCGACGGTAACAGACAAGAGAAAATCGCCATCCGATGCAGACTCGGGGGTGGGTAGTAAGATCGATGTCAGAGATGTCGCAGCTGCAGTAGCAGTAGCTAGTACGCTGGCGGTATAAGCGGTTTCTGAAAGAGATGCGCTTGCTCCAGAGACAACAGAGCTGCTGGCGTCTGATATGAAAACGGACACTTTTCCGGAAGGTAAGAACCGAGTCCACCAAAAGGCCAGTCGCACACTGCGATCGAAGACTCTTTCTTTGAGGACGATGCTGACACTCAGGAAAAACAAGATAAGGCCAAAGAAAATGAGGAGACGGTCCATTCGATCAGACTTTTGCAAAGCTGTTATGAGTTGCTTGGATGTGTCCACTGCATTGGAAAGGACATCGTGTGTAGATGAGGTGGCGCGCAGAGTAGACATGGATGAATCTAGATTATGGGGGAATTTAGCATTAAAAAAAGTCTTGTTTGCGAGTCAACATACCTAGCATCTGCGTGGTCAGCACCGAGCGTTCCAGTTCACCTTGCATGAGACTCAGAGTGCGCTGCAGAGCTTCCGTAACGTCGTTGTTCGCTTGCATCACTGCATCTTCGCTTCAGAATGTTGAGAAAGTGGATTGAAATTTTAATCCATGAGATACGAACGTGACTTTCTCATTCACATCTCTACTGTCTTTTACGACTGTTGAAGCCAGTAGTTCGTTTCTATTCGAGACGTTCGACGAATCGATTGTGCGTTTTGAGAATATCAGAGCGGCACGATAGTCCTTCCGTAACCTGTCGCAGACATTCAGAAGAAGTATGAATGGCTTGCTAGAACATACTTGGAGAGTGTTTGATTAAACTCGTCTGCGAGAACCCTCAACTCTCTACGACTTTTTGATCCTTTCTGGTCATCTACCATAGCATCTAAAGTCTTATGAGAATTTAATACTTGACGCAATACGGAATTCTTGTCAACTTTACCTCGATTTGACGAGCAAAGACGTCGATGTCTTCACGCAGTTCGGTGGAGAGTTTATGTTGAAGAGACAAAGGGCCAAGACATGTCTTCAGACGAGGAATTTGGACGTCCGAAATATCGAGTTCTCTTCTACGAATGGAGGAGATGACTTGTGCTGCTTCAGGAGTGAAAATTGGGGATAGTGGAGGCATCCGTTATACCGTGGAACCAAACAGAGACAAATAGGTTCTATTCGGTGGCCTATTAGTATTGGCGCTGTTCCACATACATAAGGCGCATTCGTCAATGGACCGTATCGGTTTGCCTCTTCTTCTCCCGCCCTCCTCTCCCTCCTGCACATCTTCCTTCCTAATTCCACTCACTGCGCTAAGACCGTTGGTGAATGAGGATACGGATTATATAATACTGTTCCGCTTAATATTAAAACGAAGTACGTAGCTTGGTCGTTGTCATTTCATCTGGAGCGGCGTTGCCTTTTCCATTCGAGAACAGAAGCAACAGCGCCGTCATTGATCTTCTTACCGATGGCGGCCCTTTCCTATATGACCTCTCGTTGGGCACTCCCCTGCTGCTTCAATTTTTTTGTTAAGCTGACCGGCTATTTCAAACTACAATTCGCGATTTCACGTAAGTTGACATGGAATTTTGTGCAGCTCCTTCAACGTGTCCATAATCTTCATCTCTTTGTCAGAAAATCTTTGCAAACTTCCAGTCATATCTGACCGACAGCATACATATCAATCAAGCCTTGATGCATGCAGCTAGATGCAGCTCCTTGACGATAATTATGCACTTACATACCAGCCCTTGCCATTCGCTTGTTCACAACACCCGATCTCTTCGTGATATCTGCTTTTTACTATTCAGGAAAGGCCTCGAAGTTGCTCAAATACCGGCCAATTTGTACGGTATCTCGGTCCTTTCCATTTGTTCTTCTTCTGAGTGACTCAAGGTGACATTACACATGTTCCGAGGTGCTCAGAGTTTGTACATAAAAGCTCCTTTCGAAGATTTAGAGTCCAAAGACCCACATCAGCCCACATTCCCCTTGATCACGGTCGTCTGAGCTCTCATGACTGAATGGTCTTCTCAGGCTGAGGTGCAGCTAGATGCCGAGGTACTTCTCAAGTTCACCCACGCCCTTATGGGTATCTATGTGTCAGTTTTCGAATCCTCGTTATGCATGTTCATGGTTACCCAATGCCAGCCATAGATGGGAGTGGTTCCTGAGTGTCGACTTTGATTGGGAATTTATCACAGGGAAGAGGCCTTTTCGATGGCCCATCGTAAGTACAAGCTGGAGTTTGTTTGATGTAACTTTTACTGAACACAAAATATCAGATGTTCTATTTTGCCAATCGATATATTCTGTTTTTCGCACTCATCGGGATGTAAGTATTTGCCTATCTGTTCGTTAACACCAGGCCTAGATCCATTACTCACGGAACTTTTCTGCACTCTTCCCGTCAGATTGATTTCATTCGACACCACAACGTAAGTTCACCTGTTCGTTCATTTGCATCCTAATGGGATTCACAACTATTCCCAAAGCAAAGTCAACTGTCAAGCAATCTACATTTTCAATCAGCTTACTGGAAATGCCTCTGTCGGTCTTGCAAGTATAAATCTCGGCTTGCGCACGTGAGTGTCTTTAACGAAGCCAAACGACGTGGGGCTCACCCGCCAACCAGTTTGGCCGTTTACGGGAACTCCAAAACACTCACCGTTATCTTAATCATTGCCATTCTCGGTCATTGGTCGTTGATATTGCAAGGTGTGTTTAAGGAGCAGTGTGCTTAGGGCCTATTGACCTGCTTAATCTTAGCTGGAGTCCTCCTCAAGGCAGCTTGGAGTCCGGAGGCCAACCAATGTATTATAATTTCCACCAACAATACCATCCTCGCCGCGACTTTTATCTACAGCATGGTTTTTGATTTGCTTGTTTTCCTCCTGAATGCCTACAAACTTGGATCGCGCAAGGGAAGTACAAGCTCCATGGGAGAAAGCCGTCTCGGGAGACTGTTGTTCGGTGATGGCTTAGTATACTTCTTCGTTGCGTTCGTGCTTGTTCTTTTGCCTTAGATGTTTTTTGTACTGATGAAAGATAAATGTTACTCCCTTCCAGTTTCTTATCGAATCTGCTTGCAACCGTATTTATGCTTCTCAATCTAAATTCTATCATGACTGTCATATTCAACATCCCAGCCGCGATTTCCAGCACGGTTTGTTACTTTCCCGTCCCCTTGCCACTCGAGTTAGTGACATTTCATGTTCTATACAGATAGTCGCGTGTCGGGTGGTTCGCAGACTATCAACATTCACAAACGAAGGTGCCGAAATGTTGTGAGTTGTCGGTTGTAATCTACCTCATACTCATGAATTCTCACTTGACGTGCGATCTTTCAGTAATTCTGGAGCTCGACTTGAACTACGTAGAGGAAGTAGAATGAGGCCACAGATCCTCAGAGTCACATCAACAGGCAACCACCATATCGGATCTGGCGTACATGTCCAGATCGCCCAGGAAACGTATACTCATACTGAAGCTATCATCGAACAGGAGTCTCCTTCTAGCAATACCGATGTCGGTCCAAAGTTGCACTACGATGGAAAGGAATTCAAGGGTGAACCTGACTCTTATGACGTAGAAGCTAAGGCCGTACCACTATAAAATGCTATATCACCCCACCCGTTCACTCGTTTATATTCTTAGTACCCAGCATGATTCTGAAATACCTATAGGCATCTAATAATCATCTATTCCCATCGGTCCCACAATAAAATAGATTCTTGAAGGACATGCAAAGGTAGACCATGATCACGAAATGGACGTCAGAACAGCTGCAATTGATTACAGCAATCGACATAGTGATTTGAGCTGAATACACTGATGACGGTACCGAAGAGTTCGCATTGAACAACAAGAACAACAAAAATCTTGGTTCATTGAAATACTTACACGACACCAGAGCCACAACTGATGAATCTTAGTCAATGCTCAAAAAAAGTGTGTGCAGGTGTAAATATTAGTCTTGACGGAGCAGGGATTTCTCCTCGATTTGATTTCTCCTCAAAATTGAGAGAATCAGGATGAAGAACAGGAAGCACACCAAGCTTGCCACTGGGTGAAAATTTATCTTTTGTAATATGTCATCTTGAAGTTGTAAGAAGGATAAAAGTATTTTCATGGTGATAAGGGCAAGGCTAGCAGGGAGCAGGGTGTCGGGGTGTTGTTAGAGACAAGCTCCATGTAATTATATTCTACGCACTTGGCATCAACCCCCCCAAAAAAAAGCGAAAGTTGGCCGTCGCGCTGCGCGCGCGGCGGTCCGCACCGGTCTCTGAAACAGTAGAGATGGGGTGGAGTCAGTACCAGGGAGTTACTATGTTTCCCCATGGCAGCAAAATGGGAATGTTGCATTTTTTCCTTGTTGTAATATCTTAGACTAGGGGGCCGATGCATGAACTTATCCTTTTCGGGCTTACGAGCTTCTACATTCGGAGAACTCTTCAGAGCAGCTCGGTTTTCTACATGAGGTGTCAAGCATTCTTGTTTTGTCATTCGAACCCATCTACTGCGTCCACCAAACGAAATATCCTGAGAAGTCCTGAGAAGTCCTGAGAAAAACATGCAGGTGTTTTTCCCTTAACCATTTCTTTAAAAAAGTCTGGTCTTTCCAGTGAGCAACGAGGACTTCTTCAGTATATTCCATTAATGGGGTCTGCCTTCCTCATGAGCTTATTGTCTCCCGTTCGGCGTCTTTAGTGCAGAAAACAAAACATTACATGGTATCGGTGGGGCCGAATGGTGCATGCAGATGTATTGATGCTTCCTGACTTGGGCGCCATAGTACCAGTGGTTGTGATACTGAACCTACAGCGTATAATTTCTTGCTTGCGGAAGTGAATGTGTTGTATGGTGCACCTTATTGAAATTTAAAATCAAGAGGTTGTGGTGTCTTGATAGAACCAAGCCCCATAAATTAAAATAATGCGACAGTGAGTGAGAATAGATTGTCCCGAAGAGGAAGGTAGGGTCGCGAGCCTTGGAGACCGTGTTCATCGTTGGTTGAGTCCCGAGAAATCGGAGTTCCTGTTTTTCTTTGAAGATTCAAAGAGAAGTGCTTGTTCATTCATCTTGCCAATGGCCGAAGTTTATGTAGGTCTAGAGAGTGTTCCGAAATCTTCACAATGCATCGTCATTTGTACGCAGCAGGCAATAGGAAACCTACAGCGACGGCAACTGCTGAATGACGGCGACGTCCATATATTATTTACTGCACGGTTCTAGTAAGCTGTAACTTCTTCTCTCATGATTCTCACAGATTGACAGTTGTCACGGCAAGTTCTGGTAAGAATAAACATACAGAAGCACCTAGGCTATCGGTCAAGATCAGGATTTGAAAAGGATAAACCACCTTTACGCACAAGCGACACCAGAAACACCGAAACAGGCCAAATCTTTGAATAGTTGACCAGGACCTCCAAAAATCCCGAGGAACCTTGGTAACATGTAGATATTTCGAGCATTTTGTGCATCAATTGTGTCCTGATTTGACCTCAGGTTCCTCGACAAATTTCCCTTCTCGTCCGCACAGCCTGCATCAATTTTCAGTTTGGTGAGAGCACAAACTTTGCTAAAATTTGTCTGGATTGGTACCAATGTTCCTCGGGATTTGGGGGGGTGTTGGTTAACCATTCTATAAAATGAGTATGTACCTCTCAGTGTCATTGAATACCAGAAAATACGTTGTGGAGATTTACAGAAGTGACACCTGGATGACAGCCCTTCCATGAGGAGATCATGATATGCAAAGTGGCGCGCTAAGTAGAGAACGCACATTAGTCAGCAAGCTGTCGGGGTTTACCGTTTCTTCCTCAATCATTGAAGTTCCTGGTCGATGTTCGTTACAGCAATACTTTTACTGAGGATACAAAGATAGAACGAGATCAGCTGTAGAAGCTAGAAATCTTTAGCCTTGGTTTATATCAGGAACATGAAGGAAGGAAGGAAGGAAAGAAGAGACATTTTTTGAATCTTCTCAGGATGAAGCTGAGATGAAGTTTTGGTGCTGTAATCTGCCTTTTATAACTACATTCATCCGTGCTTCAACCTCCGACTTGTGTCCCTCTTCCTCTTATACCCTCATATACTCCTCGCCGTCGATACCTTCCCTTTTGCCGTCTTTGACGTCCCTTTATACGCTATTTCGTTTGAATTCCAGTACTCTCAGACACGATGCCCGATTGGAATTCGCCAGCCGAGATCTCGAAGGATGGAGGCAAGCTTTTATATGGCGGTGTTATTTTAGATCTGTTCGGTGACATTCGTTTTTTTCAGTTGTTTTCTCAAGATTCATGCACGCTCTTCTTGGACTGTACATGTATGCGCGATCTTGCTGAAGTGGAAACCGGGTTCTGATTGCGCGCCTCTTTGTGTATAGATGGGAATGGTTCACTTCGCTCGACTTTGATTGGGATTATATCAGAGGGAAGAGACAGTTTCGTTGGCCTTTGGTATGTTGTTCACTATGTTTTGGAAAATTGTGCGACCTATCGTTCACTCTTCGCCTCCCACAAGATCTTCTACTTCTTGAACCGCTATTGTTTGCTATTCGCTCTAATCGGAATGTAAGTGATCGTCCCGCTTGCTCGAAGGTTATGATCCTCACTGTTGTTCCATAATACAGAGCTGTTGCTCTCAACGTAGCGACGTAAGAACTTCTTTGACGCTAGAGTTTATGTTCTCGCTTTTGACGATTCCATTAGCGAGATTAACTGTCAGGCCCTCTACACATTCAACCAGGTATGAATAACGCACTTTCGTATATCTAAGATGTTTTCTCCCTTACAACGTGTATTTTCCAGTGTGTTGGTAACGCCGCCATTGGCCTTGCGTCAATCAATTTCTCCCTTAGAACGTGAGTTGAATGAACGATGGAAACGATCCATAGTTCCGACTGATGTTATCTGCTAGTATGGCCGTCTGGACGCAAAAATGGTATATCGTAGTTCCGTTGATTCTCCTCATCCTCGGTCAATGGTCGCTTCTTCTGCACGGTGCGCAGCATATATGCAGCTGTTAACGCTTACACTAAACCAATTTGCTTCAGGTATCCTGCTCAAAGCCACTTACAGCCCGACCGAAGGATGCGTGATAGTTGAAACTGACAGCCGTCTACTTCTCGCGGGATTCACATATACCATGTGCTTTGACTTCGTCGTACTTAGCTTAACCGCCTGGAAACTTGTCATAAATGCGCCAAGGTACGTGAACCCCAGGCTGTATTTTTTTTTCAATGACGAAACTGACGCACACGAATCAGCTCAAAAGTCATGGGCCGCTCCAGGCTCGTTGTCCTCATTTTCGGCGATGGGCTGATTTACTTCATTATCGCTTTTCTGTCCAACTTGCTTGCAACTGTGGGGTTCCATTGTGGCTTTTTTTGAGCATCCTCCATACTAAACCATTTTGGTCAGATCTTCATGTTATTGGACTTGAATCCGGTCATGTCAATTATCGCTAATGTCCCTTCTGCTATTGGGTCGACTGTGAGTACATTCTCTCTGAATTAATACTGAACCTCATTGGGAGAGTACCTGCAGATCGTTGCATGTAGGGCAGTCCGGAGGCTTGCTCTTTTCACATCATCTGGACCGGAGATGTTTGCGTACGTGGTTCGTCACAATCTTTATCGCTCTACTCACTGTCTTGCAGATCTACCCAAGCGTCAACATTAGCATTCCGTTCAAACACGAAGTCAACTATGCGACCGCCTAGGTTAAATACGACTTTGAAGTCGGAGGGTGTTCATGTTCAGGTCCGTTTGTCTGAATCATTTTCCTCGTCATGAATTCACATTATATCATGTAGATGGAAACTTTCGAGTCACCATCGAGTGGAGGAACTTATACAGATCCTGTATACGACGCTATGGGCAAAATCATCGACCAAGTTTCTCCTGCGGAAGAATATGATCTAGAGGCTCAGGACATCCGCAATGAATTCAAGCGTCCTCCTTATTAGAGCTACACCGAACTCATCAAAAGTGACTAAGATCTAGAGTAATGAGATCGCATTGCAGCACACCTTTCCCCAACATTAAACCATAAAGTATACACCAGTTACGTCCACATTGTCCCCATATCGTTCACTCCCCGTTGTCGCTTTGTCTCGCTCTAAATCGATTTTGCCATTGTTCAACTGCCGTCATACTTTTGATCTCATTTCTCAACTCGGAAGTTTTCCATAACCTGCTGGCGTTCGAGGTCTCATACATTTATTCTTTTTCCAAAGCATCGCAATCACCAAGTAATCATAGGTATTTTTATCATTGTAAATTCATCTTCACATGGCACTGAAACTCTTTTTGTAAACTTCTCTGCCTTTCCACTTTCGTTTTCAGTAACAAACCATTTTCTACAATTCCAAGTATTCAATGGCACATGTACTTGTATATCATGGGAAAAAAAGAGACGCGTCAACCTTTATTTTTTAATGTTTACGCGTTGTTTGTTCGATCGCGTCAGTCACAATGTGACATTTCTGGGCACGGTCTTGTTGTTCCATAACTGGGTCTCAAGAGTAGATCTTGATGACCACTCCAGCTTTCTTCTTGACTCATACGTTCCTCATTATCTGAAATGGGTATTCAAGGTCTACTACCTGCTCTAAAATCTATTCAAAACACGAGACATCTCTCGGAATTCTCTGGACAAACTATCGCAGTAGATGCCTATGTATGGCTTCATAAGGGAGTTTTCACTTGTGCCACTGAGTTGGCAACTGGAATATTAACTCACAAGTGAGCTTTATGCTATATGAAAGACAAATCATTCAACATTCAGCTAGATATGTCAATTATGCGATGGAAAAAGTCAGACTACTTCGACATCACGGCATAGAACCGTATATTGTATTCGATGGTGGCCCATTACCGGCGAAGAAGGGCACGGAAGTCGAGCGGAAGCGGAAGCGTGATGAGCATCTTGCCCGGGGGAACTTGCTAGCATCTCAGGGTAAACACGCTCAGGCGCGAGACTGTTATCTCAAGTGTGTGGATGTTACCCCCCAGATGGCCTTCCAATTCATCAAGGTGTGTCGTAACGTGCTTCTCACTCACCTTGCTCATTGTTTCGGCTCAGGCACTTCGCGCGGAATCTGTTCAATATATTGTCGCTCCGTATGAAGCAGATGCGCAACTAGCATTTCTAGAACGCCAAGGCATTGTTTCGGCAATTCTAACAGAGGATTCTGACCTTCTCGTGTTTGGCTGCAAGAATGTTCTCTTGAAGTTCGATCCCGTTGCTAGAACCGTCGTCTCGATCTCTCGAGCCGACTTTGCATCTGTCACCGCTACTTCTTTAGATTCCAATGGCATCTCGCTCGTCGGTTGGTCCGATAACCAGTTCCGGGCTATGGCTATACTCAGCGGCTGCGACTATCTTCCGAGTATTCCTGGTATTGGACTGAAGACTGCATGTGCTATGCTGAGGAGATGGAAGACCCCACAAGCCGTCGTTCGACAAATTGCACTGGAGGGAAAGAAGCGCGTACCCAAGGGATACCTCGACCAGTTTAGACTGGCCGAGAAATGCTTTCTGCACCAGAGGGTTTATGATCCTTCGGCAGAGAAGATGGTATATTTAAGTGACGTGGATTTGCAAAGCTGGGATGATTTAGCAGAAGCATATATTGGGGGGTAAGAATATATATATATTTGTTCGTTTAGTTGGGGTTTCACAATTTTCGTCCTAGTGATTTAGACGCTACACTAGCAAAGAAACTCGCCACGGGCGATGTCGATCCTATTACTTTGGAGCCCATGATAGATATCAATCCTGGGTTCCGTCCTTCCCGTCTGATACGAGATTTCGACAAGGGTCCAGGCGCCCCTCGATTAACCAAAGACAAGGAGAAAAACAAGCCAAGAAGCGGAGGCATATTGAACTTCTTCGGTAACTTTTTTCTCGTCCTGTGCCCTTCAAGTTCAAAAGGCAGATATTTCCTTAATTTACAGGACCAAACCCTACCATACCTCCGCTACTCAAGTCTCCGTCATCAAAACCGATAATGACTGTTGGCAAGGCCAGCGGCAAGCGAACCCTGGCAGAGGTGATGGATCAAGATGTAGCTACGAAGAAGAGGAAATTCCTATCCTCTGCCCCAACATCGCCGGTAACATCATCTAAATTTTTCACACAGTCTGGTGTCAGGCGAACGTCAAGCGCTACCGTTCAATCTCGTGCGGGTCGCTCATATTCTCGAGCTGAGAAAGAAAATATGTCTAATGAAGAAATGGAACCAGCGCTTGACGGAGACTCCCTGATCGCTCAACCATGTGTCGATTCGGAAATTGAGGAGGACTTTCAGTTCGAACCCAGCTCTGTGGAGCAAGAGGATGGTTACATCTCACCTACACCGTCGATGTCGAAAGACGAGGAAGACTTCTCGTCTCCCCCTAAACCTCATCCAAAGCGTCGAGTTTCCTCATTGGCTGACAAAGACGATTTTGTCGATCCAATATCGAGTCCTCCTGCTGCACAATCATCAGTGTCGCTTCGGCGACCTCAGCGTCTATTTCATTCACCTAGCCCCGTACGTAGAGATCTGGTCAAAGTGCTCGTCGAAGCCTCCCCTGATAAACACTTAAAGGTGAACAGAGGATTTGTTGATCTCAGAGACTGCTTGGGCAATGATCCTTCCAGTGAAATCGACTATTCTGGGTCTGACGAGGACTCTGCTACTCCCCCGTATCCGTCACCACTAACTCCGGATGAGCTTAATCACCAAACTCAGAATTATTCTCTCATTAGGGATTCAAATTTTGAGCAGCTGGAACAAGAAGATCCCGAAGAGAAGGAACTGAAGGCCAGTGCTTTGCGTACCCAGGTCGTTGCTACAAGATGGCAAGAACGTTGGGCACATGGCTCGTCTTACCCTAATACAGCGTTTTTAAAACGCAGGGAAACCAACATCACACCCACGGGAAGGCATCGTCCACTGCCTCGTTCACAGCGCGCTGTAGATGGAGGTGTATACAGATCCACTATTGACTCTCCTGTGGGTGCTACCAGACACAGAACAAGTTTAACATTCTTCGATGGTGACTGGGGTGACAATGGGAAAGGAAAGATTGATACCAAAATGCTAGACTCCAACGCCGAGAACACCGATACTTCGGTTCAAGCACGGACCCGACTTAAGGTTGAACGGTTTCGGTAAGTTGGTCCTAGTTGACTTTCATATGCGAGCTGCTTAAAGCCAAATTGAAGTTGCTCATAACAGTTCGACTCTTCTTCGCATTGGCCCTGGATCTCTCTTCGAAGCATTAAATATGTATGTATCTTTGACTTGTTATAGCTCTCGCGTAGTGTGGTGTACGTTCATTTATCGAAATCGCGTGTTCGTTTTGGTACATCTGGTACGCTTAAACGACATTTTCGGTATGATTCCCAGTTTCAGTTTCAGGCTCTGGATCGGTGAGGCTCTGGCGCTTCAAGCTTCATTTCTTGGACGTGTGATATTGTCATCAACGAAACAGACCCTTCGATGTTTATGTTTTCTCATCCTGCTGCGTCATCAAGAGTTTTGAGGAGATATGAAACAACGCAGAGACTGCCCTATGTTGCCCTTCGATCAATGATCACTCTAGTCTTCATTGTCGAGGTAGCACTGGCCTGCCTTGACTTGCAGTTGGCTGTCAAATTCTTTCAACCGAGGATGGTCGAATGACTCCACGAGGAAGAAGCGAAGGACGGGTCCTACGGGTCCTTAATTTCAACGGTCATAATATTGAGCGGATGTAACGGACATTGTTCTGGCAGTCCATGTCGGATTGGAAGGTAAAAAGAAGCGCTTCGGGACAGATGGACAGTGTTTGAAGTTTATTTTCTTCCTCATTCATACATGATTCTTAACCTCGTTTTATCTCCCTATCCTCAACTGATCATTGCGGACCCGTTGACTTATATGTTGCTATAGCTGCTCCTTGGTTTCTTCAAAGCCCTCTACATGCGTCTAAGCAGTCTTCACTAGTGGTACGACAATTCCTTCGCTGTTGAGGAATAGTAGCTGATTTTCCAAAAATATTTCAGCTTATACCCAAGCACGTACCGGTACAACTTCTTGCATCTTTTCGCTGAAATTGGTAGTACTCAGATTAATCGCTGCCTCTATCCCGCTTCCAGCAGCCCTGTAGAATGGACGATCAGTTGGTCCCCAATTTGTTCTCCCCTTCGAATATTCAGTCGCCTGGTTCCATATCCGAGTCACATATTATACCCTATTCCTTTTCTCAATCCCCATCCGACTCAATTTTGACTCATACTGGTTATCCTCAGTCCTCTCTACGTTATGCTCTGTGCAATCCCGACCTCGAATCCCAATCTCGTGGGATATCAGCTCAACGAGATAAAGAATCAGATTTGATGCAAAAGAATGGTGCATACAAGGTCCATCAGCCATACAGCCCCGGTTTGTCTTCGCTTCACGGGGATTCTTGCGAAGCCGATTGTGAACTTGGTGCTACTGGCTCTGGTCTTTTCCCGCCGAAAAACGATGTGCACGCCGCATACGAACATCCACATAATAGAGCAGACATTATTCCCTGGCACAATCCCTATGATTCCCACTTAGCGGATGAGCCAGCTGTTCTCTCTCCGTCCGCTCGAAGGAACTTTGAGTCTACGATGATGAATTCCTTCGAATCTACCACGGGCTACCAAGGTTATTTTGAAAAGGACAGTAACAGGGCTCCAAGTCCTTCCATCCTCATTAGCACTGACAATAGTTGGCATTCCGCGAACACACCTTGTCGTGACATTCACAGGAGGCCATCGCCTTATGCCCTTCTCCCGGCCCTACAATTCCCGAATGAACTTCAACCTCGTTCTCCGGACACGGAAGAATCTACGAGCGTAACTCCTGTCGATAATCATACTCGTCAACCGATTCCGCACCTTGACGCAAATGAACCGACTGCCGCTGTCAAAAAGAAGAAGGCGAAGATGCATGCTTGCAAACTTTGCGGGAAAAACTTTCCGAGGCCCAGTGGTTTAAAAACTCATATGAACGCGCATAATAATCATAAACGTATGTCAGCACCATCTTTGTAGTCCTTCGTGAACTAATCAAGCAAATAATTTATATTAGCGTTTTCTTGTGCCTACCCAGGATGTGAACGTACATTTACTGTTCGCTCTAACGCCAAACGACACCTTCGCACACACGGAATTCATCCGGATGATGCAGCTGCAGCCTCTATGGTACCTCGGTCTACTGCGCCCGATTTTGAGGTCAATTTTGATGAACCGGTCGTGCAGGACCACGACCACGAGCTCAATAGCGTTGTGCCACAGTTAAAGTGGATGCCCCCTAGTCTATCTTCGCGCACAAATGCGGCATCATTGAGATCTATCTCGGAGGACAGTGACTCAGATTGGGAAGATGGTAAAGAAGACCCGATTGTTGAACACTGTGCCCTATCCCTGCCAATTCCTCTGCAGCCTGTAGTGCCCTCCGAGAGGAGAATCCCCATGCAAGAGCCCTATGAGGAGGAACAAGCAGAGGAACGAAACTCGTACGAAGAAGCCGGAATCTATCCCTACCATTCGTCGCAGGTTCATCTTCTAGATCTCCTTTACAGAACCGATATTCACAATTGATTGAACAGTATCGTCGCCTTCCAGGTCCACTGGTCGACAATTCTCGCTCAATTGATCCCTGAAGTTTGGGAAATCACGTATTTTAGCGCGAAAGCTGATCGTATTAAGACTGTAAATATCTGACATACATCTAATCTATCTATTACTATTACTGAGCGCTGAGCACCAGCCCGGATTTAAATGCGATTTCCAGCTTTGACCTTCACGTGGTGTTTGTTGCCACGTGTTGTGTCATTGTCCTTGTTCTCTCGAGAATCGAATCTCTGAACGATAACATGTTACCAACTTTGCACAAACAGAAGGGAGCTCTCCGGAAGTCTATTTATGCTGTGGTTCGCGAACTGGATAACATCAAGGAGCAATGTAACTATGTCACTCCGCATTCAAAATCAGACTAGCAGGATCTCCAAATCTAGCTCGCACAGTCACAGCCAAAGTCCTACTTCTTCCCGAGTTCCAAAACTGTACTAGAGTGAGCTGCTACATTAGTATGCCCATTGCCAGTGGCGAGCTCCAAACGCCCGAGATCTTGAAATCAATCCTCGAAATAGGTTTGTCTCATGACTTGATGGCTACTCAAAGTTGAACATTCTGAACGACCGTCCTCTGTAGGTAACAAGTCTTTGTTTGTGCCTAAGGTTACCCGGGATGGTGCAATGGAATTCTTAAAGGTGGAAAATCAGAATGATCTTGATGCTTTACCGTCTGGAAAATGGGGCATCCGCGAACCTTCTTATGAATCGGATGCAGGCCCGCGTGTGAACGGTCTGTTCGAATCTGTTGCATTTAGTAGTGCGAGTCTCTGATTATCATTGAAAGCTATGGAAGTCGGCTTGGATCTAATACTAGTACCTGGTATGGGACATCACAGTTCCATCCATGTCTACTACTGACTGATCCAACTTTCACAGGCGTCGCATTCGACCGTTCAATGTCGCGTCTCGGGCATGGAAAAGGTTACTATGATAGGTATATTGCACGTTACATAGCCAGTGGAAGACCTCGTCCCCTATTAGGTGAGCGCTCTGAACAGATCGGCTCTTCTGTTAGTTCGATGATAGTTTCAGTAGCGTTGGCATTGCGTGAACAGTTACTGGATTCAACCATTCCATTTGGGGAGCACGATTGTAAAATGGATATGATTATTACGCCAGAGGAAGTGATACATCGATGAAATCCAGAAACCAGGCCACTTACTAGGCTTGACATTCCCGTCTACCCGTACACAAGTTCCAACAAATAAGGGTATGACAGGATGTAGGTATATATAGGTCCAAATATAGAGGCTGATTTTTATGTCCGAAGAACTAGTTTGTCTGATAAAGCTACTTAGCTTTCTGTAAAGTGTTAATGAACTATCAATTCATCGTCCGATTCATTTTGGATATGGCGCCAATTCAGAATTTCCTAGAGTGAGCTATGACATTATATATAGCAAGGAAATTACTTGGAGACGAACATTCCAAGGTGAGCTGACGCCCTCTACTCCCGCCGGTACCTCTATTTTCGTATTCGCCATGATAAAATCGTGTAAAATCGGGTTTACTCTGTCGAATGTATGTCAATTGAGAGGGTCACGGGATGGTTTTCAATGCTCACTGATGTGCATCCTCGCAACAACCAAAATGAGAGGCTTCAGGAATGGCGTCAAAAGAGGCGTCGACGCCAGCTTCTTTGAGTGAATTCCAAGATTCCGTGGCGTAATCCAAAGAGTATGCGACATCGCCCAAACAGTGCACGAGTTTGACGGGAACTTTGATTTTGGACAATTCTTCTCTTGTGCGGGGCTTGTGGTTAATGATAAAGTCGAGCGTCGTCATACGATATTCCCTTATGTGGTCTTTGTTCCAATTAATAGCTACTTGCAGCATGACGTTGGATACCAAGCTATCCCAAGGGAACACGCTGTTTAGTAAATGATCAGGGTATCAGGGAGCATTTTCTTTTGTACTCACGCCTCCATGATATTACTGTGACGGTCTTTGCAAACAAGCTCTAGACCGCCCGAGACTCCCCAGAACATCAATTCTTCGTCGGGCTCCTCAGCAGTACAGCCGTCCACCCATGCTTCGCACGCTATTCGCCGCCCTTCTGCCACTTCCTTGGGCTTGCAAAGTACATTATTCAAAGCACATATCATCAATGATTCAAAACAAACCTCCGCAAGAACTAAGGGCGATACTAAGAATAACGATAAAACCTTGTCTGGATAGTCGATAGCAAGCTGCAAGGCAACAATCGTTCCCATGGATAGACCGAAGATGTGACAAGGCGGAAGTTGTAATGCATTCTAACCAAACAATATTATGTCAAATCTTTGCTTGGTCGATGGAGTCTGTGACACACCATGAACAAGAAAACATCCTGCGCCGCCATCTGAGGACCGTAGTCGTCTGGAACTGTGGAGACTGTGTACCCATAAGATCTCAAGTCCAAACCAATCAGGTTGAATCGTCGAAGATGGACATCATTGAACTGTGCTAGTAAGATATTCTAGATGAGTTCTCTAGAATTTATCTGAAGAGGACTCACCTATAAAGGTTTCCTGGGCTAGAAAGACGCCATGTATGAAAAGAATCGTAGGGCGAGTAGGGTCGATGGTTTTCGCTGAAGTTTCTGTTGGTGTAGAGATGTGATAATTAATCTTCACCGGTCCGTCTACTGCAGCATCAAGTTCAACGAAAGGCATTTAGAGTCTTGAGATGCGAGAAAGGGAAGAGAAGGAAAATCTATGAGGTTCGTTTGTTTTGGGCAGATGGTGGCTAATATGGACCAATTGCCAAGTCTGCAGGGTAGAACTGAGATCGCGATAGCACCACGCAAAATGTTCGCAATTCAGATCTACCCCCTGATTGACCTGTGAATATTGGAAACGTCTATAGTGTCAGGCATGGATCCACATCTGTCCTCATGGTCACTAGCAGCCTCTGTCAGCCTTGTACGGGAATTAAAACGGAAACACAGTATTAATATGTAAGAGCTAGTGAAATTACTACTACACTCGCATACTCTCGTATATATGCCAACTTCGGATTATTGTTTAAGGATCTCATCTCGCTTGAAAAGATAGTCAAAAAGTCAAAAAAACGTGCTTCCAAACAGAATTCAGAAGGTTGATTGACGAACCATGTCAAATCTAAGGAATGAGGCTTCTGGGGGAAGTCCCGGTTTGAGCGGAGCGAGGAGGCGAACAAAGCTGTGGTCCTAGATCAACTATCCAAGATAGACGACAACTTGGAAACAACCAATCTGGCATACCCTGTACGTGGTTCAGCGCCGTCAAGGACCAGTAAAAGTCTGAATACTTTTCCAGAAGGAAGGTATGCAGGACCTAACGCAGATCATTCACTAATCATGATGAACTCGGTGTACCAAACACAGACCTAATTGAGGAACCATGATACCTTTAGCACCAACGCTGTCAAAATTCCCGGTTGTACCGTCAATGTTCATGAGCCTGGTAACCAGCTGGGACGTTATAGCAATCTACAAGGGATGTATACAACTTGAACACATGACGAAAGCACAACGATCTTACCGTGACATTCTGGGTATGAGAAAGTTTAGTTAGCGTTTGCTTTATCTTTTCCAGAAGGTTGTTCCTAGCAGCGATTGAAATTTGTGCGTTCTGGAAAGGAAATGTCATGCAGCTAATGGCAAGAATATCGAACGATTTCTACACGATATTCATTGATATCGATATCCTAGGCTCTGAGACATCAGGAAGAGGAACGCACGTCAGAATTCGAAGACAAGTTATTCATGAACATTAAGAACTCCGTCAAATCCCCAATCTTGACATAGGTCACAAGCTGGCGCGCTGTAGGAACATCTGGCATAGTAGATTAACATCAGCGCTACTTACGGATGAAGGTGTCCTATGAATACCTTTTAGGTGTTCGTCGATGGAACGGGGATCGCACATGCTCTGACAATCTAGAAAGATGTTACATCTGAGAAACCAAACCGGATAGCGGACACTGACCGACAAAGAGCACTCTTCTACCAGCTTGTACACACGAGAGTATAATGTTGAGGAGGATGTGCTCTTTTGAACTACCCGGTGGGCCTGATAGCTCTACAATACCGCCCTCGGGCACACCGCCGTTTAAGAGCGTGTCAATTGGCGGACAGCGTGTGCTGAATGTTCTCGGCTTTTGTTTGCTTATAGATCCCATTAGAGCTGCTGCTGATCGCGTCGAGGGCAAGATACTGAGACTATCACCGCTCCCAAGTCTTTGCGAAGAAGAGTATATTGTTTGAGAGGCCTTCAAAGGAATTTTCAAGACTTTAAGCAACATATATTAGACTTTTCCGTGTTTCGACAATAAGTGGGACGCGCTATCCCGACCATCTGTAAGTTGGTTCGCGGAATCGGAGGGTGGCAGATCTTTGAGAGTTTCGTAGCCAGCTTTGGAAAGAGTAGCGAGGGTGGAAGGAGGTAATGGAAGAGAAGAGAGGGGTTGAGATTGAGTGTCCATCGTAATTTGAAGCTTGATCAAGCCAGAACTCAGGCGAGTTGCCATTCTCCGGCTCGAAGTCGGGCCGACAAAGTCCCATGCGGCTAACGGACCGAAACCTTGAATCGGATTCCCCATGATTGACCAGGCATAAAAATGGAGTCCGTTCTAAATAGCGATATCTCACCACCTGCTATCGGCTATGACCACAGCCTTTGCGTCTTCCTCACTCTTTCACGAAAAAGCCCGGACAAATCCTTTGCGATCTCGCAGCGATGTTGCATCTTTTCTGACTTCTATCCTTGATGCACTTGAACCTTGCACCTCACCGAATGGTGCCAGAATTCATCTTGGATATACTGCCACCCACTTCGATGAAGTCGCAGCTCAACTTGAAGGTTTCTCTCGTCCAATCTGGGGGTTAGCTTCCCTTATAGCTGGTGGAGGTTCTTACGACGGAGCATCTCGCTGGCGCAGCGGTTTAGCAAGTGGAACCGACCCAAAAAGCGAAGAGTTCTGGGGGAATATGAGAGACAAAGACCAGAGGATGGTTGAATGCTCTGCCATTGGCTATGCGCTATCTGTAGCTGGCCAGGAGCTTTGGGCACCGTTGAGCGAAACAGCCAAGGAGAATATCGGGAATTGGCTAGGTGGGATGAACGACAAGGAGATGCCAAATACCAACTGGCTTTGGTTCAGGGTACAACGCTTTGTTAAAATTTTGCTAACACTGACTGATTAACTTATTGTCAGGTTTTTGCCAATCTCGGTCTTTCCAAAGTCAATTCACCTCGTGCAGATGCGAAACGAATGAAAGCCGACTTGGACCATCTTGATACTTTTTACATTGGCAACGGTTGGTCAAGAGACGGGCCCGAAGGCATTGTACAACTTGATTATTATTCTTCATCGTTTGCTATCCAGGTTGCACAGCTTCTTTACAGTAAGCTTGCGCAAAAAGAAGATCCCAACCGTTGCGAAGAATTCAGAAACAGGGCACGCATGTTTGCCTTGGACTTCATTCATTACTTCGATTCCGAAGGTATTTATCACGTTTTTGTGCTAAGCTCAACCTCAATGCTTGCGTTCAGGTCGGGCAATTCTTTTCGGACGAAGTTTAGTGTATCGCTTTGCCATGTCCGCCTTCTGGTCCGCTCTAGCGTTTGCTTTGGATCCCTCTAACGGTGATGACGGAGTCGATTACTCACTTCCTGCACCTCTCACATGGGGTGTAATCAAAGGACTACAATTGCGCAATATCCGTTACTGGGCACACACTCAGCCCGGTGCTTTTGATCGCTCTGGTATCCTCACTCTTGGTTTTGCGTACCCTAATCACAACCTCCTCGAGAACTACAATTCTCCCGGATCTCCATATTGGGCCTGCAAAGCATTCATCTGTCTGGCTCTTCCTGAAACTAGCTTGTTCTGGACTGAAGAAGAAGAAGATTATCCTGCCAGTCTTCTCAATACGACCAAAGTGTTGAAACACGCGTTGCAAATTACAACGAATATCGGAGGACATACCTATCTACTTTCATCTGGACAACAGTGCTCGTATCCGGTCAAACAAAGTGCGGCAAAATATGGCAAACTTGCATACTCTGCTGCATTCGGATACAGTGTCCCCGTTGCCTCATTGACATTGGAGGAGCTAGGCGGAGACAGCACATTAGCAATAAGCGGAGATGGTGAAGAGACCTGGAAATGTCGACGGGTCACGAAGGAGGCGCGATTTGAAGGGACAGGTGAGAGGCAATGGCTTCGCTCCATGTGGTGTCCTTTCCCAGATGTGGAGATCGAGACATGGCTTATACCCCCCACTCTTGACGCCCCTTTATGGCACCTTCGTGTTCATCGTATCCGTATGCGGAATAGTGACAGGGTTTTATCTACTGCTGAGGGTGGTTGGGCCATCTACGGACAAGGTCAGGATGAAAGAGCTCTCGAACCCGTTCAAGATGGCGAACAGTCCGAGAGCGAAGGCACGTTTGCGGCTGAGGGCATTGCACGAGTTGTGTCAAGGGCGGGTGTAGCAGGTATCGTAGACCTTTCCCCAGAAACGACCAGGAAAGGCCAAGCTCTTCGAACGGATGCCAATACAAATCTCATCGCGGCGCGTGCAGTGCTTCCTGTGTTACGTGCAGGGTATGAGGAGAAGGACACGGACATATATCTTGTTTCTGCCGTATTTGGGCTACCTTTTGACCTAGGTGATCGTAACAAAAACAAGGGTTGGATGGTAGAGTGGATGAAAAGACCTGTACTTCCGAAAGAGATTCTGGAGCGGATATCGAAAAAATAAACGTCAAACAAATGTTGGTCGATCACCGTTCCTTCAATGTAAAAAATGACAAGACGCGTATTAATTAACACTGTACATGTACCAGACTTACGACTGTCCAAGCTCTGAGAACAATAGGCTATCTGTACGATCATGTGACCATACGCGTGCGACTCGACGCGTCCATAAAACGTTTACCTGTCCTGTCTTGTGTCTAACACTTTTCTAGCCCTACTTCCATTCACTATCGAACTATATCTCGCCAATCGGCACTCTACGCTCTTTTTACACCACTACGCAACTCCAACTCCAACTCATCATGCCTATCTTATCAAGCACGCTGACCTTGCTCGTCGGATTTCTTGCCACCAGATCTACAATTCTCGCCCATCCCGTACTGCTTCAAGACTCTTCAAAACAAGTCATTCCAGATACCTCGCAGCTTACAGAATATTTGTCTATGCCAGCCGAAGACTCTAGGCCAGTGGATACTGCCAGTAACTTCAACATTCCTTCGCCGGAGATGAATCTGATGCCGCCAGTGGCTCCTATCGAGATGATTCCAAACATCGCCCCAAGTACTATGAGCGATTCAAGCTACCCGGATTTCACAACATTCTTGAATCCGCCCGCTCTAACTGCTACTGGCTCGACTGAATCGTATACCACTCTCTTCGATTCTTTAAATCCTTTTCCTTCTCCTGGTTCGACACCGACGATTACTTCATTGGACGTTAGTGCCTCCCAAGGCACATCCATAGAACCTCATTTTGGACCAGGAGTTGTTCTTCATTCAACTATTTCGGTGATGCCATACTCGCGTAATTTGTTATCTACCTCAACAGTTGCATTCGCTCCTACCAATACCCGAGAATCAGACCCTTTCATTACTCATGACTCAGAGACCGCAGCCCCCGCGATCTCTCACCGCGCACCCATCATCGTCGGCAGCGTACTGTCTGGTCTAGTGGCGTTCTCATTGATTACTTGTATTATTATTAACATGAGGCGTCTCCGCTGTATACTTTTTGCTCGTGGTGTGCACCCCGACCCAGATCCCCGCGTGAACGATAACTCAAAAAAGACAAGTGCGTTTCCGGTCGAGGCTGGCTCGAAAGGGAATACATATAGCGATTCGGAGCAACATGTATCACCTGCCTTGCCAGCATGGATGAAACTTCCCAGTCAAATATCACCTTTCCACAATCATCGCGACTCGCTTCTGTCATATTTCCGGTTAGCAAGGGACTTGGCGAATGGTCAGCCGTCCACTGGCAAGCTGCAGCCTCAGAAGCCACAGAAAGCCAAGGTTGTTGATATTGTCACCGACTTCCCGCGAAGCAGATTCTCAGTGACGTCGTCTGACTATACTCATTCCATCCGCTCCGTTGGTTCAGATCATCATCTAGATGATACTGCACCCTCGACGAAGAGCGTGCCACTTTTAACACCCGAAGAGTTCTTCTCTCTTCCATCTTTTACCACTATCGTCTCGCGGCACTCAAGAGTAGGTAGTGCTACGGTGTTCGGCCACCAGACAAGGGAGGCAGGGTTCAACTTGGCGAAGCACGAAAAGTCGGATAGGAAGTTGACTACCAGATCTCGCGCAATGTCGATGGCGGTTGTGCAGAACCGAAATCTTCAGCGAAGGAGAACAAAATCGATCGCGATTGTCGAGAATGGGACATGCTCATGAACAAGGCTTGGACAGCTCAATAATGTAGGAATAACCGAACCTGTATGAATAAGAATCTACTCTTGTATATCAAACTTCGGGAAATAAGTATGAAGGCGATGGATGATAGCACTAAACTAGATTGACACTTCATGACATTGTTTTGGATGGATAGAAGCTGATAGAAGTCCGAACCGACTTGACAGCCTTTGTCAATTTCGTCTTGGCATTTGGAGACATGACCCTCTCTCATTCTCACTATACTATGGTTCACAGGGTACTTCCGTAAACAGGGTACTTCCGCATTTTCGAAAATCTCATATTTTGAACGTTGTAGGTCAATAAATGCCCCCGGACTTTTTATGTAGTACTTTTTAGGTTCTCTATGAACAAACTGTACTATATGAAATAGAGTGTATTCAAGTTATGTATATGTACAAGACCAAAAGACTGTAATATACAAGCGTGATTTTAGATTGAAGCATCAGGAACCATACAAAGAGCTGGTAGATTACTGTAAAAATTACATGGGCATTAAGTTGAGGCTCTAATCGACTAGCATAGCAATTTTAGAAGCAATCCAATATGTTGTAGAGATTCGACAAGCAGATAAAGTGAAGAGGGTATGCGACGTGACAATATTTGATTCCAGCCTCATGCCGTGGCCTCGGCAAACTCTCCAAAAGTGGCAGTTTGATAGTCCAGAGAATCGGGACGCAGCAAACTTGAGTCTTCGAACGGACACGTGATGGGGTAACTTCTCTTGCTAGTACCACATCGACACGCGTCCGTCGAAGCTACGTAGCACTAGTTTAGTAGCTCTCTCTCTGTCTTCTTTCCACGTAGCTCCCTTCGCTGAATTCACAAAATGGCTGAACATTTGGACTTCGATCTGGCTAAGATACCTGCCCCAGACTTCGCAGGGGAAACATATGCCTTCATGCGAACCGCGCTTATAGCAGACGCTAACACACCTGAAGTATCCACAAATGAACTCGCAATCCAACGCCTGAAGGAACAGTGGGAGGCACACATCGGTGGGCTGAAAGCGCAATACCAAACACAGTTGCAGGAAGCGGAAACCCTGAGAGAGCAGAACAGACAGGAAGCAACAGCAGCTGAGGAACTCGCTGAAGCCGAGAGACAGGAGAAAGAGAAGGAATTACTGAAGGAGGCTGAGAAAAAACGCCTTCCCATCTACAGCTTCCAGAAAGGCCTCGGCGTAGACTCCATCCCACTGCAGCTTCACCCCTACGCTAAGAAAATGATGACAGCTCGTAAATATGTGCCCTTATGGTACTTCCTCCCAGACGCCGCGACAGAAGCCAAAGAGCGGACCAAAGAGTCCCTAGACACCAACCACCTGCAATTCGCAGTGGAAGACGACGGCCCCGTCGCAGGATCCACCATATCCCTGGTTGGCTCCCACTCAGTCCGCGCCTCGCCGAACACCATACCCGACTCACAACTGTCCTGGCCCCAAGTCACACGAGCCAAAAGTGCCTTCCTCAACGCTCTACAACTAGGCACCTGGCCGGACACCTTCATCGCCATGTTCGCCGGCTTCTACAGCAACATGGACATGCACCGTGAATTACAAGAGCAGGATGGAGACCGAGTAATGGCCCACTACCACGCAGAAATGCGACTGGCGTGGTACGACGCAATGGAAAGGAAAGACCCATTCGACCTCTCGATAATATCCGACGGGGTTCTCCGAGAAAGCCATCTACAGATAGCCAAGCAGAAGCAAGAGAAGAGTCTGAAAGGTATGTCCCCACCCCTTCACCAAAACCGAGATCACATCTAACGGCCTTGCTTCGCCTCCACAACAACTCATCAACCACCTCCGCTCATGACTCCTATAAACACTGACACTATCAACACCCGATGCATCTACCGAATGAACTGCTAATGCGAAACCCCATGCTAATACTTATCACACCAACGCTAACACCGCAACTGCCGAATCAATTGCTAATGCCAAACCTGATGCTAACACTCAACACACATGCCTAATCCGACGCTAATGCCTGTCAAACCGATGCTAAACCACACCCGCACCAATGCACCAAAATCCCCCGCCAACATCGCAACATCTACCCTGCACCGATAGACATTCAGACAGCCACAGCGCAGATGGAAGCAAGGGTCGAAGCCAAGCTACAGCAACTGTCTCAGGCATCCCCAGACCCCCCCTTCCCAAACACCCGGCACTCCTCCAACAAGACACGTCACACTCCCTACCCCTCCACCTCCCCCCGGAAAGCCAGCAGGCAAGTCGACTACCGACAGTCCGACTCCCCCAACTTCCAACGTTCCTTTCGTGAGTCAAACCAACCCCAACTCACGCGCTGTCACCGATGTCTCGGACGAGACAAACATGACATCCGGCATTGCTCGTGGACGTCCATATGGAATGGGAAACGCGGAGTTGCCTGCAATTGGAACAGGCAGGGCTATCTCGAGATCGCCAAAGGACCCAACACGGGCCTGGAACTCTGTGCCGACTGGCAGAGACCTAATGGCTGCACGAGTCGTGCCCACCCCGAAAAACACCGCTGTTCAGGATGCACAAACAGCGGTCACGGCGCTAGCAGCTGCCCTGACGGAGAGTAAATCCTCAGTCCGCACCCCTCTAAAAGCTAAAGCATGGAATTTTGCAATCACCGAACTCGATCTCACTCACAAATACCCAACTCTTGCTAAGTCTATACAGTACGGATTCGATGTCGGAATCCCTAAAATAACGCATACTTTCTCTCCACCTAATAAACTAAACGATCCTGAATCAATAGCTGCTTTTCACCAAATAATGGAAAATGAAATTAACACTGGGCGCTGGCTTGGCCCGTACTCTCGGGATACCATCGAAAGGACCCTAGGTCCATTCCAAACTTCACCAATCTCGATGATTCCCAAATCCGGGAAACTGGGCAAGTTCAGACTACTCGAAAACCTCTCGTATCCATATCAACCCACATATATCGCATCAATTCCAGCCGTCATCTCTTCCATAAACTCACACATCGACTCTACCCTATACCCCTGCTTATGGGGAACGTTCGCCACAACATGCCGGCTAATTTGGACTCTGCCCCCCGGTTCACAAGGAGCGGTAAGGGACATCTCGGAAGCATATCGATTAATCCCGTTACACCCTTCGCAATGGGCTGGAGTCGTTGTCAGAACATCAGACGAAGAATATTGTGTGGACACCCGGGATATGTTCGGCCTCGCATCAGCCGGAGGCTCTTTCGGCCACCTAGCAGACTGTGGAGTTGACATATGCAGAGGCTATGGCCTAGGTCCTCTCACTAAGTGGGTTGACAACCATCTTTGGCTAAGGATCAAAACCCAATACATTGTCCAATACAACAAACTACGGGAGCAACTGCGAGAACGCATAACCAAAACGGGAGTCATCCACCGCAAAGGCCGCCTCCTTTACCAAGGCCAAGCCCTCCCGAACGGTCAACTAGAAGAATTCGACGACGACTTTAGGTTCCCGATCCAAAACCTATCCAGTCAATCCCCGCGCTCCTCAGAAGACTTGAACTTCACGTATTCCTTCCACGACATAGACCGAATCACCCTGACCCTAGGATACACCTGGGCCGCTGATAAGGACATCCCCTTCTGCAACAACCCAACTTACTTCGGCTTTGAATGGAACCTCAGAGAAAGAACTGCCTCAGTTCCCGCTGACAAGCGCCACAAATACCTAGCCGCAATAGGAGAATGGGAAGATCGAGGATCACACAATGCCGAACACATACGGAAATTATATGGTAAACTCCTCCATGTCAGTCTCATTCTACCCATCGGACGCACCTACCTAATCGAGCTCGAGAAGTTCTCGGCAGAACTCAGCCATGAGGCGCCGCTGACAAAGCACCACGCACCACACAGGTGGCCATCAGACCTTCGTTGGTGGAAAACCACCTTGTCCCGTCCCATCCTCGCACCCATCCCAGGACCAGCAAATATCACCGACCTACATGCCTACTCTGACGCCAGCAGTGGCTTTGGAATTGGCCTATACATCCGCGGTTTCTGGCGAGCCTATCGGCTCCTCCCAAATTGGAGAGGCAAAGACCAAGAGCGGGACATTGGTTGGGCCGAAGCGGTTGGATTCTACCTCCTCATCCTCATCATCTCCAGGGAAGCATCCGCAGGGGACCAGTACAAGATCTGGGGAGACAACGAAGGAGTGGTGGAAGGTTGGTGGAACGGGAGGAGCAGAAACAGAGCTACAAACCATATATTCCGAAACATTCATGAACTCACTTCATCTTGCAATTTCCGAGTCCACACCCGCTACGTCGCGAGCGCTCACAACCCAGCCGACCCGTTCTCTCGCGGTGCCCGTGGTAGAACGGAATACCTCCTCCCCAGAATCGACATCCCACATCACCTCAAGAACCTCATCATTGATCACGACGAGCCCTACACCGCAGCCGAACGCTGTGAGTACGGCGCTACTGAACGCATTGCTTATGAGGCTAAACCAATCCGACCCACCACACGACAATCTTACGAGCAATGGCACTCAGAAGAAGAAGGGCGATTACTCAACAGCTTTGAAGAAACTTGGTAGCCGTCCGGCCACGTCTAAATACCCTACCGCTATTACGCCCCCTGTGAATAACTTAGCTACGCATACTGTTCGTCCTTACCCCATAAATTTAACTCCTGTACATTCTACTCTGCGCCCACACTGCGCCGCTCGTGACCGCTTAGTCCAATGGAAGCCTGCCAGTAAGCGCACCTTCCAAGACTCGACAGGACTCCCCCTAGTTCTCCCAGATGAATTTGTAAATCAGATACAACACGTACTCACGAATGGCTACGCAGAAAGCACCCTTGAAACATACGCCTCCGGATTACTCTCCTTCCACATCTTCTGTGACTCGCGCAGCATCCCTGAGACACAACGAGCCCCATGCAGCAGCGACTTACTCAACGCCTGGATATCAACCATGGCAGGCCATTACGCAGGTACCTCAGTCAAAAATTACGTCCACGGAGTCCGGGCTTGGCACATCATCCATGGCATCGAGTGGAAAACTGACAAGAATTCCTTTGAAACCATGATCCACGGAGCGGAACGCCTCCAGCCCGAAAAGTCGCGCAGAAAGAAACAAATGCCATTCACGGAAGAATACATCGCTAAACTATTAGAGGACTTCAACGTCTCCGACCCGTTCGATGCAGCGTGCAGCGCCTGCCTCACAACAAGCTTCTATTGCGCAGCCAGGGTAGGTGAACTCACGGTACCCAACCTCAAGGACTTTGCACCCGGAAAATACGTTACATTGGCTCAGGTCCGAAAAGCTACAGATCGAAACGGATTCGAAACCACCGTATTACACATTCCACACACCAAGAGCAACCAATCAGAAGGCGAGGATCTTTACTTCTCGAAACAGCTAGGTTCCACAGACCCAGACTCACTCTTCCGGAACCACCTCGCGGTCAACAAACCTAGCCCCTCGGAGCACCTTTTTGCATACCAACACAAGATGGACCGAAGGCCCCTCACAAAACACGCATTCCTCCAATGCATCAACAAGGCAGCCAAGAATCGAGGCTTACCCATCCTCCAAGGTCATGGCATCCGTATCGGCGCCACCCTCGAATACCTCCTCCGAGGCGTCCCGTTCGACGCAGTCCGCGTGATAGGCAGATGGAAAAGCGACGCCTTCCTGCTGTACCTACGAAAACACGCCGAAATCATGGCACCGTACATGCAACCAGAGTTACATCAGGAGCTAATCCGCTACACGATGCCCCCAGTACGCTGTGAGTGCTCTCCTCCAATATGGGTATCCACGGTCGCTGGATGCGTCGTGCACTCCTACATACTGGGAATCGCAGCTGACCGTGAATACTCTTTCGTTAGGATCTCATTGCCGCTTGGACCCGAAGGCCTTCGGCCTTCTCCCAATGTGCAGAGCACTAATGCAAATGTATTTAAAGCATCTCGTTATCAGTACATACATGATGTACTGCTACTTCTACACTAAATACATCACCATAGTTCCAAGATGGCAGTTTGATAGTCCAGAGAATCGGGACGCAGCAAACTTGAGTCTTCGAACGGACACGTGATGGGGTAACTTCTCTTGCTAGTACCACATCGACACGCGTCCGTCGAAGCTACGTAGCACTAGTTTAGTAGCTCTCTCTCTGTCTTCTTTCCTCACCCTCCCACCCATTCTGATAACCTGCCCTGTCCCAAAGGCCAGGGCACACGACACACTGCAGTCCGAGCTCAACGAGAACCTGCAGCTGCTCTTGGGGCCCTCCTGCCCATCGCAGCTGACCGTGAATACTCTTTCGTTAGGATCTCATTGCCGCTTGGACCCGAAGGCCTTCGGCCTTCTCCCAATGTGCAGAGCACTAATGCAAATGTATTTAAAGCATCTCGTTATCAGTACATACATGATGTACTGCTACTTCTACACTAAATACATCACCATAGTTCCAAGACATGATCAACACAAGTTCTGCCTCAACCCAGCATCAAATGGCCAAGTGTGCCAGAGTGCCGAGCAGCGGCATTGACGTGACTTAGTGTGACCCAAGATGCAGAAGTACCCTGTTTTGCTCGGTCATGGTCCGACGCTCTGATTATGCCTTATCTGCTCTAACATGTAAGATAAAATACAAGCTTAACATGATTCTAAACAAGACTGTCTACTCAGATTTTTGATTACTCGAAAATTTAAGACGTTATACGCAATATTCAAGAAATCGGAAGTACCCTGTGAACCATAGTACTGGATGATAACAGTGTCACTATAAGATAGCCAAATTGAAGAAGATTTGCCTTCGCTCCCCCACTGCCGAGGCCCAAGCTGGTTATGCCAATAGCGCACAAAGATGTTGAAGAAGCGCTCGAAAATGGTTCGCCGACTTTCGATCTTCCCTCTTCGAGCTACAATGCCTCTAACGATGTGACCATAACTCGCCGAGTCCTTCGAAAGATCGACTGGCGGCTTATGCCCATTATGTTCATCACTTATAATTTCAATTTCATCGACAAAACCATCTTGTCAAGTGCTGCTGTGTTCGGATTGAGGACTGACACTGTTCGTGCGCTTTTTCTTATCTTGTGCGTGAATTTGAACGTTACAAAGCACCTTGTTGGTCAACAATATAGTTGGGTGTCTAGTATTTTCTATTTCGGATACCTGCTGTGGACATATCCTACAACCATCCTGATCCAAAGACTGCCTGTTGGACGATATGTATCAGTCAACACTATAATCTGGGGACTTATAGTGGCCTGTACAGCACTCTGTACTAACTTTGGAAGCTTGATTATTGTACGTTTCTTGTTAGGAATGGTTGAGAGCACGACGACCCCGGCGTTTGTATATATCACCTCAACGTGGTACACACGGGAGGAGATTCCATTCAGGACTGGAACATGGTTCGCGGGGAATTCATTTGGCGGGTTTGTCGCTAGTGTCTTAGCATATGCAATAGGGAAGATTGAGAGCCCCATTGCCGCATGGCGCTGGTTGTTCATTGTGAGTCGTATCAGTCTGACGCAAGACTATCTATAAAGACCAACACTGACCAACACTTTTCTCGTCAAGATTTTTGGGGTTGCGACTGGTCTGTGGGGGATTATTATGCTGTTCACGCTTCCTGATGGCGTAGAGTCGTCTCGCTTCCTTGACGAGGAAGAAAAGAAACACGTTCTCGCCCAGGTTTCGCAAGCGGGGACAGGGAGGACGAATCGAACGACCAGTACCTGGAAATCCGAGCAGGTCGTTGAGTGTTTGATTGATCCAAAGACATGGGCTTTCTTTGGAATTTCTGTATGCACTCAAGTGAGCATTCTATGAAGTTGGCTCGTATTCAACTATCGAACATGATACAGATACCTAATTCTGGAACACAAAATTTTGGAAATCTTGTACTAGAGGTGAGGCTCTGTTTCAAGTTCGTCTTCGGATTGCTGATCTCGATCAGGGTTTTGGATTTACTAACCTTCAAACAACCCTTGTCGGAATACCCTCCTCTTTCATCTCATTTTTCACCATCCTCATAACGTACGTGAGTTTTGGGCACGGTACCCTTGGGTACTCACACTCCTCTCATCTCATCTTAGCGGGTGGTTCGCAGGAAAATATAGTAATATTACCTGCTATCTCATAGTCCTTGTTGTCCTTGCTCCTGTGGCGGGTAGTGCACTCATTTACTCCACGAAAGTTAACAATGGGGTCAAGTTGTTCGCGTACTACCTGCTTGCGACAGGTACGGGGTCAACCAATCGTTTCTCGTCAACCTAGCCTCATGAACCTTTCTGATAGGCCCCGGCGCCCTCCCGTTATCCATGTCTCTGATGACAACCAATTACAAGGGTGTAACAAAGAAGATGACAATGACTGCTATCCTTTTCCTCGCATATTGTACCGGCAACATGTATGTTTTCATATCGCTGAAAAGATTCTTCAATAACCTTGTTTGTGTCTGCAGTGCCGGACCGCAGTTCTTCAAGACATCGGAAGCACCAACTTACACAACAGCTTTCCGCTCGATTATGATTTGCTATGCATTGGTCCTAGTTGAGGCCTTGGGCTTGCGTCTTTATCTCTCGTGGATGAATGAGAAGCGACAGATCAAGTTGTTAGAGAATGGTATTACTGTCGAGGCAAACGAGCCTGACAAGGACACGACAGATTGGCAAAGCTACGATATGCTTTATCGATTATGAACCCAATATTACGAACTGGTCGGTGTTGGCAGTGGGGAAGGCAGGTACTTGTTGGGGCTAATTGCTGGTAAAGGTAGGCCCGTCTTGCTGACAAACTGACCTAGGACTATCGCGGGTTGGCCACTTCCATATACGTCTTTGGCAGCAGGTGCCTCGAAGGGCTGTCCTTCAGTGTTCAGCACATCTAAAAGGGGTGGGGGTAATAGGTGTCAATGAAGGAAATTTTGACAGATCAAGAACGATACGAACAGTCGTTGAGACTAATATGTTCTGGGTCGTCAAAAGTCAAATACCTAGAGAAAGGACAGAAAGACGATCAAATTGAGACATAGAAACTGTGCTTGTCACTCACAAGTATTTCAAAACCTAAAGATCACAGAGCTACATCAGTAACTTGGAATGAAAAGAAACAACTCTCTCGCACCTCGGCAAACCAGAACGATTCCTGGTCATCGATAAAACCGGCGCTGGGATCATCCACGTCATTTAGGCCAGCATATCCTCCTGAGGGTTGAGGGAGGTATTTCTTCAAGCTTTCTACAGCGCTTGCAGCGCGGTCGAGATACTTGGTGTCACCGGTCGAACGCCAGGCGTAAAAGTTTGACTCAAGAACTTCTGGACGAAGAATATAGTCTGATGCTGTGACGAAGCAGAACATGCCAACGTTAGCCTTCCGGGTGTGCATACTTCGAGTTACGGGATATCTTACTAGTGATCCAGAATCCGTGCTCGTTATAGAACGTTAGTTCGTCTTCGGATGGGACGCCATTTCCATTCCACTGGTCATTTGCTAAGAAATAGAACACTTCAGGACCAATTCCAGTCCTAGATGTGTAATCAGATTGATGGGAAGCAAGCCCGTAATTTCAAGCTCACGAAGTGCTGGCATATGTATTCCAACATGCATCAACCAGTTCCAGACCATAATCAATGATAGTCTGGTTATTGAGGAGGTGTCCACCTGGGTGTTTTACGTGAAATGTTGCGCGATTCCCGCACAGGCGTAGCCCTACTTACCGAAAATCCAATTTCCACCATGGAAACACTCCAAATGCGAGCCTACATGGATAAGCTCGCCCTCGTCCCAGTCAGCAATGTAAGTATAGTTTCCAACGGTGGATTTCCTCGCCATTGCCGAAATGGAAGAGTCGACAGCAGCATGCCTGACCAATCTATATCAGCCTAAATGTTGGTTTACTGTTCAAATGTCCCATACCAGGTGTCAGCAAAAAGATTGTCGTCGGTATTTGTTACACGCGGATACTTAATCAGATACTCGAAGTAACTGTCAGACCCTCCTCCCCACGTCTGCGAAAATGAAATGGGTAAGTCGGTGATAAGGAGACGGACGGACGAGACTCGACTCGACTCACAAGATAGTCGCCGACAAAAGTGTTGCTGGAAGGGTCAATCCCTTGGGGAGCGAGACCTGATAAAAGGATCAGTTGTTGGTTTCCATGCTGTGATGGAGCTTGGAAACAGCCAGAGTTTATTTACCTGGGAGGGGTGTGACCTAAAGAGAACAATGTTTGACGTCTCAAGGACTCATCTCAAAATATTGTGAGGGAAGCCTGCTTACCAAGTTAGCAATAGTTCTGACAGATCCCTCTGTCAGTTCGGTATATGTATCATTTCCGGTATATAGTGATAGTCTTGACCACTCGATATCGAGCTATAGAGCACAAACAACGAGATGATCATCAAGGCATTGGTACAAAGAACTCATACATACCGTTCCCGCTTCCGCGATATTGGACTGTAGCCTTGTGTTAGAATAATTCATAAGACAATTTCGACCACACGACTCACGGTGTCGACGACGGCCGTGTTGTCGCTGAACCATATTTCGCCAAATGGAATTGTTTGATCCTGTGTGGGCAATTTAAAATCGAGAAGATGAAATCAGGAAATTGCACATCGAGTTATTAGTGCTGTTAATTTCCTCACCGGCAACGTCTGCCAAGCATACGCCATCTTATCTGCGACTTCTTTCGCTTTGTCTACAAGAATTTGGTGTTGCTTACCACTCAGTTCGTAAGCACTGAGTAGGCCACCGACGTATCGAATGCTGGTTTCGAAGATACTACAAAATTCCATCATAAATGATATGTACATCTCATCAGAAAGTGAAATATCAAGAACCTGACGGTCTCCACAACCTGGGATTCGTTGAAATTGATGAATTGAGTGAAGTTCAATGCTTCGTTGAAGAAGTCCTATGTAGAAATTTGCTGAACTATGATGAGTGCATATTGAACGCATTGAACTTACGTCAAGACCCATGATGTACTTTATTTGTCAAAGAAGTCAATTGGTGAGATATAATAAATCAGTGATGCCGACAAACCATGGTGGCCATGCCGTCTACGATTGATGCACCCCATCCATTCCGTCCATCTGTAAAGCTGGCACTCACAGGAAGCAGATCGTCGTGGCCCCAAGCGTATGTTCTGAAACATGGAGCAAATTATGAACGACCGGGGAATTTTTCAAGGCGGAGACGGACCTATAGGCGTTGTAGCTATCAACAAACATCTCTTTCACAGTGGCTTGTGTAGCAGCTGCACTCGGGGGAAGCTGGAGATTTGATAGCTGGACCTGACCTGCCAGTGCAGGCACAACACAGGCAGACACTGCGAGAGCGACCTTCAGCGGCCTAGAGAATTGCACCATAACGATTGACTGTGTGTGGGGACAAGGAGGGATGTAGACAGATGAAAGGGTGAAGGGAAAAAGTTTAATGAGCCTTTATACTTTGGCGATTGTCGGTGATGCTTCTTTCGTACTACACCAATCCTAGACTCGGATAGAGTACCGAGATAGATTTTGAGCTGTAGCCCCCAGAGTGGCCGCTTAAGTGACCTCAGGAGAGTCTATGCTTCCGAAGAACGCTTCTGATAATGCTTGTGATTTCAGAATCCAGATGGATAAAATGTACGTCAAGGTCTATGTATTGTTATTCTTCGTGGTTTCGACGTGGCGATATTGATGAAGGCATCGCTGTTGAAAGGCATTGAACGCAAAAACCTTGAACATTTCGCAAGTTCTTCGACTCGGTGGGCTCTCGGATAAACCGCCCTGTAAAAAGCACTGATATGCTGTTCCAAAGCCTGCTGTCGGTAGCTTGAAATACTCGGAAGGAAAAGCTTCGTCTGCAGTTATTGCGCACAGTTGCGCACATGATAGTTTTCAATGCGGGGACGTATACAAACACCGGATTTTCCGTCCGAGCATACGAAGGTACCGATGCGTATGGTACAAACGAGGGTCCACGAGGCTATGCGTACCTCTCTATTTGTAGGCTATTGCAAGATATCACCTTTCAAAGACAGCCTGAAGACAAATTGGTCATGCAAAAGCGTATGCATGAGATATTCGTTGTTTGAAAATGTTTGGTGCTCTGGAATCTGCTGAGTAGAAGGACCAAGGAACGGACATATTGGAGAGAGATGCAATGTTGTCATTCCACCTCGTTTGCATTGCGATTCGCAATACTTTGCCTAAAACGAGATTCACAGAGCCGGAGACACATTGTGCACGAAAAAGCTGATAACGCCGCGCGCGATTCCTCAATCATTGTAGCTCAAGCCTCAGCTAAGTCCCAAGTAGTGTTGTCTGAGTGCCGTGATCGTCTGCTGGAATCCGAGTATCTGAAAAAGCTAAGCGTATTTTGCGGCCATAGGAGAGCGAAAATCAATATATGTAGTTGACCCAGAGTTAACCACATAAAATCCGGCTTTTTCTCCCCTACTCCCACCATCTCCTCGCTCTCTTGATCACATTACACTCTTTTATCGCAATGTTTTCGACCCTGGTGGTCGTAGCCCTCTCGTCCTCCTTATTGTTCACAGTGAACTCTCAAGGCATCGTCTGGTGAGTTTTTAAAGGCCGGCTAGCGCGCATTTTATTCGAAGGCTGATTCAATATATTGGATTTTGACAGCAACGCTACGTCGCTTTGTCCTGAATCGACACCTTGCTGCAGTGAGTTGATTGTCAGACTAAAAGAAGGTTGTTTTTAAGGGATTGGTGTTGTAGGTGAATATGGTTTTTGTGGCACAGGCAACGTATGTTGTTTATTTGAAAAATGATTGCGTTGGACACACTGCCATTCCGTAGTCTGTTCCAGAGCGCTTACTTTCCTTATCTTAACCTGTCCTTTTTTTAGTTCTGCCTTGGTGGATGTAACCCGTTATACTCGAATTCACTTGATTCTTGCTTGCCGAATCCGCTCTGTCAGGATGCAACCGTACGCAGATCAACCTTTGCTTTCTTGGGCCATCATTGAATGGACGTCTACAGCACTCCTTTGCGGATAACTCCCGTATTCTCACCAATGCTTCCTACTTTGACGGAAATGCTTCCGAATATGGTGCGCTTCCAGGAATCCTTCGATTGTCTTCGTCTAATCTCCCAGTAGATTGGGTTGTCGACAAAGGCTCTATCATCAATACCAACTCATCCGGAGGCGAACTTGGATTGATCCTCACCGAAACGAACGGCGGCACTCGTCTTTCGTCTACTCGATTCATGCACTATGGGACTATCACTGCCAAACGTACGTGGCCTTTTCTCGTCTTCCTGCGAGGATCTTATCATGTCACGAATATCGAATATAGTCAAAACTGGGCGCTGGGCTGGTGTGGTCACCGCGTTCATCACCATGAGCAATATCAAGGACGAGATTGACTGGGAGTTCCCTGGGACAAATACTACCACAGGACAAACGAACTATTACTGGCAAGGTGTCATTCGTACGTGGTGCATATTCGCAGAACGAGGTTCGATCTGAACTATTCCTAGCCAATGCTACACATGGACAGACAGAGACAGGAATCTCGGACACATTTTCCAATTACCATGAGTACACCGTACGTGATTTCCCGTTGATACTCCCTGTTGTTCTTTCATACTCATCGACATTGTTGTTGAAATCTAGATTGACTGGCAGCCTGACGCATTGGCCTTCTCCGTCGACGGAAACGTCGTCCGCACTATCAAAGAGTCAGATGCTGTCAACCCGACGACCGGGGTCAATGAATATCCCAACACTCCTTCAAGAATTCAGCTCAGGTATGTATCTATGCTTGATGCGTTGGCGGATCTTTATTCAAGTTGCTTTGCCGTCTTGTTCCACCTAGTCTTTGGCCAGCTGGAATCAACACAAGTGCACCCGGCACTGTCGAATGGGCGGGCGGTATGATTAATTGGCAGGACCCAGACTATGTCTCTGCAGGTAAGCAAAGGGATTCAATGTTTTCGTTTTCGAGTATGCTGCTAAATCCCGGAAACGTTCCTCTCAGGTCACTTCTATACCCTTATCCAATCCGTCACTGTCAAATGCGCAGACCCACAGTCTCCAGGCGCAAACATAACCTCTTATGTATACGGCTCGAATCAGACCACCGACACTCCCAGTGTGGCGTTCAGTAATGAGACAACTGTTAATGGAGCCGGACCTCTCTTTGGAATTGTTGGATTCGGACTGGGATTTGGAGGCAAGACTGTGAGCTTGATAATACCTGCGTTGTTTGGATTGGCGATTAGTCTGGTATGATACATCCGTCTACGATTGGATTCTTTTGATCGAAGATGGTCATTTTTTTTGCCTTACAATCTACATATTATACTACGTATTTTGTATTTGGGTAATTGTGTTCACGAATTCCGAGCTACATAGACTATATACATGCCGCACTGGATCAGCGTCTTGGGGTTTGTTAAGGCAATTACCCCTTTTCTTGAACCGCCATGTCCATAACGGCTCCTCAAACGACAGCACTTTGGTTTTATCTTCGTTCCTTCATCAAAAACATCCTTGTTCTCAAACTGTTCATCGACATATTGACGCGTCGCGTCACATCTTAAGCTTCGGCCCAACCTCGAAGGTACCTAACACTTTGTATTTCGTGTCATTGTGTATTAGTCCTTGCACGATCTTTCGAATTTGTTTAACAACTTTCGCTAAGTGACTTGGATTTACATGCTCCCGTTTGAACCGTAGTACAGAATAATTCAAGTAAATTCATGGGATGTAGCTGCCTCGAAGTCAATATTCTCGACTAGCTATCTACTACTATGTAGTTCTGAAGGTAGACTCAGGAAGCTTCTTCAAACTTGTGAAGGCAATTCGGCGCTAGGCCGAATCAGTATTATCATCATCATGTGGTCCTTATGATTAGCGCGCGCGTTACCTCCGTGTCCGTCGAAACTTGTTTGGCAATTGCCATAATCAAGTTCATCTTTCTTCATCTCATAGAGAACCTAGCAATACCTCACGTCACGACTTGATACGGCATTCAGAAATTGCACGACTCACGAATATCTCAACCAAATCTTATAGCGACTCGTAACCTCTCCGCATTCATCATCGTACATCCATTTCCTTGTGTGTTCAACAGCACACTCCGCACTACAAAAAATGCACCCGAATACAAAATTATCCTCTCCTCATCCTGGTGGCCATCTTTCCTCACATTCGCCGTGGTTTCTTGGATTAGAGTTAGCAACCGACCAACTACGGGCATGTGTGATCGATGAAAACCTGGAGCTAGTTGGCGTAGAATCTGTGGATTTTGATACCGAGTTGGCAGAATACAAGTAGGTTTGATTTGGTTTCTGAGAAGTGTTCCCTCTTTCTACAGATTCTTGCCGTAAAATCGCTTTCGCGTCGTGTTTTGTCGCGATTTTTTTCTCAGTTCCGCATTGCTTGCAAATCTGTCTCCGTAGTTTAATGTGATTATTTCGCGTTAACTAATAAAACTTCCTCGTTCTATTAGGACCACAGGAGGTATCTTTACTACTCCTGGAGAGGCATACACAACCCCGGTGGAAATGTGGATTAAAGCTTTGGGTGAGTTCCATCTCGCCAGAGACGGAAGCAAAATTTTCGAGCGTGGGAATAGCAATCCTTACTGACCGCACGTGGCCCGCCTCCAGATACCATCCTGCTAAAACTACACCGAAATTACGATGTAGGACGAATCAAGGCTATTGGCGGCAGTGCCCAACACGCATTGGTATGGTGGAAATCGACCCCTCTTCCTTCTCTCTCGTCACTGGACCCACACCTTGCCCTACACACACATTTTCCATCTCCGTCTTTTTCCCTTCCCAACACGCCAACCGCACAAGATACATCCGCACATACACACGCTCTTGCCATCGAAGCTCTACTTGGAGGTCCTAATGCAATGGCGATCAGAGTAGGAACTTGCGCGCAAGCCAGTTTAGTTGCTGCACAGTTATTGATGGTTCGAGAGGCCTGGCCGCAGGAAGTCTGGGCAAGGACGGGCAGGATACAGGTTGCTAGTGCATTCCTGAGCAGCTTAGTGTGTGGTAAATGGGTTCCCATGAGTGAGGCGGAAGCATGTGCCACGGGACTTTGGGTTCATGGCGTTAACGGTCCGCAAGGGTACTGGGACGAAGGAGTTCTCGACATTGTCGGCGGAAGTAGAGAAGAAGGCAGACGTGTACGTGGATGGTTGGGTGAAGTTGATGTCAGCGGCGGTGGAAGAAAAGTCGGCAATGTCTCGCGGTATCTTGTCGACCGATTTGGATTTGACCCAGAGACAATCGTCACATCATTTACATCGGATTATCTCGCGTCCTATCTTTCTTGTGTCCCTTCTAGTGACCCTTCCACCGGGGCAACCGCCGTTCTACAATTTGGTCCGATGGATATGCTTCTCACTCCTGCTGCACGCTACATTCCTACCCAATCTTACTCTCTTTTCCCACATCCGGCACAAGATCCAACAGAGAAACGACGCTACATTGCCGTTCTGACTTCACGCAACGCCGATATCCCCCGTGCTCTGGTCAGGGATATGTACACCAAGTCCTGGTCCGCTTTTGATCGTCTTGTAGCTATCGTTCCCCCAGGCGGATCCATTGGCTTGGACGACAAACTATTTTCATTCTGGCATCTTCAGGCTGACTCGTATCCATACTCCCACGTCAAGGGAATATACAGATTCGAAAGCGGAGTTAAAGTGAGCGAGTTCAGAGACCTCAGAGCAAATCCGAGGTGCTTGATCGAGAGTCAAGTACTAGCATTCAGGATTAGATGGATGTCGATCGTCGCTAATGGTGTGCAGGGAACGGCGGCGAGCATGAATGGGGAAGGTGGATCTGCGGCTTTAGCGAATCCCTTCGCTTCTCTTGGTCTCTCTTTCAACCCCTACACCCCCGCACCCCTTCCACGCCGCGTTATCTGTACTGGTGCTGCAACTAATTTTCCAAGTGTGGCAAATTTAGTTGGCGACGCGTTCAATGCTACTATCTACGTTCCTGCTAGTCAAGTTGACAGCGCTCAAGTCAGTCAGAAATTCTTGGTTCCTAGCCTAAATCTTACTTGTATTTTTGTCTAGGTTGTTGGTAACGCACACCGAAATGCACCTGCAAAGGGATATTTTAGTCGTGCCAGTCTCGGTGGAGCGATGCTAGGACGCTGGGTGTGGGGACGAGAACAAAATGGACCATCAAGTGCTAGTAACAGTGGGAGAGGATCACCGAACTGGGGATCAAGCAACGTTTCCTCGATAAGTTCCTCTCCGGTTATCTCATCACCGAATTCCTCCAATTTGATTGGCACATTCGAGGAAGAGATGCGTCGCCTACACGCGCGGAGATGGACGATGTCTGGAGGTGTATGGGCAAGGACCAACGTGAACCCTCCGATTTCCAACACTTCCGCCACAAATTCTCCAATTCCACAAGTAAAGATCATCGGTGGGGTACCTGCTAACCAGGTACGATGATGAGTGAAAACAGGTGACAGATTGTTAACTGTACAATTCACAGGTTGGAATTTCCACTGGAGCGACGCCAACGCCAACACCTAGCACACCTACGGTAACCTCTGGACTAGGTTTTCCTCAACGCGGAACAGGATTAAGTCCTTCACTGGTCCTCGAGGAGGAAGAATACGAGATTAGCCAGAGGGGAATGTACGGCGCAAGTATGTCAAGTATGGCGACGATGAGTACTATCGGTTCAATGAGCTCGATGGGCTCGATGGGTACTAACATCACGACTCCCGATATGAGCCTTCTTAATCCCGGCAGCGGAGCGACGACACCTGGCTCCGTCAAGGACGTAAACAACCCCTCCTCAGGAACAGCTTCTGCAACCGTACCAGGTGCAAGCACCCTCACTCCTGTATCTGCTCTCCCCCTTCCTTCACCATCGCCCAATTCCCATTCAAACTCCTCCCCCGTCTCCACCACATCCTACGAAGATGACTTGCAGCTTGCTCAACTCGGGCTAGCCAAAGTCGCGGAACCGGATACAGACGCATTCATGACGTACGCGGCAATCGTAGGGGAGTATGCTCGATTGGACGGCGTTGTTATCAGGGGAACTTAGTTGGAGAGATGTTTGGATGGTAGCCAAACGAGCGTTGAGTGTGGTATATACTAGACGGAAGATGGAAAACTTCGGGACACGAAAACTTTTAGGTGATGACAAAAGAACGGAATTGAAGGAAAGGAAGAATGCAGTAAAAATTCTCTTGGTTTGATGTTTGACCGTCTATCTTTCTGTCTTCTGTTTCGCAGTCAACTCGGGATAAACTTACCTTTCTACGTACATAAGTGCACCATTTTCTTTCTTAGGTCCGATTCATGTATAATAATATTTCTTCATTCATCAGGTTGTTTTCGCACTTGCTTTTTTTTTTCTTGCTGCATTCTTGCTTTTAACATACCTGCTACTTAGTACATGAACTTTTCCGGTTTTTATGTGTCCGTCGACCCAAAGTAGTTCTGCTATAACGTTCTGCTATGTAGTTTCGCCAATACCTGCTATGTACATACATTTTCATGACCATTTATTACCTCCTCAACAAAAACGCACTTCTGTCACATCCGAGTTTCATCTATTGTTTTTTGAGTTGATTTGGGGCGGAAATTCCACTCATTACTTCATACAGACCGTCTACTTGTCTCCTACTCAATCTTTCACTCCAAAATCTCATAATGGGCTCCCACTCATCCTTTGACGACGGCATACCTGGTCCCCTAGCCCCGAGTTTTGCTTCTCGAACCGAAATGTAAGCTTTCTTGAGAGCAGCCAGGTCTGCAGGGGACAACGACGGTTCAGCTGGGGGAGGCCTGTAAACAGCAAGGACGGGCGTGGGACTCGATGAAGACAGGGTCGGATACGAAAGCAGAGGCCCTGAGATAGATACTATAGAGCCTAGAGAATACGTAGGGATGTCAAACTCAGGAGTTGATTCCTTCGCCTTTTCTTGCTGCTGTCTCCAGAATTTGATACCAAACTCGAGAGCGACAGAGCCACCTTGTGCGAATCCAAACAGGTGAATCCTATGGCTTGGCCAAGAGCAATCCTCGATGAGATGTTTGAAGACTTTCGATAAGATCTCGAGAGTAAACGTTGGATTAGGTCGATCGATTAGCTCCCCTAGCTGGTCGAAGGATGTGTACCACTGATAAGCTTCTTCATACAAGAACGGTATCCTGAGGTCGCGAAAAAAAAACAACACTCAACTCAATAACAGAAAGCTGCAGAGATATGGATTATTATACTTTTCAGGTGCTCTCAACGTGAGCGTTGCAGTTTGTGGAAGCTTGAGCTGTCGCCCTAGTTTGGCAAAAGGTATATGTGTATCGCCTACGGTTAGAGTGTCAAGGTGAGTATAGAAGTCGAAAAAGATCCTCGAACACGCACCCAATCCGTGAAAAAGAACTAGTAAATTCTCATCTGTTCCATCATCACTTGGTGTATACGAGAACAAGAGGGGTATATCTGATATTTGAGGTGATTTCTTTACACGAAGACGACTTTCAGATGGGCCTGCTTCTCGAATATGGATTTCCGACATGGCTGTTGACGTTGAGGGCGAATGAAAGTGTACAACAGAATTGACACAACGCATGCATTTATCGGAAAAATAATTCAATACATACGCTATTATAATCAGATTACGCTTCAATGTACAGTGCTGCGAGTAAACTACTTGCCAAAATAAAAAAGAGTCAAAGAATACATATGACCGAATCCCTGGTTTGACGGAAAGCTTGACAAGTCAGTCAAACTATACTGGAACAAAGAAAACTACAGAAGAACAAAAAAACCACGAGTGGAATTACTGATGTACGAGGTACAAGGAAGAGAGCTCTCGAACGAGGGATTGCAGCTTGTCTAATGGTCAGTTGTGAACTGGAGTATACACAACACGATCTTGAGCCTTGTATCCATTCGTTTGCATTTGGCTCGGATAGGGATATTGGATACGAGAAGAATAGCATTGAGTAGGATCGTTGTTCCACCTACAAACAAGGATGTCATAAAAAAACACCTTTATGAACAAAGCAAGATATGATCATACCTGGAATTGGAAGAGTTCGACCGAGGCAAAGGTCCTGATTTTGGAGCATACAGAGCGGAAGGTGGCGCGAAATGTTGAAGATAGTTGGAAGAGTTGCTGATATCTTGCAAAGGTCGTTTGTGTTGAAAGGCATTCGAATGGTTACGAGATTGACTGCGAGAAGGTGGAGCTGAGTTGGAAAAGAAACTGTTCCGTGCCAAAGTGCGGTCGAACTTGATCTCAAAGTCGTCAAACTCAGAAAAGACCGGAACGGGTGGGTTGGGAGAAGCATCGGGTAATACAATGTATTCAGCATTGATTCGGTACTGGGCATAGCACTGTCCTTGAAGTGATTCCTTCGCATCTATAGCACTTTCAAGCGCGTCGTATTCCACAATAGCAGAAGAAGTTTCTTGAGGGCTAACTAAGGCAATCATTTCCAGTTTCTTGATCGGCCCGAAAGGAAACAGCAATGGTTCCAAATCCGAAGTATTGGCGAATAAGATAAAGGGAAGGTTGGTTACAAGAAGGTGATTGGTCGGTGTGAACGTCAACGAGAAGGATTTCTCTTGAGGAGAGGAGGCAACAGTTTCAGAGGAGTCGACAGATGGGAACACAGCTTCGTTTTCCTGAGTTATTTCTGGGCCAGAGTTAGAATACGAGTCAAAAACCGTAGCACGATCACCCCCATCAAGGAAACCTGCAGTGAAAAGTTTGAGAATAACATATATATTCAGATATAGAACGACACACCCTCAGAACGCTGAACGATGGACCACGATACATCAATCGTATGACCCCTAAAATGTATTGGTTGATATGACAGACATGACCGAAAACAGAACGTACTTGATTTGCGTGTGTGTAAGGCCCCTCATCGCACATTTTGCATCTTCATGGGAGGCCATGACCACAAATCCTCGACGGCGCGAAGCGTTGTCAACGGTGGCTAAAATGACAGAATGGGCAACCTTGCCAAAGCGAGAAAAGATGGCCGCAAACTCGCTCCTACTACGATTGTTAATCATACTGCCTCGAGAAATGAAGACACACGCACTTGGTGAGATCAAAAGGAATCCCAAGAACGTAGAGATTACGACGACTGTCAGGAAGCTTGGGCGAGATATCATCTTTGAAGACAGGCGTCACAACGCTAAGTGTCAAGGTTAGGCGCATATATGGAGATCATGGGAAGCGAAAGTCACAGGGAGCTGCCACCAATGGTATAGCCGGACATGCACAATGCTTTCCTATATTGAACAATCCATCAGCGTTGAAGCAATACTCAAAGATAATCACACACTTGGCCGCATCATGAGTATTGAACGTGATCTCGATATGTGTACCGATCGCATCTCTGAATTCAGAGGTGTTGCGGACATCGCCTAGGAGCGAGATTAACAAAAGCACTGGGCGAGATAGATGTATGGAATTTACCGATGAGTGTGCCGAACAAGGCGACAACCTCTGCTCGATTAACTGTAGATTATTAGTTTGAGTCTTGCTTAAGCGTGATATCAGCCAAGTGAAGCTCACCATAGTTTGCAACGTTGGCAATCTTGATCGTATTCGTGTTCATTATCTTCGTATCCGAGTCGCAGTGGGGCTGGAAACCCTTTCGTTGAGAGGTCATCTTCGTTATTCAAGAAATTGGAGAATTATAAGGAACTGAAGGGTGAGGGGTCGCAAGAGTCTATCAAGATATTAGCTGAGCTGTATATGTGGGCGCGAGCACGATGCCCGCCTAAGCAAGAAGATGAGAGTAAGAGAAAGAGAGAAGATGGTTCAGCGTTCTATTAATTTAAGTGGAACTGTTTTCACACGCCACAGACGCGAAGCCTGGTCGATCGTAGACAGAATTTCATAGAATCTCTCCCTGTGACCACCTCGACACCGCCCGACACCTTCGACGCAAACAAGTTCGGTGGAGGAATCACAGTCAATGAGGTTCTATAGTAGGTTCTGATGATTCGTACCAGTCAGTTCAAAGCGCAAAAATCAATTCCGGTATATATATAAGTTAAACATCCAACACGCTCAAATCAAGATAGCAACTAGAAGTAATATCATCAACACAACAACCAGTATCACTACGCACCACCCGCTGCCATGCTCCTCAGAATCCCGAGCAAACTTGCGCAGCTTCCGCATCGCATCGTTGAGTTTGCTGTCTGTTCGATCCACGCCGGTTTCCAAGTCGTCGAGCATCCTATAAGGATAGCGAATGAATCGAAGCTCAGCTTATACTGGAAGTGGTCGACTTACTCATTATGCTCTCCAATCTCTTGGCCTATGAGTCCCGCCTGTTGGGCAAGAGTGCTAAGCGTGCCCGTTATAGATTCCATTGTGCGGTCTTGCTCTTGTATCATGAACTACAGCCCCGAACAACAGTTCATATTGAACAGACGAATCCAGGGATGTTGGAAACTACCTGCTGCTCCTCCCTTGCCCATGCTTCTTGGTGATCATCGTCCTGGTCTCGCCCAGATTCTATTCGAGGAGTGTTTTGGCCACTTTGTGATTGACTCGACGAACTGTAAGATGGAAGGTTACGGGAGCTTATAGAGTGTTCTGTATTCAATTCAGCTCTCATGTTCTGGACTTGCGAGAAATGTATTGTCAGTAATGTCAATATCGTGATAGAAAGAGATCGCACCTCAACTTCCTTCCGCACATAGGCAACATACCGTCTACGTTCCTGGACCTCTGATTCTTCGAGACCAAACATTCGAGGACCAGTAGACTCCACTATTCTGGAGCAACGATGAGCACCATCCGTCTGCGAAGTGGGTTACAACATACTTGACACTGTCCTCCAGGTCTTCAAGATCTGCCTCAAGCGCAGCAAGCGTTGCTTTGAGCTAGGTGACAGAACATAAATTACGAGCTTGGACATATGGAAGGAAGTAATGAATACCTCACTTCTCGCCCAACCTAGCTCCTCACTATCATCTCTAGCCATATTCTTTATTCGCACATAGGATGCGCGGAGTTGGCCTGCGGTCTGCAACGAAGATTGTATCTCTTGTTGTACAGCGTGATATGGGTCGGTGGCCATCGTCGAGGGGATGGGATATGATTCACAATGTTTTTACGCAGTTAACGGAAAAGACCAGTTGACACACTGACTGTGAGAACAACTGCGGCCCGTGCTTGACACCGCCCTTCTTCCCAAGGTCAAAGCTGTATCTATCCTTCCATTTGCGACCATCATTCATAATACCAAATTATCATTATCTTCGGTACCAGTATCTAGATGAAGCGCAATGTATTTCTTCTAAGTTCTACCAGGGTTCAGGCTTTTGACGTGATACTACAGCTTACTTGACGCAGTGTCCCGTTTAAAGTTTCGACTGATCAGCCTCTATGGTCTCTCCTTTGGCACTTTCCCCGGAGTCTTTCGTTGCTTCTCTCAACATTCTCTCCAAAAGCTCGACCCATTCGTGCAGGCCATTCCTACCTACTCCTCTCACCCATTCTTCTGCCAATCCCTTTTTTTCCAATGAAACCCAGAACTGCCGCAATACTCCTTTGGCATCATACATCTTCTTCTCCCAGTCTGGGACGACAATCCTTCCTTTGATGCCGCTTGTACCTTCCTGAGTCGAAGCATCAGCAAATTCGTACAAGTCATCTCGATAATCGAATTGTTCGTGGTCTTCGAATCGATGCCAGGATTGAGCAATTTCCAAAGGATCTTCAGACCCTAATACGGAGGAAAGGCTAGCATAGCGTGCCATGATATCCACTGCTTCCCGAGTGGAATCTAACGTGGACGGGTTTGCAAAGACATGGACTGTAGCCCTAGCCTGAGCCTCCAGGAGCGGGAACGGCGCTACCCGGATTAGAAGCCCCAAGAAAGCAATAGTTGGGTGCTGGTAACTCAGTGGGAAGATGTGTTTCGCCAACGGAAACAAGTGAAAAGATGAGTTGTAAAGTGATTTGGGAATGGGAGGAATGGGGGGCGGTAACGTATTCTGAATGATACTGGGGTCAGCAAGGAAAGGAAAGGCAGTCTCATATCCTGTAGCTACGATACAGAAGGTGATGCCTTGTTCGATCGTTCCATCTTCGAATAGCACCGCACCGTTGTTCTTGAATTCAACGACTGAGCCACGACGTTTGATATTACCAAGATCTTCGCTCGAACTTCCACGAACTGAATGTATAACGGTAGTACCAATTTCAGCCATTTCAGACGATATATCAAGCCCACTGGGTCCAGCACCAATGACAAGCACGATATTTCCATATTCTTGCATCGGATGACGATACCAAGCAGAGTGCATAGCTTTTTTCGAGGCCCGCCAACTTGCGAGACCAGGAATATCTGGGTAGCGTGGTACACGATAATGACCATTACACACGACTAGGAAGTCAAAAACCTCGATTTGACCGGTGGAAAGTTTGACTTTCCATTGATCTTGGCCATCCGATAAGCGTTCTACTGCGTCCACTGAGGTAGCAAGCTGAATATGAGGTAGTAAGTTGAATCTCTTCGCATACGATTCTAAGTAAGTTTCCACGACATGTGCTCGAGGAAACACGGGGGTTTCCGGGGGGAATGGGAAGCTTGTGTATGCCATTACAGGGTGCGGGAGATTAGTGGTGAGCGAATCATACAGCGGGGTAACTGGTGGGTCATCTGCCGTAGGCAATGCAGGGAGCCTATCCGCCTCTATCAGATCAATGAGAGTATACAAAGGGAGTAGCACTTACCAGACTCCGCCTACTTGGTCTCTGGCCTCGTAGGCCACAGGAATCCAACGTTCGTCTTTGTATTGAGGAGTATCCAGAATAACCTTCAGGGCTGCTAATCCCGCGGGTCCAGCTCCAATTATGCACAATCTTTTAGGAGCAGAGACTGCGATATTTTCAATCTGAACATCTGCAAAGATATCAGACGGAGTGTGTTGCAAAATCGGGGCTCAGGAGACCTACCTGGGAGTTCCATTGAAAGATGGATGAAAGAGATCTAGAGCAGGTCTGGCTTGACACCAGTCACGTATTCGAATCGGAGCATGGTAATAGTAGTCTTTGTAAAGAGGAGACACTGATCAACCAAAGCACGCAACCTGACGCAACTGTACATTAGACGCCAAAGACACAACCAGGGCACTCCTCTGGTTACACTAGGGTTACATGTAGCGTTAGTCCTCCGAGGGCATAGATGAAAATCATTTTTGTGAACTTGCAAACATTTCACGGCCGCACCACAAAATTCCGATCAGATTATGAGTAGCGCATAAAATATTCAACAAGAAACAAACTTCCTAGTATACATTAGTGGATGTAAGTAAGGTCGATCCGGCGATAGTGAGCTGATTACTGGACCGTCTGGGTTGATACATACACAAGTATTTATTCTACGCAAATTATCGATATATATTGTATGACTCTCTTCTGTATACTTCATGATCAAGGAAGAAAGCCAATTCAGCTTCGAAGACAAAACATGATCAAAAAGGCCATACCAATGCAAAGCAATCATGTAAGTAGCGGAACTACTTCCGGCTCATCAGCATTCCATCCTCCATTGGACGCTTCTTGTAGCAGAAGAATGCTCGCCAAATCGTCCTCGATGCCTTCCGCCCTGAGATCCTCGACGAAATTTTCGATGAGCTTCTGGTTTCCCCCGATTGAGTCGTCTTCCTCCCAAGTAGCCCGATAGACAGGATAACTAGACGAGACAAAGGTCACTCATTGTCAAAAAGACTCAATGAATGCGATTGATATACTTGAGCCATTTCACAAGCCAAAGACGTTTCCTTCCGAAGCTTCCTTCAGCTTTAATCCTTCGTCCAATGATACGCTCTACGAAAAATATGTTTTCCCCGGCTTTCTCTGTGCAGTCCGGACGGGAACATCTCTCTTGTTCATTGACGGCAGAGGGGTTCACTGAAAAGTGGACGATGAGCTCTGGTCAATCTCATCGCATTGAATCTACTGACCTGGTCTAGATTAAAATTCGCACTATAGTAGACGTTTAATCGCACAATAGATGTGACTTACCTTCCACTGATACAAAGTGGACATTTGAACACGTCTAGATTGTCCAAAGTTGGATCTTCTGCAGCGAATCCCACACATCCACAATGATACCAACGCTGACAGCTGTATACGAAGATCAGTATGAAAAATGAACTCCAAAACAAAAGGTTGTAAGTACATATCACATTGGATGACCTGTACACAGAATTAGTTGCTACGACGCTCAATTTTCACGGTAAAACGACTCACAGTACCGCAGCTGCCCGCTTCATTGAGCAATCTGTTCGGCCAAACAACCACAGCCATTGACTTTCTCTTCCTCCCTGTCTTTTGTTTTACTCTAGAGACACTAGCGCTTTTCGGCGCTATACTCGTAGGCACTTTCAATTGCCGGCCGCGTTTGCTAGGAGGAGGTTTTTCCTGCTTCACTTGGAACCTTGATGCCACACTTGCTTGCCTACTTAATCTAGGGCGCTTTCTCGGCCTTTCGGTATCGTCAACTTCGCCGCCAGCGCGGTCAGAGTTGGAATCACTAATACTCGTCAAATCTGAAAGTTCGTCGTCGAGAGTAGCGGAAAATAACGCTGACACCACTGGTAACGATATTGTATTATGCGTATATTGACTTGAAACTGCTGAAGGGTGGACTTGTCCTTCATTAGTTTCTTGGTCTATATCCAATACCATAGATTTAGACGACTTTGTGTCATGCATCGAAGAGCCAGGGGAATTGATCATTTGAAGGACGAAGGCTTCGTCAAGAACAGAAGGAGAGGGCGACCCATCGGTGTGAATTTTGGCTGTTCTGGTTGCGGTAGGCGGACTTTCAGCGAGCAACACAGTGTCCCGATTTGTTAAGTTGTCTTTCATCGTACTGGAAACAGCAGGAGTCGATGGGGGATTGTCATTGGGTGGTGTGGGGAACGGCGCATCACGGGGTGGGATAGGCGAAGGAGTTCGAGAAGATGGGACGTGTGAACCGCGAGGCGATGGTAATTCGGCAGGAGATTCATTGGGATGGGCACCATCCCAGCTTGAGAGACTGCTATAGCCCCTTCGTCCTTCTGGAGAGAGATCAGGTGTAAAGAAATCTACCCGAGCAGCCGCGACAGGGTTGGGATCTGCAGGAGCTACGGAATATATCAGAGAATCATAATTAGAGCGAGGAGAAATGCACTTGCTACACATACTCCAATCAACAGCGGTCAATGGAAATGAAGTTGTTGACGATTGAGGAGACTGTGACGATGCTTCGGTGTATATATTCATATCTGTATCTCGGGTTTCTGATGTATTGAGGCGCCGAAGGCATGCTGGAATCGTGATGGGACTAGTGGCATTGTCATGATATACACGAGCTATGTCGACCAACGGCGCAGATTAGAACAAAGAGGGAAGTACGAGTTTATGACAGACTCACTTGGGTTTGCGGTTTTGATAGGGCTTACGCCCCTTTCGTGTCTGACTAGACGTCCAAATAAGAAGAGGTCATTGAGAACACTATAACAATACTGGTTCTACCTTGCTGGGAGGAAGAATCACTACATTTTGACTCTAGTGTTTTGTCCTTGCGGGCAGCATGCACCGTCAATGAGTCAATGGAAGACCTTGAGAATGTCGGTTCTGACGGAGTCAAAGGCCTTGTTTCCCTGACAGGGCTCGTTCCTATATCATGTTTCTGAAGGGGTTCTGATGATGAAGATGTGATCAAAGATAAGGTGGGCCCGGAGAGTTCCATAAGGCTAACCAATAGGTGCGTATGGATCCAGAGCTCGCTCAAGAAACTCTCCCATTGAATAATTAATCGCATCAACTTTATCTGCAATCGAACTCGTCTCGTCGCCTTTTCCAATAACGAGTTCCAAGACACGGACACGACTGATGATGTTCTTCAATGATTTGGTTTGAGCGATGAGAGTCTCCTGAAGAGCATTGCTACTTTCAAAGATAGTCTTCTGGATTGAGGCCTGGCTCTTCTCCACATTTTTTACATTGTTCTCCAACGGCTCCAGAACACCGCGAATAGCCTGTTCAAAATTTTCCAAGCGCGATATTGTGCCCGCCTGGTGAGCATTGAGTATTGGAGCGATTGCATCCATAATTCTATGCGCCAGTAAATCAGTAGTGTTGGGTTGAGGAGGGGGATAGTAACTGGACGGTTGAGCCACTGTTCCAGTTGTTTGTGGGACAAGAAAGGTTTGACCATTATGCGTCTGAGGCCTCAGATGTTCTCTGGAGGGTATATGATTCGAGGCACTATACCGCGACATGGATCGGTGATTGAAGATGGAAGTCAAGCGCGAACACTCGTTCTAAATGGAATTTAGCGCCCCACTGCGCGAACAAAGTTTTCTCAGGCTCTCAGTTTGCTGTTATAACGTTCCTTCAATCGATTCTATGCATTCTACGCTGAGGCAGGTCATTTTATCGTTCTGCCTGGTCTCTCTATATCCTTACACAAGGAACCTGGTCCGAGCTTAAGCTTTTGGCGTGTTACGTCTGGTAAAGACCGCCGCGAACATTGAAAAGACCGTTGTAAGTTTGTGTCGTTCAACTTCTAGTGAATTTTTGTTGCCTAATTCATCTTCAGGGTTGAACAGATTCTCTGAATATGTGACTTTGTACTCGTATGAGGCGAAGGGAATTACCTTTTCCTCGGTTTCATCAGTTGGTATAGTCACGCTCCAGATTGTAAGGAGACTCGGAATGTTAAGTATGGCAACCGGCAATAATGACAATTTTTGGACGTTTACAGGACAATAGTTTCTGGTCAGCGCTCTCATATTGGCTTCAATTGACCACCCACCATGATCACAAGCTTCAAGCGTTTGGGAACTTAAATACAAGGGCCACTGTAAGCATACCACTCTCAGTTTATTCCCCGACCAACCTCCATCGCCAATAACATGCTCTCAGTATACGGAAGACCTGGTCTCCTCGACCTTCCTCCCGAAATGTGGTTGCTCATTGGAGTACACCTCCTTGGTGATCCTGCCAGTCTCAAGAACTTCGCCGAATTAAACCGACATGCGTTTATTCTTATCAATACAATCCTCTACGAAGAAGTTTCTCATCCTAATGCCTTGCATACTCTAGCATTGTCCAAGGACAATCGCGGGCAGATCGCCAAAGCTCATCACCCTGCGGCGTTTGTAAAACACCTCGAACTTGACTTTCAACATCCGGAACGTTATAATTGGACGAAATCATTGCTCTTTGAAGAGGCTTTCCGGCGAGCATTTTCGAATATCATCGAACACGCCCGAATGGGCAGAGATAGAAAGACACCAGCATTAACGACTCTGACGATCAATTGCTCTGCTACCTTTTTGCAACTCTTCAAAGACATTGACTTTACTCCATTCTTATTCGAGATGATTTCCATCAAGTGCTTGCCTACACCCAATTCGAAAGAATGTGTTGACGAATGGTGTGGCATTCTGGTAAGTATTCTGATTGAGTGTGCTCTGTGAGCACTTGAACGTTAACTTATCACTCAGGGAAAAATGCTCAAGCCCTGCCTTCAACACCTAGTCTTCTTTGTTGGCGACGACGCCACTGGAGAAACCCGTGTGTATTGCTGAGTTTCAAACATATGTACTGAACGAACTCATTATGGTCCAGCACTTTCCGCACACCACAGTTCAACGATTCTTCATCAAATACACTATTTTGCGTTCAACTTACAGGTGCTGGACTTCGCGGTACCCGGGCCCCCAGACGATGAGGCCGACGAAGTTATCGTCTCTACTCTGAATAAAACATTGAGCGAAATTTACTTCCCCAGGCTCTCTTCATTCACAATCAGAATCCACTGGGGCCTCCTCGATGCAGTCGAAAATCTTGATATTACTCCTTTCCTCCGGCGGCACTCCCTGCTCGTCTATCTTCATTGTGACATGTCCACCGTCGACAGTGGCTACAATTTGATCAAAGGACCGCTGAGCTCAGACGATCTCCCCAAGCTTGCCCGCTATAGAGGACTTTTGGACGACTATTTGACGCTGTGTGCAGACATGGGAGCTGGTAGATTTCATACCCTTCATTTCAATCACGGCGAATCTATACAAGCAGACATCGAAGAACGACTTATTGAATGCTTGGAAAATCGAGGCGAAAATATCGCAGCTTTGGAGTTCGATGGCAGGAGTCGGATGAAGCGCGATCGGTCTTCTAGGTGGCTGGATTTCGCGCTTCCCATCATCACTTACGAGCGTATCTTCAAGGCATGCACAAACCTTACCATGCTGGCATGCAATGTCAACACCGAATCTTTAGAGGTATACATCAGTCTGCGATGCGCTTTCCTTGAAACTACTGACAGATAGCTTTATACTTTCAGGCGGGATTTATCAAGCTAATTGCCAGATACCTTCCAAAACTCGAGGCGTTGACTGTGACCCTTGTGGATACACGAGAGGTTTGTAATTATGATGAGATAGAACGAGTGGTGAGGGAACAAATTTGCCATGATCTGCTACTCCACTCAGCAATACCCACTTATTTGACTGTGAATTGCTTCTACCATTCATCCCGCTCGTCTGTCTTGAAAATGTATGTTCAGGCAACATTCGAAAATGGTGTGCTTGATTTCAGTCGAATAATATGTATGTAGATTTCAATAGATTTATTGCAGATTTGTTCTTAGCTTCGGTGATATATATGGGACGTTCTGTATTGCTTTTCCCGGCAGTAATGTCTCACGTCCACCCCTCAGTAATGGAAAATGTGTGTGTACGAGGAGAGGGATCATAATCAAGGATAGATAGTATACATCCTATCCCCTCACGAGGTCTGTCAAGTCTAAGTACATAGCACTGGGCATTCTGGAGCTACCGTCTCCGCATTGGAGGGAGTTTAGCAAGCCGGGTACCAGCGGGTACCACCATCAGAAATTCGAAACAGGGATTCAAAATGATGGGCGGCATCTGGAAGCTCGGAGCTGTGTCAGAAACTGTCAGGTCTCGTATCATCGATTGATGCGATATATATATGCGACGCGCGGGGTTAGAAAAAACACATATATAAGAGGAGAAGGATGCCCATGAAATTCAGGAATCCTCAGCTTCGCCGGTCGAAGACTCCCCTCCCCTCGTCCACGGTTCCTTCACGTTTTATCCGCCTCGAATCTCGCTTGCAATCATGTTCAAAGTGTTATTTGTCTCATCGTTCCTCGCTTTCTTCTTGGTTTGCGTCAGCGTACGATCTGCGCCCATTCCTGGCCACTTGCGGAACACTTTCAGGTCCATTCAGGCTCGTGAAGTCTTTACTGGTGGAAAGTTAGCGAAATTTTTCACTCTTGAGTATGCCAATGCTTAACCTTTTCTTTCACACTCAAGTGCGACGTACTTTTTGCAAAACGGAGTTGCGGGGGCATGTGGAACGGTAACGCCATTGATCCCCTCCTGCGGGAATAGGCATTTACATCTTCATAGGTACACTCGGATTCGGATTTCATCGCAGCAATGGACCAAACTCGTTATGGTGATTCCGGCGATGTATCTCCGCTCTGTGGAAAGTATGTCAAGATCACGAACATCTTAAACCAGAAGGTTCATTCCAATCTGTCTAACTTGCCTGATTCCACAAGCTCACGCCCCGTAACCTGATTTTCTATAGACTGTGACAGTGCAAGTTGCTGATGACTGTCCTACATGCAATAATGAGAACTCTATCGACCTGTCCCAAGGTGCTTTCACTCAGATCGCGACCATTGATGAAGGTGAAGTACCTAGTATGTTGTCCCCTTGTGCCTATTGTCAAAATTATAGCTCACCATTGCTCCCTTTTCAGTCACCTGGGAATACGTTGACAGCGATGGCAGTAGCAGCACTGATAACAGTAGTTCGGGCGATGACACGGACAATGGCTCGGACGATGGCTCAAACTCGGACTCGGGTTCTGGTTCGAATGATGACTGGTCATCAGATTGAATTCTTATAGTACCAGTGAAACCTTCTCTCGACCGGAGATAGAAATCCGAGGGCGCTGCGCGCCAATGGTGAAGTGACCTGACACGAAAGATAGATAGATAGATACGTGGCTCCGTCTCGGATGGGTCCTCCAAGGAAACAGCCGCGCCTATCCATCTCTCTGCAGCGAGTGCTCATCCCTGCATGGGAAGGTAGACTGCAGTGAGAATGGAGGGGGTATTGTACATTATCCATGTCATCACTATCAGTCTCCAATACATCATCCAGGATATGGTCAAACCCAGTGTTGAGGAAGTGTTGCCACCGCACCACAGTGTCGTTGGTGAATTTAGCTGTCGGGGTGATCAGAGACCAGTTGAACATGAGTTGAACATGATAAGTTTGACATACTATGAGGCCGCAATTGCGCATACAGAACCGATACTAGCGTCACGCTTTTCAGTATAATAGAAAGCGAAGATGTTGCGATGGGGAAGGACATCTGGAAGTCGACTAAAGTGCATAACCATTTTCCAGCGCTTACCAGGAGGGCACAACTGCGTGACACAGGTTTCGAGAGTTCCGGGATGGTGTTGCAACCCGGTGTGTCCCAAGAGATGAGAACTATCTCGTCCGCATGCGCCAGATGAGGAAAGTAGCTTTATTAGAGTAAAATTTGTGATTACTGCCGTGCTACTAATACAGAAACAAGAATAAGCCTTCATCACGTATGGAATTTTTAACGAAAATCAGGCAAGATGAAAACAAACAGATGAGGGACTCTAATTTGGGGGAAGATGCCACAATACGCCAGAATCTGCCAGATCGATACCATCCCGTTCATGTTCCGAACCCTCTTCAGCGGATTTCATAGTCATGCCTCGCCATCGTGGGACCTTGACCCGTAACAGATGCTCGATATCATCCAAGTCTGTACATGCATTCAACGCGACACGTAGTTTCTTGAACCAAGGCCGGCGTGTACTGAACAAACATATTCCTCAAACGTCGTGAGTAGAAGTACAGAGGAAAATTTACCATTGGAAATCTATGAAATGGCGGATATGGGTTTGAATAGTTTTCAAAGTTGCTACTCCCGGGTATAGACGGCAGATATCCAAGTATTCGAGAGAGATGTCCACAGGATCAGGAAGAACATCATTCGAAAATAGGCTACGCAAGATTAGTTTTAAAACCAGGCCAACCTTCACGCGGTCACAAGTGCTCACCAGGGATTACCCAAAAGTGTTTCTCCAACCATCAAACCGTCAGCGCCGGTGTAATCGAGGTTTTTTGCAAGATCATCAAATACCCGGACGTTACCGTTGCTGACAACGGGAATAGTGAGCCTCTCAGATTCCTTTAGTTTCTTGACCTCGGACAGGTCTGCAGCTCCCTGTCTTCGGCGGCGTGATGATACCGTACGCGCATGCAGTGTGATCCAAGAAGATCCTGATGCCTGCAGTCGTTCCGCAAACTCGACAGTTTTAGTAGATGGTTGGCAAAGTCTGATCTTTGTTGAAACAAGAACTGTGAACGACTGAGCCATGCAAGATACTGTATTCGAGAGCTTGGAAGATCAGTGATAGATGAAAACAGCTTGGAAACGACTCACCGATATTCTCAACGATGGGCCAGTCTTTTTGTCCTAACAAGTATGCTCCGAAATGCTCATCTCTAGCTACTTCTTGAGGGCAGCCCAGGTTAAGATCTATTTCCTTTTATGAAATGTTACGGCGGACAAAAGCAAGAAATTGATAGAAGCGCACCAATTGCATCGCAAAGGTCTTGAATCTTCCTGCCTGCTTCGACAATCTCCTCTGCATTATTACCACAGAGTTGTACCACTGTAGAAATTGATTCTTCGATGCGATATTGCAAGTCCCTGCGATGAGATTCGAGATATTCTTGATCGTGGATTAGTCGTTCTGGTGACAGCATTTGCGTGTAAACAGTTGTTGCACCGTATCGGGCAGCGATACGGCGAAATGGAAAGTCTGATTGATTGACCATAGGAGCTGCAATGAATGAAAGATCTGGAGACATGACAGTGCTGTGCTGATTTGGAGTCGGAGCTAGCCTCCCAGATGCAACATCTGACGCTATCGAGTACTTATGTTGGTGCAGTCTGAGTAAACGGGCGCTATCTTGGCACCGCAGCACGTGCAGCGGCTCCTACTGCAATTGTCGTGTACAATACACTCAATACATCGGTAATCGAAAACATGCGCCCATTGCAAGAAGTTGAAGACTCCAATGAAGAGGCAGTTCGCTGACAGTCCATCCACCGATCTGGTAACCCCGGAAATCATGTTGAATTAATAGCAATACAAAGTTCAAACAAAATCGCGTCTTCAAATCCTTCGACACCCCGGAATACGAATCCATTGTTCGACAGTTGTAGAATAATGGCCGACTTCTACACAACTGAAGACAGCACCAAGAACAACACCATCCTCCATCGACGAGACAACCTCATTGCGTATACCGTCGAGACTCCTTCTAGAATTTTACATCACGAACGAAGCACAATTTACAAGGGACCTTACCGGGAACCTATCGGCTTCATAGAGTTCCATGGCTTTCATGATAACATCGTAGAGATCAGAGGTAGAAGCTTTCTCCCACAACGAGCTCGCGAGTCGAGCCACTTTAGGTCAGTCAGGCCACACCCCGCACACTCACCTCTGAGTCTCTGAATGCTTATGACCGTGTTCTCGAAAAGTGATTCCAAGGAGTTCATTGCCTCAGATGGGCTGGCGTACAAGTGGAAACACCATAGTCATGGAGTGTGGGAGGTACGCTTCTCGATGCTTAGTGTTTATTCAATGACACGTCTTACGCCGTTACAGCTACTTACACAAGATGGATCGCATACTCTCGTTGCTCGATACGACAGGAAAGCCATTTCCATCTACCCACAGGCGTTGCACATAGCAGACGAAGTGATCGTGACACTGTTCTACATGCGCCAATTTAAAAAGAAAGAAGATGATCAGGCAATAGTCAACAACGGAGTTATTGCAGGACTCAATAGTTGATGATTCACACATTTACATTGTACAACATGTTACATACCAGCTTTCACTTCAGTCCCCTTCATCTTGCAATCAATTCTGTCGATCCACTCGTGCACGACTGAAAACGTTGCTCTACAACTTCAAGCGTAACACCGGAAACTTTATGTAAATTGTTCCCTTTCGATTTGAGTCTCTCCTAGCATTATCCACCACCCCCCTCTTATACCCTCCTTCCCTCCATCTTAACTCTAGTCATTCCGACATGCCCCAGGAATGATTCAGATGACCAGTCACAGGAGTGCTGCACGCAATGCTGGATAAATATCAAAGGTCTGCCTCGAGGTAGAATACCTTGTTTCCTGTTCGCCGTAGGAGAGCAAAGGCCTATACTGGAAAGGTTTTCAGGAACACTGACAATGTTCAGATGTTGTCGAGAGTACGTATCTATCTACGTAACCACCTCTGACCACAAATTTTAACTTACTATACTGTTTTATCCATAGAACGAACAACTTAGTCCGCAGGAGACCATCTATCTGGAGCTACCAAGATCATGTACATAGACCTGTGCACAATGGAATGTCATTAACAGGATTAACCGACACCGAATAGCATCGAATCTGGTGTACATATGGCCTGCGTCGCTTTGCGACGGGGCAACAAAACGACTTAATGAGCGACAGGTACCAATATCCTATCGATCAGGTTGAATAATTACCCATACTTCCTGAAATGCTAGATATAAGTACTACACAGGTATTCTTGACTCGACTCCGTTGTGTTGTTCCCTGTTGCTCAAATCATGGCCGACTTCTACGCGACCGAACACAGCACAAAAGACAATACCATTGTTCATCGATCAGACAACATCATTGCATATATCATCGAGACTCCTTCCAAGATATTACAGCTCCACCACGAGCGCAGCACGATATTCAGGGGACCTTACCGGGAACCTATTGGCTTCATAGAGTTCCACGGCTTTCATGATAACATCGTAGAGATCAGAGGTAGAAGCTTTCTCCCGAAGCGAGCTCGCGAGTCGAGCCACTTTAGGTGAGTTGAATCCCATCTCCAAATATTAATCCAATTATACAAATTCTGCAATGTAAGCGAGTCTAAGGAATTCATTGCTTCGGATGGACGGGCGTACAAATGGAAATTCTATAGTCACGAAGTGTGGGAGGTATGCTCTCTAATCCAGCATTGTTCCTGAAAATTTGAACCACTGAATCGTGTGCCCTTTACTGTCACAGCTACTCACACAGGACGGAACACATACTTTGGTTGCTCGATATGACAGGAAGAATATATCCATCTACCCACAAGCGTTGCACATAGCGGATGAAGTGATGGTGACACTGTTCTACATGCGCCAGTATAAAAAGAAAAAAGACGATGAGAGGCGTAGGGACCATGTCGGGCTCGATTAATTTGCCAAAAACTCTGATTTCAAACCTCTATGCACATAATTTGATTCATCCAGAATCTTGTAAGCCTGCCACCTCAAAATCTTTAACAACGTAGGCGCTAAGTAAGCGCTCGAACAAGCTTTTGAATACACGATGATTAATATTATTTACACCTTGCCGAATTCGAAGTTGATTCTAAACCATTCCTTAGCCCTACCACAAAATAGAGACTCAGAGCGTCGTAGAGATCAGGCAGACTCAAAATAGGCATCGCTGATAGGTATATTTGAGTGCCGATCTGTCTTATTTAAGGAATGAGCTTTTTCAGGTGTATCGGCTTGTATCGGTCCATCTTCTGTCACTTGTCGAGATTCACATGAGCACGTTGCATCGACAGTCAATCAGAAGAGAACCAAGGGTACACCATACCCTGCCGAGCTATTTACTCAATTCATTGTTCGTTACGAGTGGTCCATATACGGATTCTCAATAAATGACCTAGCCCTCTTTTTATCTGTGAACGAGGGCCTCTATCAATGGTATCATACATAGCAGATCCCCCAGTCAAACGTTTGTTCTGGTGACCATGCGGTCTATAAGCCATCTATGGCACCCAGAATCCTTTGTTATATATATACCCAGGCAGGTGAGAATGCGGTTCCGTCTCCAAACTCATGAACAGTAATTGCCTTGAGAATAGGGAAGAGATTGATATGCTCACCTGATATTCACTTGAGGTGGGGTGCATAACGTCTCAAGGCACAAAAATCCCCTTTCTCTTCCGATTCATCTCGCGTACAATGTGGTGCTCTATCATCATATGAGGCCTGAGAGTTTATGCATTAAGGTGATATAAGATACTAAGAACACCTCGATATTCCTTGCTCAAGTATGCTTTTCAACCGGCGGTATTTGCTTTGGAGTCTGACAACAATACTATCGATCTTTTCAGGTCGTGTCGTTGGACAGAATGCGTCTCAGATATTGAGTATCTTTGAAAGCATCATCGACTGCGCGTCTTGCCTTGTTGCACTGATTCCACTTCAAGCTCTCGCTCATCTAGGCAATGTCCCATTTTCGGACACGTTCATCGCTGTCTGTGACGTTGCTCAAGTAAAGTCGATCCCTTCTTTTCTCAAATACTATCCCTGACCCCCTTCTGATACAAGCTGGAAGATCCTGATGTCTGCAGTGGACTAATGTCAAGGCTAGGACCAATTATCGCCCATGACCTTCGCAGCATCGATGCTGGTGGACAGACTGCTAATCGTCTCTGTGACGCCCTTTTTGGTTTTTGTGCTTCGAAAACACCAAATCCATTCGCGGTACCCCTCCCCTCTCCATCTGCAACGGCAGCCACTCCATCGAGCACGCCAACAGTGCGCAATACACCTTTTCAGGTCGTTCACATAAGTGATGTTCATATTGATAGGGAATACATGGTGCGCTGCAAGCAGCACTACTATCCTTGATTAGAGATCTTGAAAAAAAATGCAGGTCGGCTCTGAGGCGAATTGCACCAAGGTACCTTATCTAGATTCTTACAGATACAAATCTCAGCCATTGATCGGGATTTACAGAATATTTGCTGCAGGGATTTTGCAGACGAAGCGGGGGAGCCGGTCACAGATCCTGCGTTGCCTTTCGGGAATCCGAAGTGCGATTCGCCAGTATCTTTGGCAGACTCGATGCTCGAGGCTGTGAATAGCTTCGATGCTGAATATGTTATTTTTACTGGAGATGTCGTCGAAGGCAAGTATTTTCTTCTCGCCCCTTTTTTGATTTACTGATTCCCTACGCCTAGGTGCCATTTGGTTGACCACTCAAGAGCAAGTTCCCGCTTTTCTTCTTGCATTCTCTGCTGTTCAGTGTGTATACTCGTTCCAGTGAAGTAACATCCGATCTCATTGACTTCAATGCGGAGATGTTATCGAAAATCACTGCCCCAATATTTCCTGCCATTGGTGTGTAGTATTCTGCTCGCGATTTTCGACGTGTAAAGTAATTCTCGTTTGCAGGAAATCAGTAAGCCGTTCTTCTGATGTTTACACGTGTGCTCAAAATTTGGTTCGAAGCGACTCCACACCAGTGAACTCGTTCCCTCGAAACACTACTGACACCACTCTGGATGTTCAGTGGGTTTTTGATACTCAAAGCGCAGGTTGGGAGGTGAGATGGGCAGTAGTACCATACTCATGAGAACTTGTCGTTCGCTGATATCACTGTCCGGAAAGCATTGGATTGGTGACACGGCTAGTCAACAAGTCGACCACATCTCAGGCAGTTATGCAGCCACTGTGCCCGGTATGGACCTAGTGTATGTGATTTCGAAGTCCAGCAACATATGCTCTCGTGTGGCTGACCCTACATTGTTGTAGTATCCTGTCCGTGAACACTCAATACTGGTATAGACAAAAGTACGTATTGTTCATCATCAAGATCAATGAAAGATACTGAGGATCAGGGTCAAAATTCAGTCTCTGGGTTTATGACAGCGACATTTTCCAGTAGGGACCTTGAGATCAAGATGTGCTATGCTAACATACTTCTTCCAAAGGCCCGACCCTAATGGAATACTGTCTTTCATGGTTGAGCAACTCCAAGCAGCAGAAAATGCTGGTCAGAAGGTTTGGGTCATTGGCCATATACCTCTTGGGAAACCCGACATTATCGAAGATCAGGTCAGTAAGCATGCAACTGAACTCCCAGATACCTCATGGATGAATGACAGTCGAACTATTATGACCAAATCTTGCAAAGATACAAAGATACAATTGTAGGTCAGTTCTTCGGCCATAGTCACAAAGTGAGTCTCAATCTTGGAAATCTAATCACGCGAACGTTGCGGTTATCATTCTTTTTAGGATCAGTTTGAGATTGCATACTCGGATTACAACAATCAGACGGCGGCAAACGCAGTTGGCGTGGGTCTCATAGTACGAAGTTGTATTCTGTTATTCATCATCGTTCCTGCTGATCTGTTCCTCAATACGACAGTGTCCTGCGCTCACTCCCACCAGTAGGTTTCCCAACTTGATGGGGATTTTGTTCAAATCCACATGAGCTTTCAGGCGGAAATCCTGCATTCAAGGTGTATGATGTTGATCCTGATACTCTGGGTATCATGAATATCCGCGTCATCTTTGGTATGTAGATAGATCATGCAGTCCGTCCGCGTGAAGTATTGAACTCACATTTCTTGCAGCAAACATGTCGGATCCTTCTTTCCAGACAAATCGTAAATCGATTCCTGTTATACTTTCCTGTTGCCAATGGATTGGATCCAACTAACTATCTCAAGCTACTTGGACACTCTACTACGATGTACGAGAGACTTACGGCCCTCTTGTCGGGCTCCCTGCCACCTCTGAACTCACACCAGCATTCTGGCATAACCTCACTGAGGTGTTCACCGCCAACGATACGGCATTTCAGATGTTCAACACCTTCCTCAGTCGAGGCGGAGACGTCGTTCCCTGTGACGATACCGATAACTGCAAAAACATGACAATCTGTGATCAGAGAGCCTTCCGTTCTCAGAATAACTGTGTATGCATAATTTATCTGTGTAAATAAATGTACTGATCAATTTATCGCTATTATAGGATATAGATGAAGGGGTATTTGGCATGATCAGGAAGAGGGATGTTCGAGGTTCACAAAGAGAAGCATCAGAATGCGAGGGTATCGGTATCAGAGAAATCTTTGACGAAATCCGTAATTCAAGAACCTGAGCCTCATTCTCGATGCATACAGCCATTCTCAGCTTTTGGCTGTAAGCTACATCAATTTACGTCGAAATTTTGTCCTATTACTACTCCTTGATCGACGACGCCATTCCGGTGATCTGTAGCCAGTCAGTTTCGGCGAAGAGCTTGGATTTTGAGTGATCCCGCCGGTTGTTCTCAAACGATTTCCTCCCTCGTATGCCTGAAGTTTGTCCCACCGCCTGTCGGTCTTGCCCCGACGTTGAGATTAGATTGAGGGTATCTTTCGGCCCGACTGAGCTTCTCTCCTTTCCATGTTTAGATACCGATTCTTATGGCAACATTGACCCAATGTAAGGCGCGAGACTTGCACCTCGCTCTCTACGTCTCTGTATCTCTCCGTCTCTCAATATTCTGGAGAAATGCCTCTTGAACCTATCTTGTTGAACGATGGAAACAAGGTAAGGATCCTGGAGTTGTAGCCCAAGGCTATAGCCATTTAAGAGAGGCTGTTATAGATCCCAGCCATTGCGTATGGCACAGGCTCCAAGATGAAGTACCACGATATTACACAGTATATCGAGCAGGCTATCGAAGTGGGGTTCTCGCATATTGATACCGCTGCATGTGCGTATCTCTTCTCGTCCTAACCACCTTCAATATTCTCTCGTCCAAGATTGGATTGCTCATTGCTTTGCTGCATGCTCAGTTTATCAAACCGAGAAATATGTTGGGAAAGCTATAAAAGAAAGTGGGCTGGCGCGTTCAGAGCTGTTCATCACGACCAAGTATCCCCGAGATGTGCCTATTCAGAAGAGTGTCAAAGAGAGTTTGGCGAATGTGAGTTTGCTAATACGTTGTATATATAACTGACGTATTCTTCTCGCCCTCCTCGAACCTCAAACTCATTAGCTCGGACTTCAATATTTGGACCTATATCTCATTCACCAACCTCTATTCATACCCGATATTGTCAAAACATGGAAAGATTTTGAGAAAGTACAGCAAGACGGGCTGGCCAAGTACGGTGATGATTTTGTTATCATGCATGATAATTATTCTGATTATCTTGTTGGCTCGTTGCTGTAGGAGCATTGGCATCAGCAATGTTGTCGATGTGCAGCAACTCGAGCACCTTATCAAACACTCCGAAGTGAAGCCTGCAGTGAATCAGGTAGATCAAGTTACTCTCTAACAGCTGATTCATATGACACTTTCTAGATCGAGTTACATCCATATAATTACTACAAAATGAAACCAATCATGGACGTATGTGCAAAACATAAAATTGTAGTGGAAGCTTACAGTAGTCTCTCGTACGTTTTCTTCCACCATTCTCCACTGTCTTTCCTCTATCTTCATTGTTGTTGCTTATTGCAGACCGATAACTACATACCCTGGCGGGCCCGTTGACGTGCCTCTCAAAGCTGCCGCTCAAAGAATTGGTGCCACACCGACTCAGGTGGTATTTTTGTGGGTCAAAGCGAAGGGTGCGGTTATCGTCACGTACGTCTCTCAAATACTGGTTCCACGTATTTGCTAAATTCTCGTATTCTCGTTCGTTCTCAACTTCAGAACCTCTACCACCAAAGCACATATGGAAGAATACCTTGCTGTGTCGGATTTGCGTTAGTTTATATATTGAATTCCATTCGTCGAATCCCTCTTCTAATCCCAAGGCAGCTGATTTGACCAAGGAGGAAGTTGCTGATATCGACGCTGCAGGTGCTAAAGGGCCTCCGTCTGATATTGCAGCTAGATTGGCTATAAACACGAAGGAAAAGGCGCTGGGAGTTGTGATTGTAATGATATTTTTGGTGTACGGATGGGGACGTATATGTTACTAAATGGTGGTATGCGCATGTAGTTAAGCTATATCTATGCAATTAGCTGTGTTATACTCTTCATGCAGATTCCAGATTTCAGACAGATACGTATACACTACACCCTTTCCCTCATTGTCATTGTTTGAAGCTTGCAGGGAATCGGCAATGGATAGATTCGGTTCGTTCACGGCTGAATGAAAAGACTCATGATCAGGTAATATCCCATTCGTATTATTCACGGCTGAATGCAGGTTGAATGTCTGTCAAAACTCCGGACTCATTGCTTGCCCTGTTGTCTACATTACTGCTATATAAGACTCAGGATGGTTTGCAAATCTCAAGAGTTGTTTTTATTAGACACACTCTACTGCGCATCTTCGTATAATCGCTATGGTCTCAAAGATTAGAAGTGCGGAACGCGTGAACGTCTTGATCGTGAGTACATCGTCCCGTCCATTTCGTCGTCTTCCTTCTCAATCATCAATGGGGGTTAAACACAGGTCGGCGCTGGTCCTGTTGGACTTGTTTCTGCGCTCCTCCTCCTTCGCGACGGTCTCTCTGTACGAGTCATCGCGAAGGAAACTAAGCCTAGGACTGGCTGTCGAGGCCCAGGTATTCAAGTGAGTGTTGATCTATCTTGCGATGGCTGGCTGCTAATCTGACTATGTAACAGCCGCGCACGCTCGAGCTCTATAAATTTCTTGGAGTCCTCGACGATATCCTGGCAGGTTCAGGTCCGCATCAATCCATCCATCAATATACGTCTCCAGATAATGGCGAGCCTCCGGTCATTCTTTGGGATCAATCTAAGGAGAAGGTCGAGGAGAAGGTCGATAAACCTTATGTGAGTGACCAACTCCCCAATTGCTTCTGGTAATCTTATTTCTCCCCTCAAAATTCAACATTAGCTCAGCCCCCGTATCATTGCCCAAGTGGATCACGAAGCTATCTTGCGTGCCTGTCTTTTGAGAGACTATGGTTGTCAAGTCGAGTTTGGGACGGAGCTCATTTCGTACGAACAAGGATCCGACACTGTCGAGGCAACCCTTCTCAAAATTTCAACTCACAAAACCGAAACCGAAACGACCCAATTTGACTGGCTCATAGGTGCAGACGGAGCCCACAGCGTAGTTCGTAAACATCTGGGTTGTTCATTCTTGGGAGAATCGATCAAGAAAGCAGGAGGAATGTTGCTGGCTGATATTCATCTGCTGAATGGATGGGGTGACGATGTGAGTGGACGTTTCTTAAGCTCAGAAACTTCGATGGGCTACGTAGTCTTGTGTTCTTGACTCTGCACTTGTGACCCATCGCAAGTTGATTTTCATTGTTTGTGTCAAGTGGAGATAGACGTTTTACTCATTCGTCAAACAGCATATCAAATCATGGGGCGCCCTTATCGAAAAGTCACTTATGATTCGTCCCTATAGGTCAGCATCTTCAGCCCAACCCAAAAGCGATACGAGAGTCCAGGTCATGATTACTGACAAGGATTTGGACGACACTATTGGAAAGCTCAAATTGAATGGGGTCGTGGGTGATGGAAACACCGTAGACAGAAGGGATATGTTAGTAGATATGATTTATGAGCTGAGCGGAAGGAGGGACTTGGTATTTGGAGATCTTATTGGGATAGGAGTTTGGCGGTGAGTATTTCTTGGTACCATCCATTTTCTCACTTCCCATGATTGGTTCTCCCTCTCATTCTACTCTTAGACCCAATGTTCGAATGGTTGACAACTTCGGAAAAGGAAAAGTGTGGATCGCCGGAGGTTTGCATATCTTTGTTCTTCTTCTTCCTCCTGCTGAATTCTCACACAGATGCGTCCCACGTCCACTCTCCCACTGGCGGACAAGGTCTTAACTCCGGTGTTCAAGATGCATTCAACCTTTGCTGGAAGCTTTCTCTTGTTCATAAGGGGCTGAATAAGTCGACTTCAAACGAACTAATGACATCATATACAGAAGAGAGAATGAGGGTGGTGAAAGCAATGTTGAATGTCACAACGAGGTTGCTTAGGCAGACCTTTGGGGTAAACGAGGAGAAATCTGTCAAGATCGAGGTTGGTGTTGCCCAAACCATCGGCACCACGACTATCTCTGCGGATTCCCCTGACAAGAAGCAACCTAGTGGGATCAATGTCATTCGCGGCTTCGAGTTGCGTATGTTTGGCATCAACTACCGAGGAAGCTCGATTGTACTTGACGAAGTGGCGCCTCCCGCGGAGGTACTGGACCCATATAAGATGTCCCCAGAGGAACCGGTGAGGGGAGGGGACCGCGCTCCCGAGGCCCCGGATTTAAAGATTCTGCATAGAAACTCTTCGGGCGGAACAACGAGCTTGTTCGAAATCTTTGATACAACGAAACACACTGCTTTAGTGTTTTTTCAGTCCCCGCTGGCGATTCAAGAGTTCTCTCGAGCATTGGACAATTACCCAAATGGAACCATGAGGATTGTCGTGATTCATCCGCAGGGATCGACCGAGCGGGTTCTGATCGATGGTAAACAGGAAGGAGATGTTGTGGAAGTCCTGGATACGAAGGGTCATGCGTATGGGTCGTATTTGCGCGGTGTTGACTTTCATGCCGTTGTAGCTTCTGAAGGTGCTGTGAGTCAAGAAACTAGGGGGGTAGTGATTGTTGTTAGACCTGATGGGCACGTAGGTGCCATCGTGAAAGATGTGGCAGGAGTGGACAGGTATCGACGGAAGGTGTTTACATAGCAGATCTGTTAATACTGAACATCTATGTTTTGAGATTCTGAATATGTCCCTGGTAGTATATCGGTTAGTACACGCGCCTGTCAGAACCTTTGAGCGCGCGAAAGCTGGGTTCGACTCCCAGCCAGGGAGTTTTCTCCTGATCCTTAGAAATAAAAGGGGGGGGGGGGGTTGGAATGTCTCTTTTTCTTTCGAAAAATTGTTCTTCGAGAGATCTTTATCTGCTAGACATAAAAACCTATCAAACGAATACTGCGTCAAAGCTATGAAGCTACAAGCCCAAGCATGACTACATATGTATACATTGTAGCATTAATTTGCGCAAAAGTTAGCAGCAAGCATTATAGACTATTTAAGATCAAAAGCAAGCAGAGCGCAAAACACGGGCTTGATTAGCCTCGTTCTCTACATATATTAGTACAGTGCCCTTCAACCTTTCGATACCATGCCCCATTGGTAGGAACACTTTTCATCCTCTTCGCGCTCGCCACATCGCCCGCCAGAATTTTACGCTTCCACTCCCCCATCTCCTCCCTAGTCTGCGGAAGACCTTTTCCATCCGTTTGAAGAACGAGCAATGATTTGACCAAGTCGACGTCGTACATCAGGTCCTCGCGACTCAGGGCTCTAGCGATGATGTCCATTGCTTTATCAAATTCACCCAAACCTTGATATCCTCTTGCTTGGCGTATGTATCTAGTGAGCCTTTGTTAGTGAGTAGGTGGGCCGCAGAGGTTATGTGACTTACGATTTGCTATACGAAGGATCGCTATCCTCTGCTTTTATCGCATCCTCTACGCATCTTCGCAGATCCATCAAACTTCCGGGTAGCAGCCACACATTAGCCCGATTTGCGTAGCATATAGCCAGAAACCTCCTCGCCATTTCTCTTTCTGATTTATCCAAATTTTGCTCCAGAAGGTCTTTGACGCAGTTTCCAGCTTCATGGAATGCATCTGCGGCTTTAAGCCCATCCTTTGAGTGATACGCTGCATTCCCGTCGTTCTTCAGGCGATTGGCCCGCTCCATGCCATTTCTAAAAATGAGTCTGAGTTGAGTGTTCTGTTCGCAAGTGTGCTCTGCATTATCAATCTTGTAAGAGAAAGGAGATGGGAACACAGAGAAAAACTTTTGAAGCTGGCTATGAAAAGGGGCTATTTCGACTGGGAGGTGAATCACTTGCGGTATGCATGGACTATGAGGAGGGAACGGATAGAATATGCAGGCCTTGATGAATCTGCGCCGTCAACGATTAGTAGAATGCAGACGACAGCGATACATAAACTAGTTCAAGCCTACATGATAATGTTATCCGCTGTCAACTTTCCCATGAAGGTGTTCGCTAATCGATATACGTTCTCTTTCCCGACATCCGATGGATTCCAGCAGAAGAATGTGTGGCGAGAGAATGCCCCTGGGCTCTCACTGGCAACAGAGTTTCCAGCGATATCGAAATGACCATCATATCTTATTTTCATGACCCAACGCGAACCAGGAACAATTGCCATATTGCTCATGGTGCCGATGTCCCAGTTTTGGGGATGTACGGGGTTCGATTGACATTCAGATGATTTAAGAAGAGTCAGGGTTGATCGACCAGGAAAGATGGCAGCAGAGTTGTTCGGTGGTCTACTATAGCTATTCGAAGAGATTTCGCGTTAGAGTTCGTTTGATACAGACATAAGATCATAGACCGACCGCGTATAAGGTATCTGTTGAAACGTGTTTTCCTGATCAAGACAGAGTAAGTTACGCGTCGAGTGAATCTTGGATGCGTGGCGTACCATCGAAATTACATTTGGAATACTACTACGGGTTGGTGCGAACATGGAAAAATTTGAAATTCTAAATTACTTATAATCAGCACGGTAGTCACTGCTCTTTTAAGCACAACTGATTATCAAGGCCAGTTGTACTTACATCAACAAGAACTAATTGATGGGGTTTTCAGAATCTTGAGGAAGAATGAGTGTGAGAAGGGTTCTATTTGGTTGACTTGAGTGTCGAGTCAAGGAGCCTCGTGAGGTAAGACGGGAATTGCCGTTGCGGCGCAAAGCCGGTCAAAGCTGTTTTATGCTTCCTACTAATTCAATCACTCATTACAGTACATGGTACATACATAGCTGCAGCACAATCAGAAAGCAATGGGTCCGTTGAAGGTCCTATCGTTCAGGTTTTATTCATATCATCAGACATCAGCTCTTACACGCCTCTTCACAACTAATGGCATCTGAAGTCCCTGATCCAATTTCCCTCTCAGCATGGGTGCGTTCATGGATCGTAGTGGCACCGTTTGAATATCCAAGCCACCTGGAGGAAGCTCGAATTCGAATTGTGTCAGGAGACAAACAAGGATCGCTTGCATCTCAATCACACTAAAAAGCACAGATAAGTGATGCTTCCAATTGAAGCTAGAATGGGCGCGTACGCAAAACGCCAACTACAAGGAAGATCAGTTCAGCCTATTATACACCGAGAACTCATCGAGCCACGTACCCGATACATGCGCGAACCCCGGAACCTAAAAGCCAAAGGAAAACGAAAATATGAATTGATGTAGAGAAGAAAAAAATTGCTACGGATGTTCTTACCAAACGACATCCTAAGGGTAGACAGGTTAACTTCGGCATATCGTGATGTATGAAAGCACGCACACGTTCCCAAATACTCCAATCATCGACTGCTGTTTCTTCGACTCTGATGAAGGATCTAAATAGCGCGACGGATTCCACTGATCGGCGTCCGGACCCCACACGCTTGACGATCTGAATAGTATACGGAGTTCAGCTAATATGGAAGATAAATGTTGCAACCAGTACCAACCTATTGTATGCAGCGATAGCGATATGCACTCGCTGACCCTTCATCACAGGTATCTTCTTCAAAACCTCTCCAGAAGTCGATATGACTGGTTGCGCCAGTGGGACTATGTCATCCAAATCAGCTTCGCGTGTCGTGAACTGTACTCCGGGGTGGAGTCGGAGTCCTTCCTAGCATAGGGAATGAAGAATAAGACACCCTGGCGGAAGATTCGGGAAGTATGATTCTGACTTTAATGCAAGCGTTCAAAAAGTGCATCGTATCGTAATCATTTGACGTTAAAACAGCATCTTCGCCCCTTTTGACCCTCACTGCATCGATTTCTGCCCTTAACTTCTGCTGATCCTCGATTTTCCGACTCAACTCGTATCTGTTTGGGTTAATCAGTAGATATTTCGTGGTGTCGAGCTTGTCGTCTCACATTATCCACGTCAATGTACAGGCAGTTATCTCAAATCCGGCAAAAATCATGGTCCTTAACCTCGATCAATCCCCACTTGAAGATTGAATGGAAATAAGAAGACTAACGAGACTTGTGAAAGCACCTCGTCATCATCCAATCGTTTCTTGGGATCCTCTGCTGCTTTTGATCGAACTATCATTTGCAACAGTAGTGAATACGGAGAAACCGGAGAAACCTTGGTTTATGCGAGAACTCACGAAGCATATTCAGCATATCCTTCTTCCCTTCAGCTCCCTTGAGGTAATCGTGACTCTCCTGTGCAATTTTTTCACCATTAGCCACGAGATTCGAGCTGTTTTCTTCTAGCAATTCTCTCGCAGCTCCTTTGGCCGCATCTACATAAGCCTTAAATCGAATATCTTCTTCCGTCACGTAAATTCCTTCGAAGTATTCGACTACAGAGTCTGGTAAAGCTCGTTTCCACGCTCTCAAGAAAAGTGTGAACTTGGATGGACGTTGAGAGCTGGCACTGTCGATTTAACCATTAATCTCGGACACCGAAAGCGGATCAGATAGGACACTTACAACATGGTTTGTAAAGCTACACGAAGATCGCTGGACTTGTCATCGAGTGATCCGAATTGGAAGTCGAAAGAACCTACAAAGACGAAAATTAGTCCACAAGTTTCCGAAAAGAGGAAGGATAACTTACTTTCACCAAGAACATCTAGTGTCACCTTTGGCAACCAATGAGAGATATCGATAATTTGAGAATCCGCAAATCGTTCTCGCCACCGAAGGGCGAGCTATCGAAAAATTATCGGTCAAAAGTGCATCAGTCAAGCGGACGCGTCAGATATTCACCTTGTCTGAATACATTTGGAACAATGGAAGGAGCATCCGTAACTGAGATTCTGAAAATGCCGGACTAAGTGCTTTCTTATGACGTTGATGTACGGCTCCTATCAACACCGATGAAGATCATTTAGCTTTTCATGCAGAAGAGAAGAGGTAATGCGATGAATACCGGGAAATTTGCTAACCTTGTGCCCAAGTAAGTCCCCTTCCACTAATTTGCTTGATGAACCTGACCGCGTCTCTGGTCTTCGGGTAACGATAGCCACCGGTATTGAGGATATGGTGTAGAGCCTCGGCGTCCGATACCATCAGGATATCTTCCTAATAATTTTTGGAGATGAGAAAAGAAGACGAAGTAAGTGTGTTGTCAGCGTGTAAGCAGGCAAGACCATATGGCTGACTGAACGTACCCCGCAACATCCAGCGCTACGAAACACAGTACCATAATCTCGAAACCATTTGAACTCTAGGTCTCCTACTTCTGATTGATTCGCTAGTTCGTATTCGTGGCCTGATCAATTTCCGTTAGGAGATTGTTGTATATGCGAGCCGATGAAGAACATACCCAAAAGCCATGAAGATACGGGTGGTCCTTGGATGAACCTCAATGACTTCCGGCGGCGCAAAAGCGATAGCAGTAAGTATGCAATGGCCGATAGAGGTATCAACAGAGTGGGATTCATAGTGACGGTAGTATCAGGGTTTTATTCCAGTAAAAGTCGTGTTTTATATAGGCGTGGATCTATGAGGTCACCTGCTGGGACGTGAAAGAACATATTAAAGTGCCAGTGACTTGAAGGGAAAGCAGCCCTGTGCAGGCCCTATGTAGAGTATGAGACTGGGAAACCTTAAGTGACAACCGGAACGGCATCGGGAAGCTTAGGAAATTATCCCGCGAAAGCATTGTCGTCCAAATTCGATTCCTTTATGCCGATGACTTGGATAGGATAATTGTGGAGAGCCTCGTTGAACGTGCAGATAAGTAGGTGCAGAATCTACAGATAGTAATACCAGTTCAAGTAATTTGGATGTTATCAGACCCTGATATGACTCAAAATTTCCCACCGCTTCTTCAATGCCACTCCCATCATCATTTCACTTTGAAACATCAAATACACCTTTTGTCAGTGATTCGGATTCGAATCCTGAAGCGGAATCTCGCCCTTCTTCTTCTTCCGCACTGCTGAGGCGCTCCGTATCATTTAAGCTTTCTGCAACCGAAACACAGAAATCAAAGTTACAGGAGAATCCACCGCATCCTGCATCACCGGTTTCAATCTCTGCAGCCGTAGACACGTCGGTTGAAGAGGATACAGACGAAGGAAATGAGGAAACAAACAATAATAATATTTCACAGCAGAATAGCGAAGCCAAATCAGGTTCACGTTGGAGGAGCATGTCAGCTTTCAAGCCGATATTAGTTCTGGAAAATAGCGGGAGTGTTGCGAGAGATCATCTAGCTTTAGAGAGAACATTTCTGGCATACGTGAGGACAAGCTTAGCCATAGCATCAACGGGTGTTGGTATGTCTTTTTTCTGTTACGACAAGTCTAGTCGACCAACGAAACAGCAGCTCTCGTTCAACTTTTCACTGTTTCTTCAAATTCCACAAACAATATCCAGTCATATGCGCAGCCTTTGGGAAGTACAAGTGTCTGCCTTGGTATGGTAGTGCTTCTCATTGGTTTGTATCAGGCCGCACTAGTTCCCGGAGATCCAAGCATCTCATAATATACCTTCATTTAGGGCTCATACGATACTTTACCGTTCAAATTGCCCTCACCAAGGGGAAATTCCCTGTTTCTCGACTGATGATAGGCGGAATTGCTCTAATTCTGCTTGGGATCGTCACTACGGTGTTCGTGGTCCTTATTGCTGGACGCCGGTAATTCATCTGTTCTTGCACTTTGACCCCACCTTTAAGTCTATAGATCCTGATAGGCTAGAGTAGACCGTGTCCTGCCCAACTTGCAAATAATCTATGTGGCAGCGTTCAAGCATGTCTCTAGTCACGGTCATGCGTTGAATGCGGATTTTCCATGGATTTGCATGTAGCATGTATACGCAGTGGACCGCGGTTATGAAGTCATGCACTTTCAGGCATAAGAGAAATCACGTTCTGCAGGGAGCCTATGTACTCAAGAATAAGCAAGTAACAAAGAATGAGTATGATGTGTGTATGTAGGCAAACTGAGGAAGACCTGGATATGTATGAAGTGGTCCCCGTGATCTATATGCATGAGTAATACATTTTTACAATCATTTGTTCAACTTGAACTTCTCTTCCTAAGCTCCTACGTTGGGAAGTACATGGGAGTTTTGGGATTAACGCCTTTCATTCAGAAAACTTGGTAGCGTTTTCCTTCTGTTTACTGCATCCACTACTAAACAGCGTAGTCCAGAAGTTATCAAACGCCTACCAGACCGTCTGCAGGGGTTTTCTGGTAAGAAAATCGTATTGTAGGCGCCATTCAATCTAGAAAGATCATTGTTCATATCTTTCGAATTCTTTCAACCGACAGAGACGGAACGCTTCTCACTCAACGATTTCATTTTGCCCAAATACCTCATCCTCGCAGGCATGTACTTGGCTGGTATAGATTAATCAAGGAACTAGAACAATATAACGTTGAGGCGATCTGTGTATTCGATGGAAAGGGTCGGAATCTTGCGAAAGCCCAAGAGGTACGTTGCACCGTTGTATTTCACGTCGAGTTCGGTCTCATTAAACCTCCAAGGCTTTGCGAAGGAAAAATGCTCAACGACTCGCCGCTGCCCGCGCTGTAATTGAGAATGAACGATTGTCGCGTCTGAATCGGATTTCAAGTGCAGTACGCAATATTGCAAAGTTTTCACTTCCGCAGAAAGTCCAAGTTTCTAGCGCGCTGACACAGCTAGCTCTAAAACATTTAGACAAATCGGAAACGGGAAAGAAGGGTATTTTGTCTTTGATCAAAAAGTCAACAATGGAAGATGTCGATTTAGAAAATCTCTCCTGGATCGATTCCGAGTCATGGACAGTCGGAAACCCTGCGGAAAATGATTCCATGCAATTACTGGAAATGAGGCCTACCAGACATAGGCAGGCGTCATATGGCACGACATCCCTAGAGGTGGAAGAGGCACTCCGTACGGAGTCTTCGGTTGTGGCTGGTTTTTCTTCCTTGGCATCCTCTGAACAGTTTCCGGAATTACCCCCAGAATCATCACCCCGGTCGGAACCCTTCGTGGAGGACATCATAATCCCCTCTAGCTCCAAAACCTCGACCGTAGACGACGTCTTATCCACCTTGACGCCACTGTTCCTTGAATACCAGGATAGCCTCGTTAAAGTAGCTTATAATCCCATGCATGCTGCGAAAGCATCCATTTCACATTCAGATACTGACATCTCCACGGTCTCCGACGACGCAGTAGTGAACGGGGCCGAGCTCGAAGCGGGTGCGGCGCAAGAAGTCTACGATATGTCCAAGAGGCAATGCCAACTGACACTTCAAGAGGGAGAATTCTGGGATAGCCTCACATCAACACTTGGCTCAGAGCCCGAACTCGCGCCGGTGGAGCTACACTCGCACTACGAAGGTGATGCTCACCATAAGATGCTGCAAGAGCTCACCCACAAAAGTAATATAATTTCGGAGTCGTATCGAATTAGTACACATCCTCCAACCAGTCAAACATATGCGGAGTCCAAAGAAATATTACAGGCGATGGGTGTTCCGTGCATTGATTGTGATGGTCCCTTCGAAGCTGAGGCTCTCGCATCTTCCTTGGTATTGAACGGATATGCGGACTACGTTGCTAGTGAGGATACGGTAAATCTCTCAAACATTTACTTTGCTTTGACTGCCTTCTGAACTTCGTATCTCTTCCAGGATGTCATCATCTACGAAGCGCCCCTCATTCGCAACATCACTAGTCGTCACCAACCCCTCCTCGTTATCTCCGGCGCCGAACTACGCTCAATGCTCAACCTCACTCGATCCATGTTTGTAGACTTTGCACTTCTCTTGGGAACTGATTTCTCCCAACGTATTCGTCAAGTGGGACCTACACGCGCTCTTGATTTTATCCGTGCACATGGGTCGATTGAAAAAGTTATTGAGGCCGAGACGCGCTTCAAGCCGAAGGTGTCCAGGGAAGATTACTTGAAGCAGGTGAATATTGCGAGGAAGGTTTTCCAGACGTTACCTCCTATACCCGAGGACGCGGTAGTGAAGTCGAGAGATGGGTTTGGAGAGGGGATTACGAGTAGAAGTGACGCGGGGCAGGTCTTGTTTGTAATGGGAAAGTATGGGCTTTCTAGAGAAATCGATTGTGATTCGGAGGATGCACTTAGAGGTAACTATTTTGACGATAACCCTAGTCAATGGTAATCGATAATTATCCAGGGGATGGGCATGATACATTATGGTAGCAAAATTAAAGAGTACAGTCTGTTGTGTATGACTTATCATGTGTGATTCATCTCCTAAACAGTTTGTACACCGATAAAGGAGAAAAGGAAAGCCGGTGTTTGGTGAGGATAGAAGTTCTGGCAGAATCGACTAAGCTCAGAGAATGCGAAAAGGGTTTTGTTAGTAGAGCGAGGACATGTTGCTGATACTTGGGCCTCAAAGTGCTCAACGTAGTACCACAAATCAGTTTTGGACAATCTATGTTCCGTGCTGGGTGGAACATAGAGGATAAACCAAATGCTTTACGGACGTGGTCTCCAAGCAAGTACGATGCGTGGAAAGGCGCAAGGAATACTGGTTGAGGCTGGGAGGCAATCAAGCCATACATGTACACAATACTGAAGGTATGCACTACCATAACACAATTTAGCCTGCGAGATCATACGGCAACGTCTCGTATGGGACAACGGGAAACACGACGGGAGCGTTGGCAAAGATGAGCTACTTGTTCATGGCTTTGGCAATCGGATTCCTCTGCATTTCCGTAAGTTCTTGGAACCCATTCACGAGCTCCCATCGTAGTGGTCGCGGAGAACTTGAAGTGCGCGGATATGATTTCGCCTGATTCTGCAAGACGCGGTACGATATAAGGAGGTCACAATAAATTCCTTGTCCTAGTCTTTTCCTATACCGCGTATATGATTTCTCCAAAATACGTCTACATACCTTCGACAGGTCGACGTTACGAACGTTAAGAAAATTGCAGTTCCAGATCAAGGATTCTTTCTCGTTCTTTCAGAGATGCCAGTAACGAAGAAGACATTCAAATTCATGCAAGCTTTGACTGAACACGCTGGTATGAGGGTTTAACGTTTACATGACGGTCAGTATTTTCTGAAGGTGATGCGTAGGAGACTAAGCATAACAAAATAATATCAACATAAGATCAAAGTGCTGTTCACCAAGTAATACCGCATCCACCTACAAGAAGGTTGGTAGCGATACCTGGGCCTGCAATTGCTGTCTTTCTACTAGTTGGCTCAGCCGAGCTTAGCGCTGCTTAGTGTATAGCGTTTCGAACAGCAGACCCTCAAAACAAACAGATAAATTTGTGAAGGATGGAAATCTGATCAAGATTAGAACTGCAATCATGTCGTATTCGGAGCCAGAATTTTTTTCAATGAAGGCAAATGTTCATGTGAAAGCAAAGAGAAGGTATTGAAGGTGGTGGTACACTTGATGAACAGATAACCCTGGGAAAAGCAATAACTCTTCCTCTGAAAAGAATCTTCGAAATGTCCAAAGCAACGAAAACGCTGGAATGTTATACGGGGAACAACGGGGAACGGGGGAAGTGCAATTGAGAAGGCAGTATGGTCAGCAACTCAACTCACCCACCTATAAGACTTGGGAGATCACCGGCTGAGTCTCGCCGAGTCCCGGTACATAACTCTTGAACTTTGACTACAACATGCAAACACCCTCAGCATTCAACAGAGACTACGTTGCAATTGCAGATCATGGATTGCAAGTATATTTATCCATTATCGAGCAAGAACTCACCTGAGAATTTATAACAGGATCGGGAACCTCCACACTGCTGCGTTGGTCAGCATCGATGGATCCAGTCAGTCGCGCAAAATTTTTCGAACATAGCTGGTATGCTAATCTGGAGTAATGTAGTTGAAAGTTATTGCGTTCCAGATTTCGATTCACCTTCGGTGTTCGCGAGAATCCTTGACAAGGTATGCTCCATTCTCTCGCCACATTTCTCTCGTTGACCCGGAAGACGCGATTATAGGACAAAGGCGGTCATTTTTCCATAACACCCACCGTCGCTTTTTCGACGAAGCAGAATTACCTTCCTAGCTCGAATGTACTGTATGCATTAGTCACGCGGAAGACCTGCTTTTCTCATTGTCATTCCAGATTCTACAAACCAAGTTTTTGAACGAGAAAGGCGTAGTCAGTGTCACAGGTAGTCTGCTCTTTGTTTCCGCCCGACACGGTCTAATCGCCGAATTACTCTTTCAGATTTCTTGCCTCGCCAAGCTCGAGGAACCGCAGCTAGCAATAAACCCTTACTTCATTGGTTGGTTCGGCGAGTCGAGGTTCGCTTCATGGGATGTACCATACCGTCCCTTTATCTAATACGTTGGTCTCCAGGTCATCAGGGGGAGAATGCCTATCTTTGTGCAATGCGCCCCGGCCTTCAACTACGCTCGCTCAAGCCACACAACATCTATAGTAGAAGATAGCTCCTCATCTGTATCCCAACAACAGAAAGCTGTCTTCGTGTCTGACGCACTCACCCTTGACCTCCGTTGTGTCACGGATAGTCTCTTGGTTCGTCTTTGAATCATCTTTGTTCGTCTGCTAACTCCCTTACAATCAATCGCGTCCTAGGACAATGTTCAACCACCAGAGGTCAACTTCCAGCTGTTGGACCTTTCGGCCAAGGGTCACAAAGGACCTGCAGTCTCAGCGGAAATGACCCTCTATGAAGGTCAAGTTGTCACATTTGTGTTGCGTAGCCCTCCTACCGAAGAAGTGGAACAAGAAGCTGATCCGTTAGCTGCCGGAATCAACACAACCAAGTCTCGTCCCTCCAATGATCCATATATGACAAAGGCAAGCCTGTATGAATGTATAGGTCACTTGCACACTCATGCCATGTTTAGGACCTTGTCAATGGGCTCTTATTTGTATGTACTGAATCACTTGAATCTGATCTTCTCACTTCATTCACGGCATATCCATCCAGTCAACTAACAAATATTGGAATGACTGGATTCGTAATAGCCACTATTCTGGCTCATGGAAGGAAGCCGTCCATCGCAGCGCCTTAGCGTTGAAGCTTCTAATATATGAGCCTACTGGAGCAGTTGTGGCGAGCCCGACATTCAGTCTTCCGGAGTACATCGGCGGGACGAGAAACTGGTCAGCTATGATTTTTTTCATTTTCTCGATGAATTTCATGAAACATGACATCTTTCTGTAGGGATTACCGAGCGTCGTGGATACGTGATTCGTCATTCACATTGTATGCTCTTGTTCGGCTCGGTTTCACTCATGAAGCAAATGGTAATACCTATCCAATCAGTTCCCGTTGATATATCTCATCTATAATCGACAGCATACATGGAATTCATCTTTGAACGCTTGAGAAACAAGAACTCCGACGGGAGCATTCAAATTATGTATACAATTCATGGTAAGTCTTCCCCTCTCTACACTGAAACTGCATTGACTAGTCTGTCGTCGTGACCTTTTAGGCAAAAAAGACTTGGAAGAAATAGAATTGACACATCTAGATGGGCATAAAGGATCTAAACCTGTTCGGTACGCCCATGGTTCTTGATCACTTCGATCACTTAGTGTCATTTCTTTGTTCACTGGACTGCTCGTCATGCATTCTTTCAGAATTGGCAATGGAGCCGCGGACCACTTACAACTTGTCAGTCCGGACAACGTTTTCTTTTCTAATAAATATCAATCTCGTTGCACATGCGTGTAGGATATTTATGGCGAACTGTGAGCACATTTATCAAACAACATCCAACGGTACGAATGTTACGTGTATTTCAACTTACATGGCATACTAATTTGTGGTGTTCAGACTGATGGAAACCGCTTCACACGCAAACAATTATTTGCGGTGCGTATCAACTACAGGATGGACTGCATCTATCTTGGACAAAAGGTATGTTACAGGCAGAGTCCTATATCGTGATGTATGTCAATGACCCTATGCAGTTTGGCAGACCATTGGTGCGAATATCTTTTCAATGTTGCTTTCGATAGATCTTTGATCAGTGAAATGGTTCCAGGATTACGACGACTGGCGAGTGTTATACTGGTCTCCTTTTGAAGAGATCGCTGATTTCATTGTTTTGAACAGGGTGCTTGTACGAGAATTGTACGTCTCGGATATTATCATGTAAGTCGCTATCGGACTAACATTTATTTGTAGAGTTGACTGTGAGTATGATCTTCCTGAGCAAATCAAGCTTCATCCAATTTCTGTGCCGGTGTAAAGATGTGGTGGCCAATTGGAGGCAGCCCGATCTGTCCATCTGGGAAGTCCGGAATAAAAAAAGGCAGTTTACCGTACGTGCAAGTTTCCTTCTCGATCTGCGGACTCGAATGGATAATGTGCAATGATCATTTGTAGTACTCGAAGGTATGTACCAATGTGTTGTGCAGAATTTTGCCCTCAGTTTATTTTTATGTAGGTTATGCTATGGTGAGCAAGATGAAACTAGTAATTGTCTAGTAAGCTTATCATGGCTGCGGTAGGGTTGCCATTGATCGAGGTGCGTTCCCAGTCTTCCTCCCTCACAAGTAAAGGATTTGATATGGGTTGACACATCATGCCTTTTACCATAGGCCTCCGTATTGCTGACAAACGCTCTCTCCCATGTCCCAAACGCAATGAATGGCTTGCCACTCGTGATGAGATCTATGAAGAAATCATGGCCAAGGCTTGGAACAAAGAACACCAGCACTTTGGGCAAAGCTATGAAGAAGCAGGCATTTTGGATTCGGCTGTGTTAATTATGCCTTTGGTGTTTTTCATGCAGGCCGTGAGTAGGGATTTGCAGAGTTATTGAATGGGTTTCATTCGGATCATTTTTTCCATACCATTCAGTCGGATCCGAGATTCACGAATACCTTGAAGCAAATTCTGAAAACTCCAGAAAGAGGAGGACTAACGTCGAATGTGATTCAATTTTTACTGCTGGTGTTCCGTCTCAGAAACCTAATGGATTTATAGAATCTCGTATTCCGTTATGATGTGCACAAAGCAGATGACGGCGTTGGCGGCGAGGAAGGCACATTTGGTCTTTGCACACTGTGGTAATTAGATCTTGAATCTCGTACAGTCTGATATTTTATCTTGTGTAAGGTGTGTAGAAGCTCTAACGCGCGCAGGGAAATATGATCGTGGCATGCTTCACAAGGCCGTTTCGATGTTTGAGGTGCGGCCATGTATGATTTTGTGTATTGTTCACAAAAATGACCTTCAAATATTTACAGGACTTCCTCTTATATCTCAATCACGTTGGCCTCTGCACTGAAGAGATCTCTGAAGCAGGAGAAGGGTAAGATCTGGCTTTCATCCTCAAAAGTGGCAATAAAATCTTCTCAATTTTGGTTAGACTCGGAAACGCCGTGCAGGGATTCACGTGAGTGGACAAGAAATTCAAAGGTGTAAAACTGAAGCAATCCACTTTCTCACTGTAGCCATGTCACCTTAATATCTGCAGCCTATAACCTCTCAAGGACTTTGGGATATGCATAGATGATGTGAGTGCTGTCCCATATACTATTATGCCCAACTGGACAGCAAATAAATAGCTGAACCTTGAGGTTCGGGGGTTGCAACTAAATGGGACAGTAATGTCTACCTGTGCAAACTTTGGGATGTTTGAACTTGCTTTCATGTGACCCATACACAAACACCACTGGGTCTGTCCTGAGGTCATAATTGTGTAAGTCCATGCATAATAAGAATAACCACCACTATCCTAGTATTCACCAAATAGACTATGTCAATCCATCCCTAACTCTTTTAATATATACAACTCCAATTCTTGTAAGTATTCAGGATAAGTCACTACAAATTCTGTGTCATGAAATTTGGAATGACCCTTATGCCAACAAAATAGCCTTGTTGGATGTTCTTGAATCTCATAAACCACCGAGTATTCCCTTGTCACACATAAAAGGCAGTAAGAACAAGGCAATCCATGAACAATCTACACTCAACTTGTAGTTTCTGTTCAATTTCTGAGTTATCTATTGGACAGTTGATATTGACTGTGAAGGAAATCGAGGGAAGGGAGAGCTTGATGCCAATTATGCTCAGACCAATCTACATTACATGCATTCAGCAAAGAAATCAGATAATGTGACTTGACATACTCCAATCTTTATGGTGAGTGGAATTGGTGACTTTGGCCCTGAAGGAATAATACCACATTTATTTGCTAGGTCGAGGACAACATTCAGATCATTCCCGTCAGCACTTTCATCAGTGAGATTGAGGCTGATATTAATAGGGAAGGTGAAGTTGGTGATCTCATTGGATTTAATAATAAGATTGGTCAGGTTTCCTTTAGCAACGAGAGTGTTATCCACGTCAGGATAAAGAACCTGAATTGATTTAAGACTGTGTCATTGTATGCTGTAAACAATATACCTACCTCAGCTGACAATGACTTGAAGTCTACAGCGAAAAAATCTGGGTTGTTAACTCTGATAAATATCGAGAAGGTGAGTCATAAACTATATCAAATGGTGCATTGAAATATGATACATACGTGATATTCAGCTCAAGGGGAACAGTTAGTGTTGTGTCAAGATTGATCTAAATACTCTGTTATTTGAAAAATATGGCAGCAAAAAAGGTCCTCGGGTGCTGACCTGCTGGTTTGGGTCCAGACCTGGATTGGTGAAAGACAGAGCGGGAGGGCGAAGCCACTATATTATTATAGTCAGCACCGCAATCGCATGCCAACAGTATAAAGTGATGCCCACTAATGCAAGACCGAGGATTATAGCAACAACAAGATATATGGTGACAAATAATGAGCAGAAGAAGAACCGCCCCAAGCACCATAAACCTCCACCCTATGTAAACAACCAAACACCTCGGTATAAGTTAAAAACCTAGATTTGACTACATACCTTAGTCCACTTGCCACGATTTCTCTTTCGATACGCCTGAGATCCAGCTCCAGTCCTATGACATGTGGTCAGACCAACACCAGTGCAAAACTCAGTAGTATTTACCAATCATCTCGGGAAGATTCAAAATGATCAAAAGTACTTTTTGGTCCATTCAGCCATGGGTCATCTCGATAAGGCTGCTCCTCGTATCCCTGTCGCTGACGGGAGGAAATGAATGGGTATGAGGATGACGAACTCTGGTAAAGTGGCCTATCCATTTGCAGGCCTTGTTTGGCTTGGGGAGGATAATAAGTCATCAGGTGAAGTTGAATGAATCGAACGAAGGTGTGGAAGGAAGAAGGAACGCGAATAACAAAAGGAGAGGCTTTTGAATTCAACGCAAGGAAATATAAGCACGTAGAAGAAGTGGGATGAAATTAGACTGCCAGAGTATGGGAGAGGAAAACAGAGCGCCCATCATTGATATTTTATTTTATTTTCCCTTGGCGTATACTTATTTGATCCGGCCAGGCCATTTGATCCTGTCTCGGCTCAGCGGAATTCAACTTCGATTTCCCCCCTCTCATAGCCTCTCATATGTAGATTGATGGAATATTGAATGTTCTTGCCGTTGTTAACTCGTTGGCATAGCGATTTGGATGATAGGAAAATAGTACCAGAGCTTCAAACGACGGCCATGGAGGCAGCACGGAGCTCACATTAAGATTCAATCATTATACGCTATAAAAGTCAAATGTCTTCAACCCAGTAATCACATATCCGATCATCCCTGATTATTCCTAATTCACAAGTCCTCCCCCGCCCTTTTGCCCAGGGCTTGCCGCATACAACGCAGGTTATATAGCGCTGACGGACTGAATCGTTGAGTAGATCCATTTGGTGCTGTAAGTTGACATCAACAACCAAGCAAAGTAGATGTCATTCAGCGGTTCAGGTAGCACCGGTTGGTGTTCTAGCTGTCGGCAAGGCCGGAAACCATCATTACTTGGGACGGTGGTTCCGCTATAGGAGTACTCAGTACTCAGTTATCAACAATATCGAGAGTTTTGTGTTTCCTATGGAGTATGCGGATTGAACGATGCAGTACATCATCCCGAGACCGTGCCCAACTTGGACCTAGGACTACTATGGTACAAAATGGAAAGACCACTCAGAAAATCTCAACTTTTGCCTGTGAGCAATTGCTCGGTAATATTTGTCCAAATCGCCACGGGATTGTTCACACTTTGAGTTAGTGAGTCGGATATATGGTCAAGCAGTAGAGGCACATACAGGTCAGGGGTGAGTAAAAGGTTGAGCGTTGCTAGATGAGGTTGCCACTCTGTACACAGGACATATGTAAGTGGAGACAAAAGTCACGGGGGTACATGGTTTATACCTTCAGGCTGTGTGGGGTCTTGAATACCGAAGCCCAATCGCCAAGTTACCCCTTGCACTCCATTCACCAGCCTAGGATCTAATTAGTTATCTATCTTCCAGATTTTTCTTTGTACACACAGATCAGGCGGAGCCAAAGTATTATTTTTCAATTTCGCGGTCTACCAGAGGAAAGTCAGTGAACGCGCCAGGCAGATTATTCATTTATATGCTTATACCTTGACCTCAGTATCTAGTTCAGAAAACACCGTCGACTGACCACCGACAGTCCCACAATATGCCTGCTGAACGTCACTCTTCCCTCCGATAACCACAGTTTTCACGCCTTCTTCTTTTGCCATGGTAATCTGAAGGCTCGTAAAGATGAAGAATAGGTTCGACAAATACGGCAACTTACACTGAAAAGAGAGCAGGAACTGGCACATCTGGATCATTGGTACGGTGAGATCATGAAATCTGCACGCCAAATATGCATACCTGCCATTCGAAACGATGACTACATTCGATGCAGAGAAGAGAGCTTCATCTGGGGGGGGTTGAAGTGAAACCGTTTGGTTGACATTCTTGACCGAGTCTATAGAAACAGTCACTTTGTGATACAAGCTGGAACTTCCTTTAACAGCATACCGCTGCGAAAATGCGTCTGCGTGCCCGTTTATCGTGAGATTGACAGGAGGTAATAGCCAGTCATCGTCTGCTGCAAATCCGACATTACTTGCATTGTCCCAGTTGAGAGGGTTGTATAGAAGGTCCTGATCGGGGTCAACATTACTTTGGATGATTTGCTGGACTATCAAACGAGCCAGAGGGCCGTCTCGTGCTTTCGTATCCAATCCAGCTTGAGGAACAGTCGTATTTTTGGGACCAACGATCTAGAGAACCCACTGAAGGCATGGTCATTGTCTAGGTGAAGTGCACGTACGATGCGATGAAGGAACTACAAATCCGAGGAGCAATCAGATATGAACAAAGCATATAAAATACTAAGAAGACAATCTACCTCGGCCGCGCAAATGAAACCGCCCCCATTATTTGACTGCCAGGAAGGGGATTTAGGATTTGATCTAGAAGTATAGGATAAGACTGACTTACAACGTCAACAATCAGTTGGGTTGCACCTAGGCTTCTGAGGTTAACCAAACCCTCTAACATTCCACTCATCATCGCGTCGATCGTGTCGCCCCCAAACGAGCCGAGAGCAAGTACGCCCGTGATATTATCTGGCTGCATATAAAATTGCCCAGAGCCAAAACCACCACTGACCACAGGAACGCTCGGAATTAGACTCGGAGGAAGAGCCACGTCAGAAAGCGGTGTGGTATCGAGCATCACGTTGACACGTTCCTTGGTAAAGGTCTTCGAAATAGGCGGCTGTTGTTGAAACTTCATGACAGTTTCGCTGAGAGGTGCAGCAGAATCGGCTGTTTCATTTAGATCGACACCGTTGGTTCCAAGAATCGCAAGGCAGTTGTTAGCGCGATATGACGCAGAATCAGTGAATTTGACAGTATCAGGGTTGATTCGCGCGCGGTAAGGTAACTAATGAACAAGTTCGATGAGCTTTAGAAATTGATAAATTACATTACGCACTTGGATAGCATCAGTAGTACTCTCGTTCACTCGTTGCACGACCAAAGTGACGGAATCATTGAGAGGCAACGACTGCTGTGCAAAGTCACCCATTATGTATGTCCAGCCATTGTCGCCAAATTGATAACTCGAGAAAAAGCTGGATGGTAACAGTGAAATGATTGTGCCACCACAGGTGATTCAAAACATACGAGTTTTGGCGTGTTCCTAGAGGTTGGAAACTTCCTGTGATGAGCGCATTTGTGTCAACAGCCACAAAAGAATCTTGGCCTTCTATAGACAAGACTTTAGCGCCGTCCAACTGTTGTAGATTTTAGGACCATCCAATAAAGTATAGAGGCAATTACTCACAGATTGTAGTTGGATAGCCGGGGGTAGAGCATCTTGCCAAACGCTGATCTCGTCAGGAAACTCCGCGGATGCGACTGCAAATGCTTCGGGAGCGATATGGACATTTTGTGCGCCAGTAAAGTCAGTCAGGAGCGCTAGGGGTATCGGCAGGAAATTGAGAAATAGAGCTATTTATCACGCTGTGTTGAACGCTAGCTGAGATACATATGAGTATTGCAGTCACCCACAGTCCTGGAATCAAGATAGAATGAGCATACTACATGCCAGGTTCAACCCAGAAACCCACATAGCAAGAATTTATCCAGACGCAGTGACCGTCATTGAGCCTTTTCAACGTCCGCGAAAGGTCCAGGTGAAGGTCGTAGTCTGAAGGGTACGATTGAGTGCTGATCCGTGCAAGGTCTTTCAGTAAATCCTCGTGAACGAATTCGGTGAACGGCTCTGGTGCTGATATCTCGTAATTAACGGACGTGTGAAAGGCAAGAGTTTTGTTTATTACGTCGACAATCTAGACAAAACGAGAGAAAACAGACTATTATTCCTATAAAGAATCATGAACAGCGTCTCGTACGTTTTCCTTGATGACAGGATCAACCGCAAATGAAGTATAACAAGCTCTCAAGTCCTCGGGAGAAACCCATTTCTGTCCTCCAATTTTTGCACAAGGATCATTGGTCTGCCTAGGTATTTCGTCTGCAAAGGATAAAGCTGCAGTGAACAGAGAGAGAAGCACGATGAGTGTGGTCATTGTTGGATCTCAATCAGCTCACCGATACTGATCCATATATACAATCATTGAGGCATCGAATAATATCAGCTGCTCAGGAAGAATACAATGAATGCCGTATTCGTGCGATTCGCAAGACTTTCGAGGGTTGGAGCGCGTGCATGAAGATGTATAAGCGCATGGTGAAGAACGTTGATAGGGCTAGTTTTCCCGGCTATGAGTCTGAAGAACGACAGCTTCCATGATTCAGAGATAGGCCTGACCTCTACGGGAATGAGTGCGGAGGCAGAGCGCCAGGCTCGAAAAGATAAATGCTTGCCATTGCTTGGCAATGCCATGACGCTACGGACATGTGCTTTTCACGTGGCATATGCGACGCGACTGGAAACCTCAACAGTGTTACTGTACAAGTTTTACAACTTTGGACCAACACCGTATTTTTGAACTATATACTATTACTAGCATTACTACATACCTAAAGCATTGTACACTACACAATTATTGAGTAAGAACATAAGTAATCTGGGGCTTGAAGGCTCAAAAGAGCTCGAAAAACAGATAACGACTACAACACTTCTGGACGACATCCAGGGTTTTGGGGCAGATAAGGGAAATATGAATGAAGAGGTGATTGCATGGATTAGATGATTGCAAGGAAAAAAGATCTTAATGCAGAGAGTCCTCAAGAATAACAAAGATAGCGACCAGAGATGATGTAGGTTGATATTACAGGTAGAAACGTCGTCCCATATCCTGTAAGTAGAACGATTCACTGGAGTTGATGCTATTCCGGCGTTTATATGAAAGGTCAAACATACCAAGGGTTTCCGACTGGATAACTGAACATTCAGATTAGCATATATTGATAGGAAATAAACTTGTCGAGGTTGATTCACCTGAGGATCTTGAAAATCATTCAAGTTCAACCCATCTGTATCGCCCTCATCCGGATATTTGCATTTCTCTGGATGCTTTTTCCTGTAGCGCACAATTTTATCCTTATATTGCTTGGTTTGGGTATGAGCTTTCATAGCAGCATCATGAAGTTTGTGACTGATGACGGGAATAGATATAGTAAGCAACGTGAAAGGCGAAATGAGCTGGGGGCCGACTCACCTAATCGTAACCATCAGGTCACCCATTGTGGGGTGGGGATCCTGCTCTACACGAATCATGACATAAGTAAGATATTGGACGACAGAGAAACCGCACGCACTGAGGATTTCAACCAGCCTTTGAGTCATTGAATTTCCTTCACTGTCCTCCCAAGCTTCCTGACTGTCCTTACAGGAGGCTAATGAAATCTATGAAAAAAATGAGATATCAAGGCGCATGATATGTAGAGGTCAACGCACAATTTCTGGTGACCCTGGAGACCTCGGCGACTTAGGGGAAGTAGGCGACGAGTTATGGTGGCACCATCCATTACAGAACTGTTGAACGGGAGACTCGCATTGAAGACCCTCTTGATCCGTGTCGCCCTCAGCAGCAGCTGCTTCCGCCCGTTCGATATCCAGCCAAGGAACAAACTGCGACTTGATAGTCTTCGACCGCTTCATGACTTGTTGTCCAGTAGTAGGGCTATTTTTCCAAGTGGAACTTCTCCGAATGGCGTGGATGCCCTTGGTTGCGTTGATGTCTAGCTTTGTTAATGCGCGCGCCAGCTTCTTGTGTGTTGAAGGAGAAGCAGGAGATGTTACAGGACTGATGGGGGTAGCGGGCATTTCTCGGGAAACTCGGCGTCGGCGTTCAGGAGAAAGCGGACTCAAAGGATGGTTGAGAATTGTTGTTTTACGCTGCTTGACACGATCGCCGCTGATTCGTTTATGCTGGTAGACAATGAGCGCATTGTGACGTTGAACTATTGAGGGAATGAGAAGGGCTCGAAGGAACGTATTGTGAAAGAAACGCACCCTTGTTCCTTATTGGATCACTTTTCCTTCTACCTGTTGACATCCAAGGGACCCAAACCTGATTGCACCGATAATGTTCGAGGTCGAGCAGGGAACCGGAGTGACACGAGTCGAGAATGGCCTGAGAAACAGTGATCAGTAGAGAATCAATGCAAATGCAACGGACCACATACTACAAGTTGAGATCCTTGTGGAAGTTGATCTACAAGAATACCATGTAGCTCCTATGGGAAGAAGATTATCAAGACGCGCATCAGCTAATAAAATGTAACATACGTCGTCTTTGATAAGGTTTTGCACGCCGTCCGAGTCGCAAGGTACAAGGCCTAGAAGAAAGATCATCAGGATATCACAAAGATGTATGTACCATGACACTAGACTTACATTCATCCTTTCCATCTTCTTCAGTATGATCCTGGTTTTCCGTTTGAACAACATGTCCCGAGTCTGAGGTGCGAAAGATTGAGCGATACCGAAGGAGAATTATGCGACGAAACCTACAATGAAAAAAGAAGCGATCACCACGACGAGCATCAGCGACGAGCTTTCTCAGTTCAGTACGCTGGAAAAAGCACGTCAAAGAGGAGCTCAAAAATAGTGATAGACTATAACCCACAATGTTGGCTCTAGTCGGTTGAAGTTGTTTGGGATCATCGACGTCAATGAGGGTGACAATATCATTCGGATTGTAATGGTAATGTTCTGGTGCAAAATTCAATTAGAAACCGAGAGATAACGAGATTAAGATAGCGCACCAATAAGTAAGGTCCTCATCGAGTTAACATCCCTGTGCGGCATAGTCAACCGACTTCTCCTGCCTCCACCGTCCTGGTCCATCAACGTGTTGTTTATCCCAATCAAAAGCGCCTTCTTCGCGTTGGACTGTCCAACCACAAGCTCTGCGGGTTTCTCGGACAAGTGAATGTGACGGCTCGGTCGAGGCATAATGAGAGGGGGGAATGAGAACGTCCAAGGTAAGGGTGACTCCTAGATTAGAATTTTATATGACCTTAGTCCTGACACTAGAGGCTGTGAGAGATGTTCCAAGCCTGAACAAAAAATAATACATACCTTTGGTATGTAGATAAAGCGCCTCTGCGTGAGGACGCTGTCAGAGGCTGTCCAAACTATGTATTAGATTGCGGTAGATTGCAGTAGAGTGTATGATAGATTAAATTCTTGGGCTAAGTTTGGCCGAATGCGTTATACAGTAAAGGAGAGTGAATGAACACTGGCCAGATAAGAGACAAGGTGAAGTTGTATTTGAACCTCTGTTAACTTCGAGGACATCGGTGGTAAATATAAGCAGTAGGAAAAATATAGGCGCGCGAACCCCACACCGATGCTTCTTTCCGAATCCAAAACTGATTCCGAGCGTCTGCTAATCCAGCATTGTAACTCGATTGAATAGATATATCAGAAATTAATCTGGCTTTTGCTGTAGGCTACGTTCAAGCAAATTGAGATATACACCTTTTCCAAAGTGCTATGTTGGAGGTGAAGCAATATGGGCGGTGCTACGGTGTATATGCCTGCTGAGCTTTTGGCGCTTGAGCATATCAAAGAGGGTCTGAATGTTTTCAGTTGTTCATGACAGACAGAATCGAGGGCACGGCTTTTGTACAAGGAAGCGTTGTCCTCTGACCAGCTTATACGTAGAGAACAGAAATAACCCGACCACAGGCAACATGAGGCCCTCTCGTGAAAATCAGCAGTGCGTTCTAGGCAAATTGTTCGGAGGGAAAGCATTGCCTTTGAGAGATCGACATGAAACTTGGAAGCCACAATATAATCTTATCAATGACTTATCAATGAACCTACAAAGGACGAATATTCACAGGATATCTGAGCCCACCCGAACGGTGTTAACTGAGCATAAACTTCGTCCAATCGCTTGATGAATAACGTAGTCCATGCAGAGCAGGTCATACTTTTCCTTACGAAAGGAATCGATGTCTGGTAGAAGGGTCTGAGATTCGATGAGGATTTGACTATAGTGTAGCGAATGTATATGCTTGACGAAGCTGACCATAAGAGTATGTATGCAATGAAAAAAGGATCGAAAATTATGAAGTGTATCCAATTCGGACAGCCTCCCATTCTAAATAAAAATTATATCTTGAACCCCCCTGTAAGACCCATAACATTGTCGGGATCGACGATAGCTTTTATGCTTTGCATCTTTGCAATGTTATCGCCATACAACCTATTCAACGGTGTATCGTATATCGCATAGTTGGGATAGATAGGAGCAGTATCCACTCCGACTTGACCCTCTGCGAGTGCGACTGCCGTGATCTGATTAGCGCTCTGCTTAATAGCACTATGGAACGAGTCATCGGCGATCTCTAGGCCCCAGGCGTAATATAAGTTGAGGGGGAGGTACGCCGTTGAGCGAGAGGGAGGATACACCGAGGCAGAATCACTGTGCGTGAAGATCGTGGACATGAAGGGCTCAATGTCGTAAGAAATGAAGGAGCCACTCTCCCAGCTCAGTTTTGATCCCCAGAACTAGTTACAGACGGTCATATTTGAAAGTGGTAGATTTCATTAAAAACGACATACCACCGTTTCGTTGATGATAGCATCGAGCACAGTTGGTGTTAATTCCAGTAGAGGCGCAGAGTTAAATATAGCCCTATGCGGGTCATCTGGATCAGCATGAAAGCATCAATAAATCGCATTGACGGTCATACCTAGTTCCAGCGGTAGCATTGGAGGGAGAAGCTTGCACAAGGGAGACGAAGTCTCTAGTTGATACGTCCTTGGTGAAGTACGGTATTGCTAAGAAGTCGTCGAAGATACCGTCAGGTGGGGTTGGGCCATCATAGAATAGCAGTTGCGAAATTCCAGGCTTGTCCAGATTTAATCAAACAATCTGTCAACATAATGATACATAATTAAATACCTGACCGAGGAGGAAGTTTGCCGTTGTGATAATTGCAGCCTTGGGGTCAGTCACATTGGACGCAAACGTGTAAGTCGCATTAATGACTTTAGGTATCTGGTCCTCTGTAAACGTGATCAAGCCACCCTAGTGTACATGAACGTGTGAGTAGAGACCCAGTTATCGATAACATCAGAAAATGCACAAACCCAAACCTGTGTTTGAGGGAATGTTTGAAGAGTGAATCGTGTGACAATGCCCTGGATGAATAGTGAGTTCCGAAGCCAAAAAGGGAAGGTGTCGTTTGTACTTACAAAATTGTTGAATCCTCCCTACATTGAATCCATATGATAAATCATCGGGGTTCAAAACATGCAGGGTCTAGCTAACGTACTTTCAATGCAAAGAAGAGGTCTGAGTCCGAGTCCTGAGTAACATTCGCAACGGTACCGTCAGGCTTCACAAGTTCAAAGGCAGTCAGAGTGTCCACCGTCAGTCCGTATTGATTGGTTTTCCAAGAATAGCCTTTGGACGTGTGATGAGCAGACTCAATGTACAGTGCTTTGCGAAATTCTTTGCTTGCTCGACTTTTTCACATCTATTTGTGTTTATTTATTTGTCCAATATATTTTTACCCCAAAAAGGATTCATCAATCACTTTTTGAAGCCCGACAGCCCTGGTGGTCCTCAAAAAGAGCCCTCTCGAGCCTCGGCCCAAAAATGTATTGGACAAATAACTAGAAATAAACAGCAATAAACACTTGGTAAAAAATCCATACAAGCAAACCATTTCGCAAAGCACTGTACGGAAAAAGAACGGGCAAATTACCTCCGCCAAGTGTGAAACCCGCAACGCCGACTCCAGTGACACGTCCACCAACTACGTTGACATCGTAAGGAGCGAGAGCAGCGTATACATCGTCCCAAATCAGTCCGGCACCAATTGTAGCAGTGCTCGAGGCCGCATCATAGACCACTTCTGAGAAACGATACATAGCAATTTGTACGCCGGTAGTCGACGAAAAATTAGGATTGGAAGCATGTCCTCCGCCTTTGACCTGTAGTACCCAGAATCAGGCAACAGGAATTCGACTTGAGAAAGGTAATACTCACCCCAAACGGAGTGGTTGTGTTGCCCAGTATTTGAAGCTAGATACAATGAGTCAAATATTGTAAATACGTTGGTCAATACCCACAATTATTCCAACGTCCGCCGCTGATCCTGGTTCGACGCTACATGCAGCGACGGCAGAGCTAGAGGAGGCCCAGTGACTGATATCTTTATCGTATAATAATTCGACTGAAGGCATTCCACGTTATTTCGACGACGATTGTCTAAATCTAAGGCGACTTACGAGGATAGTGCACGTCCGATGCAGAGGAAATTGCACTAGCAATTTGTTTGCAGACATCAGTCACGGACCTCTTTACTGGGTTCGGGGATGAGAGAACTTGAGTGAAAATTGAGGTGAGGACAGGAAAAAGAAGGATCTTCATGTTGAGCAAAGGAATGACAAGGTGAAGGAAGATCCTGGAGGGAAACGGAAGAAAATAGACTGATATTTTAATGAAACATTATTGTTCCTCGATGACCGCGCCGGCTAATTTTTTCCTTTCCTGACATATCGTCCCTACCTTGATTTTCAAAAAATCATTTATTCCGTCATGGCATGTATTCAGTAATCAAGGATGTTGTTGACCTAAAGAGTAAAAAGTTTTTCCATGGTTCTTTTTTCCCTTCTAGCCTCGAGTTCATAGAGTTCGGACGAGGTTCAGACCATTTCAAAGGAAATACCATAGGTAGCCAGGACGTCCGCTTCGTCAATTACCTCCAGTGGAAAAGAAAGGGAAGGGATAGATTAGGGATCACGACGATACATTCGACGGCTATGATGATGCAGCAGCATTGAAGCTTGATATTGAAGTCTCAGTTTGCAGCTGAGAATTTGGACCTGGGCCATTTACGGTGGAAAAAAGGTCGCAGTTTTTGAGATTTCGCAAGGGGTTAATGACAGCGGATTTTTCGGTTTGACATAAAACTTGGGTATCCGAAGAGCAAGCATGCGGAACAGAAGCTGGTATGTGGGATAGAAGCTGAATAGAAGGTAACCCCAGGGTGCGCCAAGGTAATCACTTAACTCGGATACCTGCGGCGACAGCGTCGACCAATCAACCCCGAGGACCAATGATCGCTTCGAAAAATCCAATTTGTCTTGTTCATTTTGCTCCGGACCTCTCAGGCCAATGCCAAACACTTGATGAACGTTTCCTGAATCATAAACGAATAGTTTTAATAAACCAATTGAGCGTCCATGCGTAAGTTTGCTGTTGTAAAGCGAGCATGATATGTTAGGATATGTTCATGTTCGTATACGATGTAAGCTGATGTAAGTGCAGATTGTGTAGATTATGTAAGACCTAAAGGGCGCGGTTAGTAGAAAAAAACCTTAATCAGCGATCAGCGCTCATAATGCCAATCAGCGCCAATCCCAGTCTGGTTTACAGTCGTCTTTCTAAAGTTTTTCCAATTCTCTATCCATATTTCAGTCCCCAACCCAGCGCTTGTCGTCTTACAATCACATCTGCTGCGCTTTCTTTGGTCTGTGTCCCAGTGACTCAATTCTAGTACATTCTAGTCAGCGCCGCCATTTACGGACTGCTCCAACTCGTTTGTTACCTATAAAGTGCAGGTAATCTTGCTGATTAACAACCATGTCTGGTCCTTATGTTTACACCCCACACTCTCCATACGCTCCTGCGCCTTCGGGCTATATGATCTCCAATCATCAGACGCCTCAAAACTCTCCCTTCATTCCTAATGCTACTTTATACCCTGCCTCCCCGTACAGCAACCCGGCTTCTATTGGGGGATCCCCTCAGATTCCTGCTCTCTCATTGGTACCGCCAGGGAGCCCTAACACTGTACCATTCCCGTACGAACCTGCTTGGAATCAAAACATGTATGCGGCCCCTGTGCGACAGCGTAGACCTTCTTATCATGGAGATTTTATCCCACCTACGTCCCCTTTCCTTTCGGATGGCTATCGTCTCGACTCTGATCCATACTTTCGCGAACGTCGACGTTCATTTGGAGGTAGTTACTATCAACCCGGATGGGCTTCATCTACCTATATGGGTGCGATCGCGCCACCGGCTTCACCCTCGGGCTTCATGCTTCATCCATGGCTCAACGCTGATGTTTGGAAGGGTGATTTTGTCTTGGACTTGACTTCCAGGGACTTCCGACCTTTACAAATCAATCCTGCAGGCCAAGCTCGGCCATGTCCCGTAGAATACTTGAATCAGTCTGCCACTCATCCACCCATTACTCGACTCCGCATAGTTTCGGATCTCCTCCCAGAGTGGCCCATTGACATCGCGTATAGGCAACAGTATGTTGGTGGACTATCCTCTTCAATCTCTGCAGCTTGGACCCCGGGTTTCGGTATCGATACCACTGGCACGCAAGCCCCCATCACATTTCTCGATGTTTTGATAAACGTTCACCGATCCTTGCACCAGAGAATCACTCACGACGACTTTAATCGTTTGTCCCTGTCTCAAGAAAGGGCAGTCACTAAGGCATACTACCGACGTTGTCGGGCCGCAGGTTCATTTGAAACAGCAGAACGGGGACAAGGCGTTAAAAGAGTTGATTATCTTTTGGATCGTAAGTGGTTTCGCGGGTGCATTCTTGATTGGGATGCGGGAGTGTTTCGGTTAGTTGTTGCTTGAACAGCGAACAAATCGTTCGGCCTGAATATCATGTAGTGAGTATATTTTGTTTGATAATGCGATAAACCTATACCCCAAATGTTTAGTTGTACTTTATAGTCTACGTTGCCTGTATCGAGTTATGCAATTATGTTTCAAATCTTCAAATCGAGGTTACCCCCACACATATCGCGTGAGTATTTCAATGAAGAGTATGTACAACGCCTTTGATTCATTATCCGCATTCTCATTCAAAGATCAAAGCTAAGACGTTGAGGCTGAGGTCTTCATGGCTACGATGCAGTCATTGAATTAGCAACGATCTGTCGTTTAACCACTAGACGCAGAGAGTCCACTCCTTCAAAATATTCTGACAAGGCTCTTCGTCGAATGCAAGTGGGATAGAAAGAAAAATCAGAGGGGTTTTGCGGGTGAAACGGGTACAGGAATCATAAAGTAAACCGGGCGAAGCAGTGTTTGTGAATTCGTGAAGAGCGGAGATCAATATAGGTCGATACTAGTACTACTGTTTATGGCGAATACAAACCTGCCATGATATGCATTGCTTTGGTCTTGAGACTAACGACGCTGTGGTCTCCTTGGTTTCATCCCGGTGAGGTATTCGGTGCGTCGTATATAAGGCAGCAGGCATACTGCTAAGGTCCTCATCGACTGTGCTGGACATTAGCTCGACTTAACTTGAAGCTCAATCTTTTTGACAAAGTATCTTTTCAACCATGCGTTTTATTGTTGCAGCTGTATTCGGATATATGGTTATCATGGCCTCTGCTAGGCCCCTCCCCTCTGGTTTGAATAGCGAGGAACTTTGGGAACGAGATAGCTCGACTTGTGACGGCGAAGCCATGAAAAGTATGTCTTTATTTCATATCTGGCACTGTACTTCGGAGGGCTTACGCGTTGCATGCATCCAGCTTGTGCCATTGCTTTGGTTCCCACTGTGGCGGCTTGTGCTCTTGCTGCAGCTCAGGGAGAACTCGGTAAGTCGGGCAATGAAGTTTTCTGACAACACCGCACCCAAGTTAATTTTGCTCAAAGACGTAATCAACGATGCAGCCTGTATTGGTGCAGCAATACAACTTGGGGCGGACTTCGTAAGTACCGTGTCATTGATACGGTCTTCCTAGTAATCTGATCACAAATTTATGCAGCCATCTTCTTGCACGGCCTGTGTAGAGAAATTCGGGAAGGGAGCGGAATCTGAGGCCGAGAAGATAGTCTCGAAGCTTTCACACATTCACTTGTGATCATTGAATTCGCCGGCTGGTTTTCGATGTAGAAATGCCTCCTATCTTATCATTATAACCCCTATTTATCTATGTTGATCCGCTACATCATTATGGAACAGACTTTAATCGAAGATATAAGGCCCTACGCTAGCTACTACTCTCTTCCTGACACACCTCCATGCCAAGGTAAGTCACATAGTCCTTAGTACACACTTTATACCCGTTCATCGCAGAGTTCTCAGCCGGCTGCATCCAAAAGACTGACCTTGTTCTCGAATCACAAGACGGAATTATCTTCGGTGCACACAGTGAAAATCTGGCTGCATTCAGTGATGCTTTTCCCGTCGTTGGGTCGGGAATAGTTGCCAATGGAGTTGTTCGAATGGATGAAAGAGCAGATGTGCTGCTAATGCTCCTTCAGCTTACCCATAGGCAGCGTTGGATAAGGTCAGATAAAATACCATTTGGCCTTTTGCAAAGGCTAGCAGAGGCGAGCGAAAAGTTCTTTATCCCCGCCATAATGGAGGTAAGTTAAGCGAATAGAACAAGTTTTTGGTCTAAAGAACGCATTAAAATTAGAGGTGTCGCATCCAGATGCAGTAAGCATTTCTCATATCTATTTGGGGTGCTGAGAGTAGGGTTAACAGTGTCATAGAGCCGCCGCTTTTAAACACCCATTGGAGGTTTTTATGTATGCATGCAAACATGGGTATGATGATACCCGTGATGCAGCGGCTCCAGGAACCCTCGACCTTCCATTTGAAAGTACCTTACGCATACTCAGAAGATACCCTTCAATATGCACCTCCTGGGTTTGTGAAAACACACACTTCTTTTGAAATCATGTATGACTTCATTTACCTTTAATCCAGATCTCGTTTCGCTATCGATATGTGGAGGCATCTGTGCAACTCTACAGTCATGACCCAGATTTAGAACATTGCCAGCAGTGTTTCTACTGGAAAACCTTTTGGCGTCGATCCGTTCTGTCGTTGACCGCAAAGCCGCTGTCAGAAACATTATTCATGCAATCATGGCGGGACGAATTTCGTTGCAGTCTTAAATATTGCAAGGAATGCAGCGGGATGCTGCCGATGATACGCCAATGGATTCGAACAGAGTTAGCAAAATCGAACATGCCCTCGTTTACAGATGCAATCAATGCAATGTAAAAATCTAAACACTGTAGTTCTATTCATAGAAGCCACAAAAAATATGTACGCACTGTATCATTTGCTGGAAAGGCCAAAGAAAGTTCAAATTGTGTGCTGCTGAACCACAACTAGGCGGAGATGGTGACATTTATGGGCCGCCATGCAATGATATTTAATGATACTTTTGAGAATGTACAGGGACATAGACCACCCAAGCAAATTCTACACAGAAAGCAGTCCATGATTTACCAAGGGGCAGGCAAACCCGACGCCGAAGCGCCAATCTCAGTCAACTGTGTGAGAGGATCTAGCAAACCTTTGTACTGCGGTTGGAAGGTGGCATTAGTGTAAGGACATTGGACTGAGGGAGATCCCTTGTAAATAGCTGTGAAGCTTGCTGCACAGATTTCGAACGACGTGAATTCGTCATAGAATATCTCGACAGCATTTCGGGGATTACGTTCACCTGCTGCGACACGCTGGCGGGCCTACATGGTAATTAAGCCACAATGAAAACAACGAGATGATAAGAACACGGCATACTGTAGCAGCAATTTTGGCATCAGGTTTTAACTCCAGCAATCTCTTTGCAAAGCGAGCAGCATGCGCCGAGTTGTTTGCCTTACCGAACACGGTTATGGCACTACGGAGGGCAATTTGCAGATGGACTGGTTGCAGCTGACAGTGAGTGAAATATGCGGCAAGCTCGAGATTTCTTTCGAGATTGTCAGGTTCTTCTTGAGCCACCCGTCGCCGTTCTAGCTCAATTGAAACCCCAAGCAGGTATTCACGAGTGGAGGTTACCATATCTCTCCACTACAATAACATTGTCAGTGAAGCTACGGAAGATCGCACCATAGTGTCAGGGTCACCCACCTGCTTAGCCTCCTCATCAGAAGTGAGAACAACGACCAGAAGTGCTCTCAAAACAGAGCGGAATGTAGCTTGGGCATTGACAAGCCTGTTACCAGCCACATCCCGAGCACCATCTGCGAACTCTGACCGGATAAATTGTAGAGATCTTGCCTCCACTGGCAAAACTCTACTAAGAGACGATTCGGAAGGATTGCGACGGATATGAAGCTGGAGGGGAGGTAAAGAAGCAACAGGGGAGATATATGTATGGGATGAGCGGTAAATTGAGAGGAATAAGGGTTTGAGTGGTTCGAAGTTGACAACTCCAAGCTGACGGTTCAAAAGCTGGCAGACAATTAGCCGACATGACGATGCGAAAATACAATCAAACCCACCTGCATGGCAGTATCGAAAGACCCAGCAGCAACATGATCCGCGGCAAGGGGAGAGTTCTTCACCCAATGCTCAATTTCGCTGATGCCTGGTGTAGCACCTGCTCCAAGTTCTTCTTCCTCTTCATCGACCTCTTCGTGCACTTCATGGGAAGCTGAGAACTCAGCGCCTGCATCAAGTTCCCATCCGCCCTCCTCAGGGTCGATCTCTTCATGAACCTCCTCATCCTTGGCCCAGTCATCCAAAGCCGCCAATGAACCAGCGGTAGCATCTCCGTTGACATATGTGGGCTCAATTCCGTTCTCAAGACTTCCGCTAGCAAGAGCACGGTCGAAGAAGTTTTCACCGGTGGAAAGGCTTGGCCAAATAAGGTCTGTGGTGGGATTGATTGCGGGCGGGGGTTTGTGGCTGGACTTTCCAAATGAAGGGACGTCATCGACATCAGCGGGAGATAGACCGGCAGCCTCAAGAATCTCTTCTGCGAGCTCTTCTAATCCGTGGCTTTTTGCCGTGAGGTACGCTAATGGATCTATACAGCGCGATTAGATATAGGAAGGAAACTGTTCGAAGATCCTACTCACACATGCCAACATCTCTTAACACCGATATACGACTCATGACATCTCCAGCATATAGCGCATTGTGGAACCTCGACATGGGATTACCCCGAGCATCGGCAATCTTTTGCATCTTTGAAAGCTTGTCTGTACTTCCAGTAGCAAGGTACAAGAAAGAAAGCTTGTCGAAGTTTTTAGTCTTCTGATATGCCTTCTCCACAATCTGTTTGTTTATCAGTCGCGCAGATCATCTCAGGAGGAATTCCTCGACCTTATGATTACCCTGCTTGAGGGCCTGCTGAGCTAAGCGTTCCCAACAATCCGGTCGGTCGATTGACTCCGCTGTTTCGACCGCCACATCGAGGTTTCCACATTCAATAGCAAGCTCGAACCGTGTATTTATGTCTTGTACGAAATGCAGAGCAATCTGAGAACAAAGAACATCAGCATTGATCATTCGACTGTGACATATTCAGCAAACCTCCGGGTAACCTTTCTGTTGAAGGTAAGCGATTATACTTTGTCCAAGAAGAGTCGAAGTTTTGATGATGTATAGCATTTCTTCGTAGTTATTCTTCAACAATGCAAGCTTGAATCGATATTCGGTAGGATCAAACGTGATGGTGCGTGGGCGAGCAGAGCGATCAAGGCAATGGATAGTTTTGCCTTTAACACGGGTAAGGTATACAGGGTTATCGAGCGTGCATATAACGCCATGGTCGCTGTACGAAGAAGATTCACACCTGAAAAGGCAGAGACGAGAGCAGATAGGCTTACCCTTGGTAAAGACAATACTTGACGTGGTTGAGAGTGGAATAGATGAAGACTCCGGCGTCATCCCATGCACCAGACTTGATTCTGATCGTTTCATGAATGAGGCTGTGCTGCGAAAAGTTCCTGTTCGCAATGGTTATTGCTGAAAAAATGTCATTATACACAGGAATTCCTAAAGATAGATGCGACGTACTATGCTTGCTCATTAAAGCGACAAGACTGCTGTCGGCATTCCACATGACATACTTCACAGGCGGACTGTTGATTTCTGCTAACGTCTTCTGCTGTTGGATATCGTACAAAACGACTGTAGCGGTCGAGCTCAGAATCAAGCAAGCAGTTCCACCGTAAAAAATCTCATTTGTCTGTACAGGAGGCTTGATGGTTTTGACCACCGAATTCGACGTGTCTCGGACTTCAATGAGCTGAACACAGTGAATATTGTATAAATAATCGAAACATCGAAACAAACTTACTTGTGTAGTCTTGTTCAAGACTGCAAATCGATTCCTAGCCACAAAAATTGCGCTCAGACCAGAGCCTCTCTTCCCATCCACACTCGAATCTTTCAACTCTCCGCCTTGAGCTGAAGACGGTTTAGGCAACGTCGTCAGCTCGTACATCCCGTTATCACTAGAAATGGTGACAATGACAGCGTTTTCCGCAGGGTTGAAACTGAGGGTCCGTGGAGGTACATATGGACTACCAAATTTGCGGACGCTGAGTAGACCGAGGTCGGAGGCAGTTTCAAAGTCGTAGGAGCGGACGTATTTGTCGCGGATGTAATAAAGGGTGTTCTGGTGAACAGCGAACGCGGGCCTTTCGCGCTCAAGTTTGAAGACAATCAGACCACTATCGTGTCCAGCAGCGAACAAGTTGAGATTTGGATGCGCGGCTAGGTCCCAGAAACGATCATGCTCCCTTCGGAAAGTTTGAATGGCAGTGCGTTTAGCCAGATCCCAGACTCGAACTGTTTTGTCCTCGCCGCAAGATACTATCAGTTCATGTTTTGGATGAAAAATAGCCGCAGAGACGTTGTTGAAGTGACCGCGACAAGAATCAACCTCCCAGGCCTTAGTCTCGCTCATCCTCCAAATCTTGATTGTCCGGTCATCTGCAGCAGAAAGAATAAGGGGCAACGTTGGATGGAATGTTGCATAGTTTACACCGCGATCATGGCCCTCGAGGACGTATTTCACAGTGGAGAATGTGTCGAATGTTTCGAAATTGCCGGGACCAGAATTGGGAGAACCTTTGCGAAGACCAGAAATATCCCACACACGAACAGTTTGATCCATGGAAGCAGAGACGACAAGATCATCCTTAGGATGGAAGAAAGCAGACATCACATAATGCGAATGGCCTGTGAGAACTGCAATGCAGTTTCTTGACGTGCTGTTCCATATACGAATGGTCTGGTCATCCGAACATGAAATCTAGTACGGCTGTTTGATCAATCGTCATAATAGTAATAAGAGATGAGACGAACAATCCAAGGCATTTCATGATGAAATTGAGTCGTGCGGAGATAGTCAAGATGACCATGCAACGTGAATAAACATCTTCGATTTTGGGGTCGTATATCTTTGATGATACTAACCATTTAGATACAGCCGGAAGCAGAAAGCGCGTCACGTACCCCAGACCTTAATTTTATAGTCGTCTCCTCCTGATACCAATAACGCGCGACTGGGGTGGAAATGTACGGCTCGAACGGGACCTAGAAGTGCTCATTAGTATGCATTGGAGATCTTTTCGAAGTGACGTGCCTTCATGCTCTTCAAAACGATCTACCAGCACCCCCATACGATAGTTCCAAAGCTGAATACTGCCATTATGGAGGCCCGCGGCTAGCAAAGGTTGAGTAGGATGGAAAGCAAGTCCTATATCGCAAAATATCAGTACAGTGACAATAGGCGATTTTTCGCTTGAGAGCCCACCCTTTACGCGGTTACTTTTGGACTCGAACTTGGTGAGCATCACCGACATGGTCGGCAACTAATAAGGAGGTCGCGAAAAGATATGCGAGGGACTTAATGTGTAGACGTGGAACGGATGTGACACCAATATGTCACTCAATCTCTTTACCTGTCACACTTAGGCGCCGGTGAGTGCAACAGCTTGTTGAAGGAAGTTGCTGGCAACTTCAAGCTACAACGTACCGGTACCAGCTCAAGGTTATTTTTCAAATACAAGGTCACCCACAAGCTACTCCGAGTCGGGATATACTGTAACCAGCAAGCTGACTATGTTCCCATTTCTTTCTGTTCGCTCGCAACTTCAAATTTGCAAGTCCGACCAACACCATGAAGCACCCATGACCAAGTCTCACCAAATACAAAAATGTGATACAATACGTGCGTTCTTTTCCCTTTGGCTGGGAGGGAAAAATCAGTCAATAATTTGCTTGGGCAACCACTATAACGAGATTTCTCAAAAGGGAGCGCAAAGTTACGCAAAGGCATTCAGATTCTCTACAAGGAAAATCAGGAGAGCGGGTAACCTCTTCTCCTTGGGGCTGTATTAACCACGATGGAGATTAGGAACTCCCAAAAGTACGGTAGTTCATGCTACGCGGAATTCTTCATTGAACCCGGGTACGCATAGGTCCGCATTCTTGGAGTCCGATTCAACAGTATCATCCATACATCTTCCAAATCGTTAACCTTCTGGGTTGGTCCGTCTAAAAAGGACGGAGAAACCCCTGGAACTTCGAAGTGATCCTCATGCTATTTCAAATGCTGTATGTGTCAGTGGCTAGAATCTCTGCAGCTCTACGCCCGGCTTTTTGAATCGAGGCGTCAAGTTGCAAAGTCTCAACTGATCATTTGGGCCGACTTTACGTCGATGCTGTGAATTTAACTTCAGACTGGAAGATGGAACTTACCACTGTACACGCCACTTTCTCGAGATCAGGGTTGTAGATACAACATCGATTATCGATGGTTATCTCCAGGTTATCCCATCGAATGCATTAAAGGTTATTCAATTTAGATTATCCTCTTAAACTAACAGAACTACGAGTCGAGATAATCATTGGACGAAGCTTACAGCTTGAACTTCCGCGGAAACGCCTGGAAATGCCTCATAGTCCAGCTGCCTGATTTCATCGATCCATTTGTCATAAATGCCACACTAGAAGGTGTGCAAACATTGCGATAATTTACTCTCAGTGAGCGCTCAGCAACCTGCATCTGTTGATCCTTGCTTCATAAGGATATCAAGAGGAAATAGAAATTACTCGGTGAAAATACTATATTATACGAGGCAATCGAAACCTGCAACTGAGATACGAATAAAATTTATGAACGCCCTGATCATACAAAAAACCCAACGAACGGGTAGCGTCGTAGACTTTACTTGGGTTTCGGTTTGGGACGACCTGAGACAGGAGGGTTGACACGTCCGCGAGGTCGTTGTCTAAATGAACAGTCAGAATACAATATGAATTATCGATTCGCGGAAGACTCACTCAGGCCGCACAGGCTTTATATCATCGTCCCAATCCTTCTCATCCGCTACTGTCTCTGTTTTCACTTCCTTATCCGGACCCTCGTCAACATCTGCCCTAGATCGTTGACCTTCGAGTGCTACCTGTGTTTCCCTAACAGGCTCCTTCTGCACAGTAGTTGAGTCATCATTTGCGGTACTTGAGTCGAGGTTATAATCATTAGATCCGGCCTTCAGTTCCTCGGTAGTATGATCCAATGATGAAGGATCCTCTCTGAAATGAGCATCCGAGTTAGACAGTGTGCATGAATACTAACGGGCGTTGTCATACTTCTCGGAAACGTCTGAGGTTGTCGACATGAGTGTAAGTTAAGGAATAATCTCCACTGCGTCAATACAAAACCGGCTAGATGAACTCTCTTTGCAAACACCTTTTCGATTTTCGAGAGACATCGCCCAGAACTGCCTGCAGTTCGGAGCTTCGCTCCGCCGAATTACTTGGGTATTACGGTAACCCAGTTATGTGCGCGCCTATAATCTGTATCGGCGCTTGTACTTCTCTATCGTTCATTCCAATTCCAGGGCGACGACTGATCATGATATGTATGTACAATCTGTGTACAATTGCAATAGCCCACAACTATCTGTTCAATTTTCTCTGATTGCTTCCATCCGAAGTGCTGTTCTATGGCATTGCTTGTACCGCTTGTATAAAAACACACGGTTACCGGCGGGCTCAATGACAATGGTGCCCATGACAAGCAGAAGCTGTGCCACACATGGTCATATATTAACAGCAAACTATAACTAAAGTAGTTTTATCCTCCCGGGTTTACCACGTACTCTCTTTCAAAACCATGGACGCACTTGCGCTTTCTGAAAAGGTCATCGGCCACCATGATGACAGTCCACGGGTAAATCTTCGCCCTATAACTGCTCTTGCCACAGGACGTTATGAAAAATGCACATAGTGAGCGTCAATTTGGGAGATTTTTTTGGTATTACCGCCTTACAACTTTTTCAGTGCAACTCCCCGTAGTGTGGTTCTTGTTCCCGGCTTCCAAAACCCAATGTATGTTCCCCTGCGCTCCAGTTTTTTGTCCAATTTACTGACTATTATCGATAGACCACATTACCTGCCACCTCAATGGAGTGCACACACTCATCCTGAAGGTCAACTTTACTTTCATCGGAACTCGGCCCTTCGGGTCACGACAGACGCGCATATCTATACTCCGGAGATCCTGGACAACGTACTTTTCTGGGTCAAGCTCATAGAAGCCATTCTCGAAGAAAAGAATATCCCGATCTTGCCGACCATCGAGCTCTTCGTCCTGATTGAAGAAACTGGTTGCGCGTATTACTTCATCGACCATGGATCACGATCTCAATTCTGGTTGGACTCAATACAGAGTGAGGACTTGGGAATCCCAGATGTTGTTTCTCCATCTCATCTCAGTGAGTTTTCCTTCCTTCCATTCAACGTGATGAAATTTCATGTCCCCTTTTGCAAGGTCTTTACCTTGAATACCTCTATTGGACGCACATCGAGCACTTTCCCATGCATCTTGGTGGGCTTCCTGTCAAAGTCGTGAAGGATCTTCTATGCGTGCTGTCACACGGCTTGACAGGTGTGCCCTTTGAGATTTGGTTCACCGATTACACCTTTAGACGCGTTTTCCGGTTTGTTTTAGATCAAATGACATCGCAAACATCCACTTTCTTCTACACTCAGAAGGAATGTGCTCAATTCATTAAAATCCTCAAATTAGCTCGAGAGAATACTGCCGATGGACATCAAGTTTGTGTCATCGGTAAGTTCATTGGATAACTTTATGCCCTGCACTACTGATCTGTGCTTTTACAGCAAGGCTTTGGAGACAAGTTTGTGAGCCACTCGACTGTTCGATTTTGACGTCTTTTCTGATTTTGAACTCAGGTGACAACAGATTCGTAACACATTATGGGCAGGAGACCAGTCGGCTTGGCCGAGATCAAGCTATCTTATATGATCCTCCCCAATCCTCAAGCCGGATCTCAGCTGTAGCACGATTCATTACGTTCACTATGTCCGATGCATATCTGGCTAAACTCAACGACCTGTTCGTCGACCGATTGGTGTACTTTAGTCAATGGCAGCCTTTCATTAGGCGGTGCCTACAAGGCTGGAGAAGATCCTTCTGGAGTGTGAGCAGTCATCAGCGTGTTTTCGATGATGAGTACTTATCGGAATCTCGTCTCCTTTCTTTCAGGCGTTTGCGATCATAATGTGCGCTTTACCAAATAGCAACTTGTTCATTACTTACAGCTACACAACAGGCTTCATGGATTCCTGTTCTTTGTCCCATGCGAGCCCCTGTTGGCCATCGCCTCTGCTTCCTTCGCTTGCACGAGTTTGTTCACTTCGGTGGTATTGGTACATCGTTATGATCGACTAGAAACTGACGATGCTTGTGCGCACGATGTTGTAAGCTGGACTCATTTTTACACTACTCCACTCACTGACTGAATCGTTTCAGCATGAGCATCTCACCGCTCTCTATTCAACGAAACACGGTTTCCAATTCGTAGCCTTGTCATATGCAATACCAAGTGCTCTCCAGCTATGGGCTCTTGTCTTCCTTGCCCTCAATGCTATGGTGGTCCTCAGCGGCATGGTTGGAACATGTTGTGCTGTTGGTTCTGGGCTGTTTGTGGCCGTCGTATTGATTTGGTTCTTGCAAACCACCTCGGAAAGCTCACTGAATTTCATCCCGCAAGCTCTTCGAAGGGAAAAACTTGAACATGATATGGTTTGAAGATCATAAGCTATTTGGAAGTACTGTTCTTTCTGGAAATTTGGACAGTCAATGTGATTGGATAGTGGGTTTATCCCGTTTCATATGAGGAGTTTTCAAAGTAACCGTCTGTAATTTTAGCCGTTGTATCCACAATGTACTGGTCGTTTCTCTTACAGTATTGTATCATAGACAGGCACGTATTTCCAAACAAGGGGAATGAGCGCAAGATGAATTGTTGTGTTATTTCGGACAAGACATTATGCATCAGCGCTTCGGCCTCGAGAAACTAATTGTAAATCGGGCCCTAAAGTGCGCCCATTCGGGAGGAGCCGCTGCACCCTATGTAGATCCTTCACTGGCAGGGGACCAGTTCATTGCCGAGGGTTCGCTAAGCTTCCTGAGCCAGCTGACCATCACTTGTCCCCACTCTTGATCAGCTCTTGATTTATAAAAAGTATTGCGAATGACATCTCAAATTATCATTTTTCTCCCACTAAAATGACTCTGAACCTTGAAGGATTTCCTTTACCCACTCTGGACCATCTAGGAGTGTCGTCTATATCACCTAGCGATATTGACGCGAAAGCGATTACTTCAGATTGGTTGAACCAGTTTGCAACGTTCTCAAAGGACAACGACGTCGAGGGAACGCTCAGCTTATTCAACAATGAATCCTACTGGCGCGATATCTTAGCTTTCACCTGGGACTTCCGTACCTTCATCGGTACTAACAACATCAAACAGTTTCTCAAAGATCGTTTATCGATTTCTCAACCAAAGGCATTCAAACTCCGTGACGAATTGCTCGGGGTCCAACAACCTTATCCTGATCTCATATGGATATCATTCATGTTCGACTTCGAAGTGGGAGATATAGGGATCGCATCTGGTATTGGACGTCTGGTCCCTCAAACCGACGGTAGCTGGAAGGCGAACTGCATTTTCACTAATCTCGAAGAATTGAAGGGATTTCCAGAGAAAGTCGGCTCTTTACGCAATCTGGAGCCGAATCATGGATTGTGGGAGGCTTTGAGACGGCGTGAAGCTGCATTTGAGGACAAGGAACCCACTGCTTTGATCATAGGAGGTGGTCAAGGTGGTATGGAAATCGCCGCTAGACTGAAGATGCTTGATGTATCAGCCTTGGTAGTGGAAAAGAACGCCCGAATTGGAGACAGCTGGCGTAATCGGTATAAGGCATTGTGTCTTCACGATCCTGTCTGTAAGTTCTTCGTTCATAATGGACTAATGCTGCTCTCATGTTTTATTTTAGGGTATGACCATATGCCATACCTTCCGTACGCAATTAGTTGCTCAGGAAATGCACCCTCGTACTGAAATTTCTACAATCAGCTTTCCACCTAACTGGCCAGCATATTCCCCTGCTGCAAAAGTATGTCCTACTTATGTCTCAAGAGTCCCTCTTATCACTGATTTCACAAGCTTGCCGGGTGGTTGGAATACTACGCCGAGGCAATGGAACTCAACGTTTGGACCTCATGTGAAGTTACGAAAGCTGACCGGGACGAAGCGAACGACAGTTGGGCTGTTACTGTACACTTTTTTGATGGAAGGGATCATAAGTTCAAGGGCATCAAACATCTCATCTTTGCCACCGGTCTCAATGGCAACCAGCCAAATATCCCTTCGTATCCTGGCATGGTAAGGCCTATCCTCACCGAGAACTCAGACTTTAAGTTGCTGATATCAGGTTCAAGGATACTTTCAAAGGCCAAATCCTTCATTCGAGCCAACATAATTTGGCATCCGATCATTTAGGAAAGCGAGTCGTGGTTATTGGGGCGTGCACATCTGGTATGGTTGAACGAGTAATTGTTGGTGACGAACCACACTTACACCAATTCAGGCCATGACATTGCCTCTGATTACTACCTCAACGGAATTGGTGGGTAATATATGATCGATACCCAAGCACTGTCCTTCATGCCGTGCCCTTCAGATGTTACGATGTACCAACGCAGTTCCACATACATCATGAGTACAAAAGCTGGCTGGGAGGTTCTTTTCTCGAGTACGTCGCTCGTTATATTTTGATTAGCCACTTAGTATAGTTGCTCACGATGTGCATTCAGATCTTTATTCTGAAGGCGCTTTGCCTACAGATCTTGCTGACAGAGTTAATGCGTCATTCCCTTTGGGCTTTATGATGAACGGGTTCGCGCAGCGAGCGACTGAAGCAATTGCGGAGAAAGACAAGTGTGTTTTCTATTTCTCCACAACGTTTTACGAAGAGACGAGCTTCGTGTAGGGAAATCCTCGACGGTCTTCGCAAACGTGGTTTCAAGTTGAACACGGGTATCAATGGTACAGGGTTCGGAATGTTAGGTGACTCGCAAGTTCCATCTCCTTCGAAGAAATCGCCTAATTGAATGACCTTGTAGCTTGGAGCAAAGCCTCAGGCTATTATCTAGGTTCGCGGAAATTCTTTCGTGCCGCGTAAAAAAATCTAACAGTGTCGCTAGATGTCGGGGCTAGCCAAATGATCATAGATGGCAAGATTAAATTGAAGAACGATAGTCTGTTGCAGTCGTTCACAAAAACGGGGCTCAAGTTCGAAGATGACAGTGAGATCCCTGCAGATGTTGTAATCTTTGCAACTGGGTGAGTTATGTTGCATCTGTTTCTGTATATTTGTTTGAACATACCCTTCTAGATTCGGAGATGCACGCAATCTCATTCGCAAAATTTGCGGCGACGATGTTGCGACCAAATGCAGTCCTGTGTGGGGTCTAACCAACGAGGGAGAGATTCGTGGATCATGGAAAGATATGGGTATTCCCGGCCTATGGTATGCCATGGGTACGATGAATTTCGTCCTCAGTCCAGTCAGCGTACTCATATGAAGGATAGGGAATCTGGCCATGGATCGGTTCCATTCAAAACATCTCGCCCTTCGTAAGTTCCTCCCTTCACCCTATGAGTATATTTGTGGACGCTGATTGTCTTTCCCCCAGAGATCAAGGCAATGGAAGAGAGGAAATTTGGTCCTCGTTACTCTCGAGTTGGATAGTGAAGACATTGGTCAGAATCAGAGTTTATCAGTAGAGCTATTAGGCCGTGACATCGATGATAATACTGAACTATCTCTGATTTCATGTATCATACTCAAACCTATCATATTACCTTACTCAAACTATCATACTACTTTGCTCTAACTTTTCTGTTTATTGCTGTTTTCAAAAAAGTTGGCGAAACTCGAATTTTTGCTCTCACGATGTTTTTGTGCACGTCTGACCTCCGAACAGATTTCATCCATATCTCAGTAAATACAATACCTATTGACTGATTGTAACTTATCCTGTATTCTGCTCATGTAAATGCAGATGCTCAGCAGTAATTCAAGCTTTTTTGAGGTTTTTTCGGTGTTGTGAATACCTCCTCCCCTTTGTACGAGATTTCACTTTTCCCAAAGTAATCAATTCGTATATGAGAATCCTGAGCCATCTAGAATAGAGTATATAGTATCCCAGAGATGCTCCAGCAATTTGAAGAGAGTAGTCCAGCAAAGCTGCTCGGGCAGTGCCTTTCCTTTGGTCATAGGGTATGCAGTACAAGTGACAATAAAGCAGCTCTTCGAGTTGTGACTTGGACATTTCCTGTTCCTGTATTCAAAACCATACTTGCATCTCTAGAATACTACTCACTCTATTTTAGATGGCTCGGGATTCTTGTATATGAATTGATTACTTTGGGAAAAGTGGAATCTCGTACAAAGAGGAGGAGGTATTCACAACACCAAAAAAACCTCAAAAAAGCTTGAATTACTGCTGAGCATCTGCATTTACATGAGTAGAATACAGGATAAGTTACAATCAGTCAATAGGTATTGTATTTACTGAGATATGGATGAAATCTGTTCGGAGGTCAGACGTGCACAAAAACATCGTGAGAGCAAAAATTCGAGTTTCGCCAACTTTTTTGAAAACAGCAATAAAGTGTGGAAAGTCTACTACGATTATAACAATGTTTGGTAAGACATATCGCAAGGATGAGTCAATTTCCTCTTGGCATCTACGCGGAGAAAAGGGTACAATAGGGCACAATGCCATGTTTGTCAAATTGAATCCCAAACATGAATGTGAGATTTTTCTTGCAGCATTTGACAGGGAAGTTCATGAATTCACCCCAGCCTAGGCCCAATCCCTCGAACCTTCAAAATATTTGCCCATCATAAACGCACATTTTTGCCTCGCAGTGTACATGTATAGGCTGGCGCTGTAAGCTGTGGGAACATCCGCCTCGTGTTTTCCATTTACAGTAGCAGAGTACCTTGTGGACGTGCGCCATCATGCATTTTTCTGCGATCAGACTGGTGTTCAAAACTCGACGCTCAGCCCTAAACCTCCATGAACCTCCTCCAGAGAATCATTCAACTCTTCCGGAAACTCTATGACAGTCAACCAGCGCAATTGGCTCTTCGATCTGTCCTTGCTCTTTACACTTTCCTTGTGCGCCAGGGCAGGAAACGGACTCTGAAGAAGAGAAAGTTCAGCGCGCGCCCTGACTTTGATGCAAAGAATGTTGCCAGTGAACCACCTCCTTCATTCATACCCGCAATCCCTACCACGATATGTGCTAGCCGTACACCTGCCAAGGATACCTTATACCCCTACCCATTCAGCGGTACCAACGCCTCAGTGTCATCGCAGGATGTCAGTGCTTCTTCTGTGCACACCGACGTGAATGCACAACGGTCTTACCGGCGGTCGCTGGGTATTTCTCATCCCCATCAAACGAGACATTTGGATCCCAGGAGTCGCTCGAATCCTCACATAGATATTCCGGCAATTTCTGGACAACACGCACATCTCAGTGGGTCGGCTTCGCGCCTATCTTCACGACCAAATAGTGCTTATGGAGGCTCCCGTCCTACTAGTTTCCACGGTCAATTATCTGTATCTCGACCTATCAGTCCTTATACAAGTAGTCATGGTTTCGGGTCTGAAACTTCACTCCCTCCTAGTATAACTATTGATCGGGGTCCTGATGAGGCCGGATTCAATACCGCCCCTATGCAAACTTCTCCAGTCCAGGAAGACGAACCATTCACGATCCCAGAAATTAGTGACCTGAAACAACTTTCAGAAGTACATGAGAAATTCCACCCTACACCACCTGAATACCATTCTCGATACGAGCGGTCAACTTATGTGTGAGTTGCTTCTTATTATCATCAGGTCTCCGCTTGATCGACAATATCTCCTAGTGCAGATGAACGCACGACATATACCATTGAACCAATGACGAGGTCCTTTAAATTGTAGGTGAACCGACGTCTGGATAAGCTTATTCTTTTAACGTTGAAAGGGACAGCGAAAAAGCAATCCCAACGGGATGGACGAAGATGATTCATCCGGAGGGTGCTTGCTATTACGTCTATGAAAATGGAGTGAGCTTCACTGGATCATTGTGAATTATTATTGACCGAGTTTGTAAAGAGGTACTACACAGATGCTGATGTAATGGATAATCTTACCAAGGATCGAATCATGGCCTGCATGAACGACTTCGATGATTTTATACTCTCTCGTGGTATTCAATTGTCATTGCGGGCTAACGCCGTTTTCGACATACGAATAGATCAAGATGATCCCGAAAGATATACTTGCGGATATTACATTGCGGATCACACCACTCGCACTGTCTTCTGGCTGGATACTGTCGAAGCTGATTCCTTCCCTGTATGGTGGGAAGTAAAAGGTGTGACTTCCCCAACTCATATCGGTAAGACCTTTACCCCTAGCTCTATGTTTGATCTTATACATTTCTGTAGAACACGCTGTCGCCTCACTATACTGGTATCATTGTCATCTATTTCCACACTCCTACAATCTCAACGTTGAGGCGGTGGATGAATTGCGTGATATTATCTTACACTGTATCGGTGGTTGGTTCTCAATACTATCTCATTACGGAGTCTGTCGTCAACTTTCTTTTTTCACAGATACTATCACCTCTTCTACTAGTACTGTTCCATATAGTATATCCGATTTGAAAGACATGATGCTCCTCCTGAATAATATACGCAGTGAGCTAGCTGGATCTGCTCACAATATCTCAATCTCTAATTTCCGTTCTATCAGAGAACCCTGCTACTGGTGGTGGTGTCTCTGCATATAGTACGTATCTTCATGTATCCGCTGAGTACGCAAGATACTCATGTAATCTGCAGGCCGCATAATGTACATATTCAGTGAGTACGACCTTTGAATCTTTGCATCACGTCGTGACACACTCCCCAAGCGCGATTACGATTTCTTCACTTTTACGGCGAACCCGGTGCTCGGCTTGATCGCGATCAGTCGGTCCATTATAAGGCCCACCATCACCACCGTCGTCCTTGGTGGATGAGAAGTTTGTCTCCCGCCCTATTTTCGGTTCCAGATTTGTATTATGGAATACTGTCAAATCTGTGGGTAGATGGCCTTGTTCACGAAGCTGCGTGGGCCGATTTCGTTGGAAAGATGAACGAAGAATGGCAGCAACTCATTCTCTTCGTGTGTCTTCCTTCGGGTCCGTTGCGATACTCAAAACCCATCTCTCATTTTTTTAACTAGAATACTGTGCTTCTGAATGCGAATGTTGCATTCCTGGCTATTCAATCCATAGACAACTCAAGCGATTCACCTGGTCGTTCGCCAGCTCAGATCGCCAGTTTTTTGTCTATTGTTGCCAGTTTTGGGAGCATCATCCTTGGCCTCGTACTTGCGCGCAAGCATAGAGCTAAAGCCAAAGACACTGCTGAAGATGCTGTACGTTTCACATTTATTCAGAAATGCGGCCAAAACTTAATCATTAAAAATAAGGCGAAGTTTCTCAACTCATGGGAGCGCGATCGGCTTGGAGTAGCATCACTTGCTATCCTATACAGTGTGCCATACGCCTTGTTACTATGGGGGTACGCGCAGCCACCTTTCACAGTCGCCTTTGCGTGTACTGATTCTATCATGGTCCCTGTCAACAGTGTGCTTTGTTTCCTTGTTGCCTTCTCCGTTATGTGCTATAGCAACTCTGATGCTCTAGTCCTATCTATCATGAGCAGTTCGTGGTTTGTCGTCGCCATCCTCGTTTTTTGGTGTGTCACAGCCCTCGCCTCATGGGACCGCCGTTCAAACGATGAACCATCATTCTGGTCGTACGTCCATGATCTATTGTCCTATGTGTTGTTTGGCCTGTGGTGGCTCATCGATGCAATTGTCATAATGGCGAAGCAAGGCTGGCAGTTTTTACATACCCGGCCAACAGCGGTTCAAGCAGAGCAACGACCAATTGAGCTGCAAAATGTTCGGCAGAGTTCAATGGGGACGGTAGTTGAGTTGTGGAGAAAATCGTCTCTATTCAGTGGAACCGACAGGAAAAATACTAGTGATACTCAAGCAACTGCTGTGGAAGTATAACATCCAATCTTCAACTTATTTTTATATGTACCTGCTATGTAGTTCACTTATGTATCTGCTCTGTGTATCTATGACTAATCTTCCCCTTACTTTCCGGACTTCAACTTCCTCCCCCCATGACGAAGAATTGCTCAGGGCCTCTTAGTGCAACGAGTACTTAAGAACAGAGAAAACTATAAATCTTCCTTCTTTGGGGGAAATTGCAGACGATGATTATGTCTGTTTACATAGTAGCATCAGGGCATGAGACTCTCGTACTGGCAGTACAAATGAAATCAAATAATCGCTAGCAGCATTGATATTTTGGGGTTCTTATATTCGCGTACCATGATACAATTATTTGACAATCCCATCTCTCAATCTACATTGCCGGACTTCAATATCTTGTCCGTCTTCCGCCCCATCTTTGTCTACCTCCTCCACCTCCACCGTCTCGGGCTCCACCACCTCGACCCCAGGTATCATACCCTCTGTCCCCGCCACCACTTCTTTCCCTTTCCCCGCCGCCACTGTACCATTCATCCGAAGCTGGACCCGCGCCCGTACTCGATCCATATATTGCTTCTTCTTGAGGCGGTAAAGGGCCATTCACACGAATGGAATTTGTGCCACTTGCAGAACCAAAGCCGGAATCCCCAATTCCTGGGATACTGTAGTCATCATCTCCACCGGCGAAACCTCTGTCGCCACTGTCATACCCATTTTGGTTAGACAAATTGCCATTGCTATACGATGCGCCTGTTCCACCATTGTCGTTGATTCCCCCTTCGTACCCGTCATCCCACCCACCTGCTGTTCCGGCCCCACCAAACCCAGGCACTGCCATATCCTCATCCTCCCAACCTCCATCTGCGCCATCTACAGCAGCGGGAGGTTTCTCTCCGAAAGCGCTAAACACTGCATCACTATCTCCAGGACGTTCCCTGGACCAGAACCTGGTTGTGTGGTCGTTGGAGGCGGAGACGAGCAGATGCCCCAGAGGGTGAAAAGCGAGAGACCAGACGTTGGAATCATGCGCTTCAGCAAGGGTGGCGCGAGGCAATGCTGTAGGTGTCGGTGGAAGGGTAAGATGAGCAGGGAGGTCGGAGAGCTTGGATTTTGCAGAAGGAGGTGGGATAAATGGTGTCGAGGAAGAGGATTCTTCGGAGGAGAGGTCCCAATGAATGATAGAACCTTCAGAACCACCAGATACGAGGATTGGATGTACTGGATGCCACGCCAAAGCTAGTGTGAAATAAAATATTAGAGATATAATCACGACTCGATGGGAGACATGCAAACTCACAGCACACCTCTTTTTTGTGACCCTTGAGTACCCGGTACTCTTTCATCGCCCGGATGTCGAATACACGAACCGTTTGGTCACGAGAAGCGCTGGCTACGAGGTTACCGTTAGGAGACCATGCCAGTGCTTGAATAGTGTTTTTATGTTGGTGACTAAAGGCCTACATTAACGACGAGACTTTACATAAGAGTGAAGGGTACCGTACAGAGTGCTCAGAACGGTGCCCGTCCGAGGATCCCAAAATTTGATCTGATTGTCTTTACTTCCTGAAACAAGAAGGCCTTTACTAGGATGCCATTGTACGCATTTCACATCCCATCCGTGACCTGGAGCGAACGATATAAATTTCGAGAAAATTCTCTTATAAGATAGGAAGAGCACACCTGTTAATACACTTTCAACCCTGCTTTCCTGGAATGACCAAATTCTAACGCTCGAATCATCACTTGCAGTCGCAAATCTTCGGTCATCTGGACTGAAGCTAATCCCTCTGATAGCTTCTCGAGAATTGGAGCCCTGCCAGGCAGTAAGGTTGTTCATGTTGGGCTCGAAGTACTTGATGACGCCTGTCTTGTCCGCAGACGCGAGATACGCGCCTGAATGAGTAAATGCAAGCGTGCAAACAGCTGTATCGTGCGCTTGGAGAATCGTCTCAAAGTTGAACGTCAATCCATTCCACAGTGTAAATTCGCCAGACGTCGAGCCAGTAAGGATTCTTCGGCCTTCTGGGGTCCACTATTCGAGGCGCGGGTTTGTAAATGAAAAGTAGGAAAAATCAGACAGTACGATTCAGACATACTGTGACGACATTCACTGGACACCGTATCTTGTTTGTCGAAGTATGAACAAATTTAGTACACAAGGAGGTTGAAGCATTTTCTGGATAAGCTTTTGGGGGTAAAAGCTATATTCATGTTGGATTACAGCAGAAAACGAACCGCGATGTACGCACATTGATGATTGAAGGAGGACAAGGTCTCATCTGATGGGTATATAGTGGGTTTGGACGCAGTTTCCTTAGCTGAGAAGGAGAATTAGTTTTGACGGCAAATAGCTTGACAGAACAGAAACACGAACCATAGCCCATCTACCCATCCCACCATTAAAATCCACAGTCCGCCTCGGCCTCGTCTTTTTAACAAGCTTTCCGTCCATGAACTGCCTCGCATGCGCAAGTTCCTGCTCTTGCGCCCTAGCATCATCTACAGGCGGAGGCTGAGGTGGATCCAGATATTTCTTCGGAGTCCATTCAATGTGCGGTATTGAGTGTTCTTGTGGGAGTACTTTGGTCGGTAACAAGATAGGCAACGGCTGTAGCTCTGCTTTCGACATTATGGTATGATGAGGTTTCAGGTATTCACAATATCATTTGCAAGAACAGACGAAAAATCGCAAAAAAAAAAAATGAAATTCGACTCGGGAATGTGGGATTATACTGGGATGGTGGGCACAAAAAGGAAGGCGCGTCAAAGTTCACACCCTTCCAATTTAGGATCAGCGGAACAGCTTTGACCACTATCGACTACAGTCCTCTTATACAATTATCTGAAGGCCAAGTATGTTCTGATACGTCTCATTCAAAATTCGCCACCGAGGTCTTCATCATCCAGATCACCCTCCTGGATTTCCTTCGCCAACTCTTTCTCTCGTTCCCGTGCTCCTTCCGCGTCCGCAAGTTCCTTTCGGTGAGCATTGAGAGGATAACGCATAGCCTACGGATTATGATGAGCAACAAATTGTCTATACAATATCACCCGGAAGCCCACCTTGACACTCTGGTTGTGTAATTCTAAACAGTAACCAATTCGCCTGGAAAATGTCTCTGCAACGTCGGCACCGTACCCTCTCTTGACACCACCGGCACCACCACAAGCCATCCACCCTTTCTCATGGACCAACCGACCGTCAATGACACCATCCCGGATGGATTTTCCGACAATGTACTCGGCGTCTTCCTCTGAATCCAAGTGCAGTTTTACACAGATATCTTTTAGTGAGATGAGCGAGTACGAGAGCGAAAGTCGACGAATACCGGTTTTGATCACGTTTTGTCGTAGTCGAGTGATCAGAGTGTGTGTTTTGTCGGCTTGGAATAGGGCAGCATGTTTGAGAACTGTTTGTTGGAATTGTGAAAGGGAGCCTGTACGGACGGCTGGAAAGGGAAAAAAAGAAGGTTAGCACATGAGATGCGGACGCTTGAGATAACTCCGCACCTTTCACAATCTCGAAGTATCCCTTCAGCGGTTTCTCCAACACAGGATGTCTAAAGATACTCCGATCTGGAATATCACCCATCAACAGCTCTACAACCACAAAAAGCTTATGTACAGCTTGGTAAAAGCCAGGTGCTACAGTCGCTGGTGGGGCGCGACGGATGGCTTGTTGCAGATTCGTGTGGGCATCGCTGTAGTTGAGCTGCACGGTCTTTATCCGGCCAAGGTAATAGTGGTACCGCGCATATTGTGGATTGCCAGCGGATACGGGGAACGTCGTTTTAGATACTAACTTGTCAGCTTGATCGTACAAGCTGTAAGCTAAGTATGAGCGAAGCAGACGGTTGATTAGGGAAGCTTGGGTATCATCGTCGTGTCTGAGGGCTGCAGTTCGTTGTGCGGCCAAGAACATTCTGAGGGACATAAGATATCAGTTGAGAGTAGTATCATCTCGGGTAACCACTCACGGACGAGCCTCTGATATATCACCAGCTAACTCAAAGGCGCGTTCAACAGCAAACCAGACCTTGGCGGCGATAGAGTCCAGGCTCCTGCGATTTAGAGCTTGCATTTTCTTGACCGTCTCGACTGAAAGTTCCTTCGCTTTTGAAACACCTTCCGTTGACTTGAGCAGCTGATTGATGATAAGCAGTCGAAGATAAATGTCGACTTCCGGAACAGGCTCGGAGGTTACTGGTGCGGCGAATTTGGCGGTTGCCGCGGAAGTGGGGGTAGGATCTACTTGCATTTCGATGTCTTCAGACGTTGTGGGAAGCCACGAGATAAGTGTGGATTTCGTTGTCGATTCTGCGGGAAAACGATATATCCTGCACTTACTTGAATTCAATAACCGAAAACGTACCTTTGGGGTATGCTTCTTGTATAGCATTCCGGATAATCGTTTCATCTAATCTCTTCACCAGTGTTGTCAGTGTTCTAAGCACCCTATGAGTGAACCTAGGCTCCAATGTCGAAACAGCCCTGTCAATAAGCACAAAGTTGCTCTTGATCTCAGCCAACGGTGTAGGAGGCTCCTTCTTCACTTCCTCTCCTTTATTTTCCTGCTTCTTCTCGTCTTTATTCTCGTCCTTGTCTGTGGATTTCATTTCGACGTTGGATGGTGGAGATCTGACAGAAAAACTGAAAGTTAATTCATGAGACGCGCGTCGTGACGCGTATACCGTAGCCCTAACCCTAACTCAGACCAATCACCTTCTCCTCATCCATTGAATTCGATGTCTAAACCATCTTTATTTCGAACGATTTGGCGTAACCTTTGGCACCCAGTATGTGTTTTCACTTTTTTGTATATTTCATGCTCGCTTTACCAAAACCTCAGACTGGTTTTGTTGGCAGAGATTTAGAAGGCTCGGCCTGTTCTTTCGTTCCTCAGAGGTTCCGTGATGACCCTAATCTTCTCGTAGGAAACTCCTATTATGAAAAGTCGAATCCACTGAAAAGTGCAGGTAAGGTTATCCCTCACCAAGATTCCTAGTTTAGGTTTTGAATAAAAACAGGCTATGCGAGATCCAAACGTTCGGTGAAATATAGAAACCCAGATGATATGTGGAAGTACATAGGCGGCTCTAACAGGCTACCTAGTGCGTTCATGCATACTCTCCCATTACTGCCGCTAATTTGGTCAATCACAGTTCAATGGTCTGCCTGGTTAGCTCACACACGCCCTAATCCACCGTCTATCCAAGTGCGTGCCTGAATGTTACTTCATCATATTCCTCCGTTCTAATCAATACATCGTCATACAGGAGCTTCAAATGGACCTCGTGAGGCAACAACGCGTTCAGCACAACGCTGCACTTATAGAAGCCAGTTTTCAACAAGAACGAGCTCAGCTTCGAATACAGGATGGGGGTTTTTCGGAAATACCTTCGACTTCTTCCGATCTTCAACCAAGCCATGTTCAAGAAATATCGTCAATATCCGCTAGCGATTCTGCTTCATCACCTTCCATGCCTTCTGTGCCTGAAGCACCACCTGTATCCCCACCAGAATCAACATCCAATACGGACCCAGGAACTAGTCTAGGCGCTCAACGGCTAGGGAGTTCCTTACCCAAGACCGGTTCGGACGAGTATCAACCTGAGTCTTGGACACCAAAACTTCGAATCAGACAAGGGTAGCAGTCATTGACAGAATGCTTGTCCGTAGTTCATTTAAGAACATGATCTGTTTAAAAATCCTCCCCGAACATGTCATTATCCTAACGTACACAACAGTACAACATGATTCAAAAGTACGATACAGGGTATATACATATCTCCTTCACCTCAGAAGTCAAATAAAAACCAGACCTCGAAATGCTACACATGTACATGTGCGTGTTTGTCTGCTTCGTGCAGCACACAGACCAGCGTAAAACCAATCTCGCCAATGTCCACTATTTGATCTCGTTCAAGCTCAAGATAAGCTGGTCGTTTTGCACCAAACAATCCTCTGGATTTGCGAGGATAGTACCTCCCTACTTCCCTCTTGTCATCCAGTTTTAGCCTAAACTGGATTTCGAAGAATAATAATAATGAGCAAAGGACACTGATATGAGTCACGAAAGAAAATCTTTCTTACATCAACCCATGTATATGCACAACCGCTCGACGCGATGAATCTACGCTTCTTTCTTCATTTATTTAATCCTTAGTATCAGCAAACTGGCCTTGTGATGAACGGATTTGGAAAAACGCACCCGTATCCATGTTGTTGCAAATACTCTGACATATTCCGCTCTTCCTCCATCCCTCGCAGACGCACCTTCGGTATGCGCTCACTAAACGTGTAAAAATCCATTTCGCCGACCCTCTCGACTCTCTGATGATGTAGGATGGGCCCTTCACCTGATTTGGGTTTGGGTCTCCCGCTCATTATCAGAATCGAATCATTTATCGTCATCACCTCGTCCATTGTGACCACATCAACTATCGTGGTATTCGATGTAAACTCTTTGAGCGGTAGTTCTGTGTAGACCTTTATTGCGACCCGTCCATCTGGGTTCAGTGTAAACTCGGTATTATGGGGATCTTTCATTGTTTGTGAAAAGTGAAGCATTGACGACGAACCCATAGGGTCAAAAAGGTGGTAGATCGTCTGTTGTAGAAATACAATGATGACGTGAAAGACGAGAATAGGATACGAGCCAGGTTATGGATATGAGCAAGTTTTGATGACTGGAATAAAGCTAGAGCTATCTACGAACCTTTTACTACCTTTTGGGAATGGTCTAGATGGGAATTGTCGACTGTATTCACATTCCCTTCTTTCTTTTCAGCGTTCTGTCAGTCGGAAATTCATTTTCTGCACCGCTCGCTGCAACGTAATTCTCTATTGTTGGCCTTGGGTTTCAGGGTCGACATTTGTAGAGAACCGTGGTTAGCGCCATTGCGGGATGAGTTGGACAGGTGATTCGAAAAAAACAAGATCAATTTCATTCCAGAAAATCTTCAAGCTTCTGAAAGCCGTTCATCTTGAATCATTATCGTCACTCAACGTTCTCTATAAATCTAAACCTCTGGTCTGAACGATGTATGTATACATTGAGAGAGAGAAATGGCCTAAAATTGAAAACAGAAAGAGAGAAACATTAAGTTATGTAATTGAATTGAGACAGATATGCAACGCAACGAACAAAATGAACTCGGGAAAAAATGTGTGAACTATGGTACGTAGGTTAGTAGGTTAGTAAATCTGCAAGTCGTATACTGAAGAAGGAAAAAATAGCAACAGGTGAATTGAACGATACGATAGAAACAGAGGAATATGGTGATGCAAGTTGGTGAGATTGATCTATGTAGAGAAAACACCCTTTGTATGGAGAGCCACCAACAACAAAACAGAAATAACAGTTACAAGATTTTGAGTTCCAATACCCTTACCGAAAATACCTTACTTAATACCAGGAGCACTTCGATGCTGAATGTCGATTCACCAATATAGACACGTCGTCTGTTTTTGTTCATTTAATGGTCGTTGGTGGAGGATCCGATTCCGGTCGATGAAGTTGTGGCCTTTCGGACACATCGGTGGACATCGAATGAGCTCTTGACGCAAAGCCATCTTTTCTCACCACAGACGTCGGTAAGTCTGGATGATTAGCATCCGTAATGCCACCTGATTCATCGCTGCTTGCGCTTGTCGGACTTGTATAGCTCGTATGCCCCCCAAGCACCTGCTCACGGTCCACCCCCGAATGCTTTCGACTCTGTTCCTCCTCCATAGCTTTTAATTCCTGTTCCTTATCCACCTCTTTGTCCTTCTCGTCCTTCAAAATTTCACCTTCCACACTATTGGCACCCAATCCACCGAAATAAGATTGTATAGGTGGGAAGTACCCTTGCCCCAGCGTGACGTTGTCAAAGTACCCCCCGGGCTCTGTGCCACCTCTGCTTCCCATTTCTGCGCCAACGCTTCCCGGAATACCTGGGCTGCGTTGAGGATGGAAGAAAAATCCTCCCGGTGAACCTTGTACGACGTGCACAGGTGCACCAACGGCGGGATTAATATATGGATTCGGACCCGCACCTGGCCGACCCCAGAATGTTCCCGGAGACATCGCTAGTCCGGGAGAAAAGGGGGTGAGTTGATGATGAGCGAGTGGATGCGGGTGCCCAAAAGATGGGCGGTGGCCTGGGATAGGGGGTTGGAAGTATGGATTGACGAAAGAGGTATGAGAGGCTCTATTTCCCTCTGTGGTTGAAGACGATGACGAGGATTGGTCGTTAACATCCTCGGATTGAGACTCCCCGTGAAATACTTCCTGCCCGGATAAATTTGGAGGATGGTAAGAGTAGGTTGGGGTGATAACATCAGACATGCGACTTATTGATGGATGGCGGCCCGAATCGGACATGCGGGGAGCCTCCATATGAGGCGACGGGAGAGGCATTGGGGGAAGGAACGTAAACGGAGGCATGGAAGGAGTTATTGGTGGAAGACCGTGAGGTGTCATCGGGACGGCGTGCGGGTGGTGCAACGGTGATATACCTGAGTAATATGGCGACATGGGGACACCCATAGGTGACATGTTGTGCACGGGAAGGGAAAACGAAGCGGGTGGTATGCTGATTGTCCCAGGATGATGAGGATGAGAGTGATGGGATGTTGTTGATGGTGGCTTAGGAGGGGATTGTGATTGACCCTGCGGTGATTTCGATGTGGAGTGCTCGGATGAAGGAGAGGTTCGGGATGAGTCTGAAGTTGCTACTGAAGTCGGAGGCTTGACCGATTCTGAACTTGAACCCGATTGGGACGAACAATCGCTGATATGAGTCGACATTAAGGAATTTGTGGATCGGTCTACTTCAGATAATAGAGAGGGCCGTGAGGGATGCTCCGGATGCTCAACCTTTTGTGCGCTTGGCTGAGGTTGATGAATGTGAGAATGTGTGTGATGAGGGTGCGGGATCGACATTTGTAGCTGCGGTGGAAAGACATCATATGGTGAACTAGGTGCAGAGGCAGGTCCGTAATCAAGCATATACCCAGAGGGCATAACAATATAATTTGAATTTTTTCCGGAAAGCTGAAAAGGAGAGGACGATGCTTGGAGGGCGGTAAGAGCAGGGGAAGCGGGAGTTGTCATTGGTTGAGTAGACTGGGAGAATTTGTCGAAATGCACTTTGAGCACACGACCGTTGTACTCATACCTAAATAAAACATTAACCCCGTGAACGTTGGTTCAGACAATCGAAGCTTACCCGTTGAACATCTTTACGGCACGTTCAGAGTCGTAGTCATTTGCAAATACAACGGTACCAAACCCTCGCGAGCGACCATCTTGTCCAAGAGCGACATCCGCTCGTACTATGGTTCCTGCTTGTCGGAACAAATCCTTCAAGTCCTGCCACTGACAATGAAAAGGGAGCTGCGAGGAAAACGCAGTCAGTACTCATAGGATGATTGCCGGTCAACATGAAATCAAAGAAGGTGGGTTTACACAGGAATGTCCGTAAGTTACTCCACGAAACAATTCACTCACGTTCCCAACGAAGAGATTCCGGCCGGCATTGCCTGACGACGAGCTTGGCCTGTCGAACCCGAGCAAATTGTAGTCAAAATCAGTAAAGCCACCCAATGACGAGCCCGGAATTTGAGGCGAAGCAAAGGTGCCAGGAGATGAGACAGTACTAAAAGGAGTGGGATTTGGATTGAGATTGTCGAAATCTGGGGGCAGTCTGTCAGGCCGGACTTCTAATATTCGCGTTTGCCATGAGTAGCCATTAAACATATCGATAGCTCGACCAGCGTCTTCCGCTGTTGCGAGAAGGACTGTGCCATGACCTCTGGACCGATTGTCAGGACCCAGCGATACATCTGCACGGAGTACGGTCCCCGCCTTCCTGAATAGATCCTTGAGATCCTGCCATCGCACCCGGTATGGAAGCTGAGGTAGCCTTAGCGGAGATGATGTTCAATAGGGACAATATTCGACGCACATTTCCTACAAACAGCTGTGTCCGGGTGTCTTTGAGAGGGCCAGCTCTTCCGTCCGGTGATGAACGAGAAGATGTGGCCATTAGGATGACTGCTTCTATGTCATCGTTCGTCGGAGGCGCAAGCGGAATAGAAGAAGCGGTAGAAACAGACGGAGACCTGGAATCCTGTAAATAACAAAGGATTTCAGTGTATGCCACTGATTACAAGCGGAAAACTTACACGAAAATCCATTACCAAAAGATAGGAAGCCCTATCAGGGCGACAGATACAAAAAAACGATGACCGGTTGCAGAAAGAGCGGTGTTGGCAGAAAAGAGATGTCGGAGAAGAAAAGAGAAATGAACAAGCGAGCACCCGATTGTGGAGACAAAACTTAGCCACGGGTCAAATGTGTAGCTCCACATTTGAGAATCTCCTTTTCAATTTGACTTCTGATCGCCATCATTGGCCTTCGACCTTGCTCAACGTCCACGACGTTCTGCTCGACCTTTGGCTCATTGAAGTCGATATTGACTAGCATGCATTGTGAATCCCTTCTTGGGTCCATCGGGCTCTGATCGGGCTATTAGTTCTATTCTAATCTGACGTCATTTGCACATAAAATTTGCTTGTTACATTAAATTTTTCCAACTGGTTGGGGCTCCCTGGCAGCCTCGTTTTTGTTCCATGTAACCAACAGTAAGTAATTATAATCTCCTTTCATTGACTATGTTAAATGTTTTAGCGAGTTCCAGCGAATTTATCCCTATTTCATCCCTATTTCTCCTCCAATTTCACCGGCGGTACACCTAATTAGAATCATCATCCTCGGACCGAGTACATATATACGTTTATACGTTTCGATCATTAGGCCGAGGCCAAGTCTAGACCAAGTTGCAGCGACCTCCAGGGGAGAACTGGGAGAACCAGGAAAACTCCGAAAATTTACTCAACCTCTCAAGCCCATGGGTTCAAATATTTTCGATGATGTCTATTCTGTGAATGGAATCACTTCGGGTTATAGATCAAGCAAGCATCATATGTATGTAATATATCCTTCCCAAAATGTGTCCTTTCAAAGACCCGCTAGTTTCTTGAGTGTAGAGAACTCATCCTTTCCAGTTGCTCTACACAGAGCATGGAATTTTGAGGAAGGGTTGTTAAGTAGGACATGCGGCCTGCAGAAACGTTGTCAGGATTTCTCATTACACTCCGCTATACATAAACCATCTTACTTTTCGAATTCTACGATACGTCCTTGATCTAATAACATGATCTGTACAAACGAGCAAGAATTAGCCAAACACCACTCCAATGGAATCCGTAGTTACCCTGTCGTAATCAATGACTGTTCTTAATCGGTGAGCGATAGTAAGAATGGTGCTATCAGCGAATTCTCTGTGGAAAAGATTTGAACAGAGATATGTTAAAAGATCAGATAACTCACTGTCTTATAGTCTTGCCAATCAGTTCATCCGTGGCATAATCGACGCTAGCAGTTGCCTGGAAGGAGTGAACTTTGGTCAGCGAGGGTTAAATAAAAGTATATTATCATTATTTGACCTCGTCCATGACCAAAACTTTCGATCGTTTTAATATTGCACGCGCCATGCATAGTAACTGTTTCTCTCTAAAGTCATCACTATTAGCTTAGTTACAGGGGAGAAGGAGGTGTTAGAGCGAACCCCGTTGAGAAATTTTCACCACCTTCTGACACGGCGGAATCAAGGTTTCTAAAAATGTTGGCGTTCACAGTGGCGACGTCCTCATCGGGAATATCAGAGGGTGGAATCAAATGAACGCGGCGCAAAGCTTCAAACTGTAACGGAAAAGAGATGAAAATTTGCTTCAATGTCAGTGGCAGTAAAGTGGGAACTTACAATTTCTACATCTTCATATTCATCAAATACATCCAATGTTGAGCGTAATGTGCCGGAGAGAATAGTTGGATCCTCTGCGTAAAGTATAAGCGAATCAAGGTCTTGGATATGCTTATCAATGTAAAAAACCTACGAGGAATGATGGTGAGTTTGGACCGAAGGTCTGTAAGTCCAACGTTTGCAATGTCAATGTCATCCACTAATATCCGTCCCTCAGTTGCTTCGACGAATCGGAAAAACGACAACGCCAAGGTACTCTTCCCACTCCCTGTCCGACCAAGAATTCCGACCTTTTCTCCAGGACGAATATCAAAGTTTAGCTTGTGCAAAACATTGGGTAATTCAGGCTATATGATGTAAACATTCGTAAGAGGTAGAATAAAATGGGAATGGAATGTGCGTACAGCGTAGCGTATCACCAGATCTTCACACTTGATCGCACCGGTAGCGGGCCACGACACAGGAGGTCGGGGTTCGATAAACTCGGGTGCTTCACGTTTTAATTCGGAAAATTCTTTGACACGCTCAAGGGCCACCTGGAAAAAGTATGCTAAGCATTGATTGGACAGCGCTATAGTTGATATGACTTACCATGGATTGCTCCAATCCGACAAATCTTCGAACCTGTGAAACCAATGTTAATCAAAAGGGCAAACTTGGGGCCCTAATTCTCACCATGAAGAGTAAATCGTTCGTGACTGTATTCGCGAACGCAATGGAGAATCCGGCAAAGGAAGCGCTGATGGCAGGGTTGAAAACAGCGATGCAAGCAATCGCTCCCAGAATACACGAAGACAAAACGTTGAACCTGATGGATAACCACCTGTTAACTGTAGAACAATATCAGATTAGCGTGCAAAAAAGGTAGACTCAGGAGACGTACCGCCCCACATCCAATAGTATGGGTTGGCATTCTGCATCGATCGTTAGGAGCGAAAGAGAATGAAACTTAGTATTGGGCTCACAGTGTCCAAACAACGGAGCATGTCCCGAAGGAACTTTGATGACGCCCCAAAAGCACGAATGATAGTCGCTCCAGCAATGGTTTCACCGTTGATTGAGTAAAGTGGTGATCTGGTGACAGAATCTGTTCAAAGGTTAGAGTTAAGATTCTGTATCGGAACCTATTCTTCAAAGCACCTAATCTCCTCATATCTCGGGATGTTTGACCGTATACTTTCGCAACTGGAACATAACATACATATGTCAGTCGAGATTGATTCGAATTCTATCATGATGCTCTACTCACCATTCCAATACACAACACCTAGAATTAATGCAGCAAACACAAACGGTGGTCCTCCAACGACACTGACACTAATCAATGTAGCGACTGCAGATAGGGCATATTGTATCGAACGTCCAAAATTGTCGGAAAGACTGCTATCAATGCCTTCGAAATCTTTACCGAAACGGTTCAGCAGCCGCCCACGAGATATGGTATCATGAAATCTCATATTTGCGAAGAGCACGGTCTCCAAAAGTCCTGATAGGAAATCTTAGAACAAACGTTCATGAGTCAGCAGTATGGACGAACGTTTGTATAAAACGGTAGAGGCGTGAATAGAGCCGCTGTCTAAAACGGATATACATAAGCATAGCTAATTTGGAGAAAAATGGAACATACAAAGAACAATCCAGCGGGTGGTGGTGACGATCAAACCTAAAAATCGCACAACTCGGTAAACGGAAGTTCGAGACAAACGAAGAAAAGCAAACCTAGAAATGTGACCTAAGAAGATTGTTTAGTTCGAGCAGAGACTAATCGACAACACTTACTAAGGCATAGATGCCGATATAATAAGTCGGACTTTTTTGATGGTCTCCGTCAGAAACTGAACCAGACCATACTCTACAGAGTAGAGTGGTCAGAAGTAATAAGAAAAAGAAAGAAATACACTTGCTTCAGCCATCCGTTTTCTGCCACAGGGCTAAGCGCTGCAATGATATAGGCTACTGTAAATAGGATCCAATACCAACACGATCCACATGCACGAATGTAAGTAAGCCAAACGGATTTACTGACACGGCCGACAGCTCTCGTTTCTTCTTCAACCAATTTCCTCGCAGGTTTTTTATCCATTTTTACGGTCGCGGGGGTAGGAGCGATAGTTGTCGTCTCAGAACTTGGATCGCTGTCGGAACTGTGCGAACTTGGGACGGGGATTTCCTCGATGACTTGTTCCTCCTTTTCGTCACCTATCTCATTGACTGTTGACTGCATCAGGGTACGGATGACGCCAGATGTTTGGAATGCTTCCCGAGTACCCTCGAATTGAACACGCCCGTTATCAAGCGCGACGATGTAGTTGGCATCAGGTGCGCAGAGTTGGACATGGTGTGAGACCAGGATAACAGTACGACCTTTCATGAGTTCTCCTTTGAGACACTCGTGGTAGAGATGATGTGCAGTATGGGCGTCAACTTTCAAGGAAAGGTTGTGAGCGGGATTCACATATGAGGAAAAAAACATGGAACATACCAGCAGAGAGAACATCATCAAGCAATAGTATGGATGCCCGAGAGTAGACTGCACGGGCCAGGGAGACTGCGACATTATCATGAGTAACGTGTAAATAGGGGAAAGTCGCCGCGGCAGACCTCGAGCTTTTTGACCTCCAGACAGGTTAACCTGATGTCCAATGGCCATGGTAAGCGGGTGCATTGTTAAAAACGAAAAGGACTGACGCCACGTTCTCCGATCTCTGACTCATCTCCATCCTCTAAGATATCCATATCTGTCACTAGAGCGCAAACCTACACATACTCACGGATTGCTGATAAGCAGTAAAATACAACATACCTCCAAAGTCTTGCGGTAGCGTTCCTCATCGTAAGGCAAATTGAACAAAATATTGTCTAGCGATAGTTAGCAACCATACCAACGGAATCACCAAAGCATACCTTTGATGGAAGCATTTCGGAGCCAAGCAGATTGGGGAACGTACGCGCATACTCCTTGGATAATCCAGTCTTCCCCTATACCAATCGTAGTGAACATTGTCATGATGTTTGGCGGGGAGCGTGGGCAAAACATTTGACCAGTCAATATATCAGCTTCGCCCAACAAGGCTGTACGATGAATCAAGGTTTAGTGAAGTTGATCACATTGAACGAAGTAAGACGTACCAAGTAACAAAAGTGTCTTTCCAGACCCTAACTTGCCACACACAAGCGAGAGCTCCCCAGTGGGAAATCTCAAGTTCAAATCGATGAGAACGAATTTTTGCCTAGGTGTCGAGGCAACGGAAGGAGGTATGCTTGAGTCACCTCCACTTCGATCCTGTGGCCAGGTAACAGTGCAGGATTGGAAGGCGATATGCCGAGGTTGCTCGCTGAGAGGGGGCACAGGTGCGATTTCTGCAGTGTTGAGGTACTTTTCTATACGGCGCATGGAGACAAGACCCTACAGGAAGGTGCATTAAATTCATAAATCGAATCATATATCCAAATATAACCGTACCTGGAGCATGTTGATGAATGTCTCGGGAAGAGCGTTCAAAGCGAACTTGAGCTCGCTGAATACCATGATCTACAATATGCTAAGTGAAGTCTCACAAATACGATGCCCTTGGAACTCACAGAGGTAAAGGCAATTGAAGGAGTCAAATCCTCTCCTCTCACGACTGTAAAATGCCAGAACGACACCAATGTCACTAGAATCGGTGTGGCGTTCCTATATAATCAAAATAGTTGGCGTTCATCTTAAAAGACAAACCGCATAATGAATCGTACCAGATAGCATTGAAGCAAGTCTGCCATAATCCAGGAGATGAACATTAATTCCAAGCCAGTGGTCGAAAGCATACCTCGATGATATAGTTGAGCCTTTGGTACCTGAGCTCCCTGTCCCGTATTTTCATAACACGAGCTTCAAAGCTTCGTTCCCAGGCCATGAATTTCAACATTCTAATGCCACCCAAGATCTTACACACAGAAATCAGTGCAAGGTTAATTAGACAGAAAGAAAGGGGACCTCATTCATCAAAGCAATACGTTCATCACGAGCCTTCATCAAATTATCCTGAGCGCCCACGACGACCTTTCCAGCAAAATGATTCAATGGTAAAAAGAGACATGTTACCGCCAGCCCAAAGAAGCAAGAGACACCTGATTCCACACCAATTTGGTTCTGGTCAGTCGTACGTAAGGAAGTTCGAGAAAACTCACCAAGCAATCTGTACAAAAAGATCGTACCGACGACGAGCTCTATCGGTGAATCAACCAGAGCAAAGAAATGCCATGCAAATTCGCTCAGCCTGTCGGTATCTGTTGTCATGAGCGTCATAATCTGTGCCTTGCTTGTGAAATCTTCGTCTTCGTCACTGCTGTTTTCGGAGGATTTATGATCCTGGTCTTTATCTTTTTTTGGAGGTGTGGATGACACCGAGTCTTTACGAATGAGTGTTTTAGCAAATAGGATGGTGCTGAGTTGAATACGGAAACGGGTTTGCAAGGTGGTTGTTGATATTGACCAGAGTTGAGCAGAAGCTGAAGGGGAATGAATGTAAGGGCTCAAGTATTGGGCATCAATATCCCTTGAAGCACGTACTAAAGAACCCTATTATGTTCGATAAGAACATTCCTACCACATACACCCATCCCCAGCCTCTGTCCTTCCTCTCTGGATCCATTTCCAAGTAAGCGATAAGCATACGACTGAACATTGCTGGCGCATAAAACAATATTGCCGAAGCCACAGCAATCCAGAATTGAATAGCTATAATCCCCAGGTTGTACCTGAAGAGAGTGTATCCAATATTCCAACCCGATCCTATTCTTGGCCTCCAGGACCCAATCTTCAGTTTGAAGCGTTTCATTGCCTTTTTCATTTCGAAATAATTGACCGTCGCGCGCATGTTGGCTGGAACGATAGGCAAGTCTGCGATCTCAAGGCTTTCAGAGGTGTTTCCGAGCATAACAACCTTGGTTGAGTAAGTAAAATAGAGGTAACCCCAGCATGAAGCACCATAGACGCCAGTAACATTCTCCTTTTCCGTATTAGTCCTCGCAGAAACGGTTTTTTCTGAATAGATTGAGTCGTAAGGAAAGTGCAGCGATGGCCCACGCGGTGTTGTAAATGCAATGAAGCAAGCCATGACGTACAGAGATACAGAGGCGTACCATATTTTTGTAGACTCAGAGATTGTCTCTTCAGAGTACTCGAAGGCAGTTAAGGGAGGTGTATTAGGAAGTATCGCAGAAACACCAAGGGTAACAGAAGCGACGGTGAGCAACACAGTGAGATGAACGATGGATTGGGAGTTGAGCTCGACGGTGTCCTGTCGGACAGAGCGTGCGGAGAGAATTGTGAGGTACGCCGCAAAGCAAATGTTGATAAGACGTTCTGCCAGTTCACCATGCTCGCCAGACACAGACAATTGCACTGATTGCAGAACCAAGATGACGACCAACAAGAAACACAATAAGCCTTTTCTGATACGCAACTAGAGTGTCATCGTTGAGCTCAAACTTTGCGTTTTCGAGTAAGAAGACTTTTCATAACGCACCTTTTTCCAAAAAATTTCCTCGTCAATTGGATATCCTTCCAAAAAGTCCTCAGTGGTGGTTACATCGAATGCATCTGGCGGTGACTGTTCGGACTCGGTAGCATTAACAGGCAGCTGAATCTTGCCGTCTTTCTGACGGTTGATGACAAGATGAAACAGACTGGCAGCAATGAGTACTGCAAGAGCAAGAGCAATTTCTAGCTGGAAGCGGGCCATGCTACAACAACTCTAGCCACTTTGAGAATTGGCAGTGTGCAGGTATAAGAGAGAAAAAAACGGTCTTGAGTCAATATTTAATTATGAAGAGACCGAAAGCTCTTACACAGTCAGGGAAGCAGACCATATAAAGATGATCTCTGGAATGATAACGTCGAACTGAACCCAAATACGATCCTAATCCAAAAAGGTTGAGTGGTGGTCTCAGGGTAAATTGCTAGATATGCCCTGGAGTTCATCTCAGTTAGATATCCTTCCATATGTGGAATACCATATATAAATGTAACTGGTCTGAACACGGTCTTGCATTCTATCTAATTCCATGTTCCCCGAAGCGCTCCGTAAAAATCCAAAATCCTCCCATTGAAAATGCTCAGAAAAATGCTTTTTATTTGTGGAATTTTACAACGAATTATAACGAGGTAATTAGAAATGATCGTAGTCAGATTGTTGCTCAATGGGCAGTTCTCCAGCAGCCGTACCGTTTCCGCTGCCACCGCTGTTGCTTGCATCGTGAATATCCTGGAGAGGAGCACGGACCGCAGTAATGGCGTTGTTGGAAATGAAAGGAAGCGCAGGAAGCAGGCTGTTGTTGGGTTGACCAAACCTTTGCCAGTCAGCTTGCACCGTCTCCGCTAGATATCTGGATTTGCCCCTTCAGTAAACTGCACAAATGTCGTTGGGCGCACTCACTCCTTCCATTTGTCATCCTTCAAATTTATCCCAAACGAGTCCATCTTCTCCTTGAGGTATTTGTCAAATCGGCCCCAGAACGCTTCGTCCTGTGTCTGTCGCCCTCCATTCCCGATTTTGCGCCTCTTTAAAACTGGACCTTCCTCTTCGCATTCAAATTCACGCATGAAGCGACGCTTTATATTCAAAAAAAAACAACAATCAGTAGCAGCAATGCAACAAAGAGCTGTCGAACTCACGATCATAGCAAAACGAAACTGATGTGATGCTCCGCCGCTTCCTCCTTTGACATATTTCTTACAGAGGACATGTGTTGCCTTTTCTAAATTCAATGGCTCTTTCTTTCCACTCTCGTCAACAACAATGGTAGCCAGAATCTGCAGAAGCATGGAGAAAACGACGACAGGGGTAGAGAAGCCAACGTACATCATCCCGAAACTGCTGCAGCATCTTTTTTCCTGTGGCCTCTGCAACTTTCTTGAATGCTGTTTCATGTGTAGTCTTTGAGAGAAACACGCTGAAATCATGGATGTCGGCCTCGGCTTTGCACCTTGCCTAGCAGAAAATGAGCAATGTCACAAAAATATCCTAGGCATAACTCACCCAAACAGCCTTTCCGACATCGCCGTACGAGGATCGCGCAGGGTTTGCGCACTCATCACGGCCTAGGGTACGTATAATTTCCTGATGAAAGATGAAATCAGATGCATCATATGAAATGGGATAACGTACTTTGGAGGTGCTGGGGATTTCTACATGTTTCGAGAGCTGCTTCATGGCGCTGTCGACAACTTCCTTGACCGATGCAGTGTCTGAATTTGCATTACTCTTGTTTTCCAACCGACAGATTGCAGCGTGAGTAAGTAAATGAAGTTTTAACGGTTCTGTTTCCACCGAAGGAGCAACCTAAACAGGAGTTGTCATACAGATGCAAAACGTTGCTATATGGACACACCATAACCATGCCCTTGAGTTCACGAACTTGGCGGGGCTCTAGTGTGAATTGGGGTCTGATTTCGTCAACCCATGTCATCAGAGCTGTTGTTTCACGCTCTGGCCTGGGGTTAGATCGCATGCAGCTTGCAAATATCAGAGCACTACTCCGGTTTGAAGCTGGTGAAGGAGGGTAGTTGTCTGGCTGGTTGGGCTCATCTACCTCATCTGGAAGTAGACCTGAAATAAGAGGGACGTCAACAACAACATCGTGGTGTAACCTTCAAATGCAAGCAAGTTTACCCATGCTCGAGCGTCTGGAGCCTGAGCTAGTAAAAAAAGACGACGCGTTTGATGAACTCTGAGCGTGTTCACTGTATTCATCTGGGGGTGGTAAGCAGTCCATATGGACAACATATGTATACATATATATGCCATACCGGTGAAGACCTGTCCTTGACCAGGAGTGGGTAAATCTTGCACTTGAGGGAATGCACTGTGGGGTGCAAAACTGCCGGCACTGCGGACTTGTCTTTCAATTGGAGCTCCAACCGAAGGAGTCCATGGTCTGAGAGGTGTTGTTGGGAGTTCTCTCGGAGGCCTTGAAGTGATCCCCATTGCCCCTGGTGTGTGGTTCTGTGTATGCTGTAAAATTGATTGTGAAGCAGGTCTTGGGGCAGCAGCAGTAGCAGTTGATCCGAGACCTCCAGGCGTTGGGGAAAAATGGAAGCTCATCGCAGAATAAGGGAAGGTTGGTTTTTAAAAAAAAAACTGCGCCAGTGGAAACACGTGCGGTTAACTGACTCAAGTCCGGCTGACTTGTTCTGAGACATCTCTCTGCGCCAACACAAACCACACCGATTCCGATATGGACAGTACCTCAACTGAGGGGTTCCCAGAGGTCACCATGAACATGGATAGCACCTTCAGCCCAGGAACGTTTGATGAAGTACTGACACTTGCAGGCTTGTACGATTTTTGTTAATAGAACTTGGCTGTTTCTCATATCGACTCGTGTAGCCCAGTAGGAGACCTTGATGCTATAGCCTCGCCAAAATACTTCATGTGTCTTTGTGCGGCATACAATATGGACAGCACGGCTCTCATTTCCAGTGGCAAATTGGACGAAAACACTTTCAAAAATTTATTGGCAGGTAAGATGCAGTTCGTGTATAAGCAACTTACAAACTCTAACCAGGGTGCAGAGGTACAAACCAATCACCTAGATACTTCCGCCAGTCGACTTAGCCAACAATCTGTTACAGACAAGCAAAAAGCACAGATCTACGCACTGGACAGGTTCATTCGCAGTATCAGGCTCTCAATTGACGTGCAGGAGAATGAGTCCAAAGCTGATATTCTGTCGTCTTTGCGGAATACTCGGGGATACATCCTCAAGATTGAGGACGAAATTGCTGAGAGCCGGAAACTCCATACCCAGTCAGTCATCCACAACAAGAAACACTCGTACATGGTCAATGAGTTACGACTTCAGCTTTTCGAATCATATATTGAGGCCGACATTCGCCACAGGGAGCAGCATTTGAAGCAGCTGAACAAAATTGAAGAGCTGGAAAGGGAGTTGTCGAAGCAAGCAAAAAAAGACGAGGTGTTGAAGATTCAATTGGCCCGGGAGAAATTGGTTCGTGGAAAAGCGGCACGCATTTTGCTCAATGAGCACGACCCTATGGTTGCTAAAGATGAGGCTCTTATGCTTCTGAAGCCTCCCATGGGTTCGAAGTTGCCGCCGTCTTTGAAGAAAGACCTGGAAGCAACCACCCAGGACTTTCATTTTGCTCGACGTAAATTGTTCCGGGGAAAGGTTGCTCAAGCTTTGCTTGACAATTCTCAAATGTAGTATATGCAGTCCTTCAATACCGAGATAATATTCATTCAAACTGCATGCAAATTAAGTTCTTCTAAGGTACAAAAAAGGCTTATACCCTCCTTGTAGTTCTCTCGACGTTTAGCCCATGCCCTTGTAAAGCCTTCAGGGTCCTGCATGCAAAACTCATCCTCCGTCCTTCCGCCATACTCCAACCATCGACGAACACCCCCAGCAGTGTATTGTGTTACTGATATACGGGTCTCACCAACTGCTACCGGAAGGTTAGAGTGACGTATTAAAGCAGACGGCAGCAAGATCGTAGCGCCAGGTGGGAACTCTAGGATTAGTTTAAAATCCCAGAGGATCAGATGTCCTCCGGCCTTGTGGTTAAATGTTCCTCCGGTAGTTATTGCGCAAGGAATTCGGACGTCGTTTTTCGAATCCGTGTGTATGTGTGTCCAAGTTGAAGGTCCAAAGTTGACGGTCATGCACAAGTACACGCTGTTGTCGAAGTTCCGCTTCAGATGGGGAAGTTTTTGTTCTAGTTCTGCATTCAAACGCAGGTGCTCCGCGTAATTCCTTGGGTACCATGTCGCAAAAGCACCTTGTGGGCAGATCATAAGCTACATCAATGATACACGAAACACATGATGAACTTACTGCTCTGAAAGCCTGCCACTCGCCGAAAGCAATCTTGTTTCAGCAGCCCGTCCATCATCAACTGGCGCTCACCAACCAGGCGCATGGGCTCACGTTGGCCCTTACCGTATGAGATCCCACGAGCTAAAGCAGGAAAATCACCCCGTTTGTGCTTCTTCTCACTTCTTGCCCAATTGGTAGCTTCGCCGGCCTTAAGGATGCTTTCTGTCATTTCGCTGACAGCCTTTTCATATCCTGGGTCGTCTGGGCCATCAAGCATACAAACCATTACCCTCTGTTCACTATCAGTAAGAGGGATGCTTTTGCTGGAATACAGGTGGTCAACGGGGTCAACCAAAGGAGATGCAGCTGCTGTTTACCCTTTTTGCCACTCAACCAATTGAAACCCCTTCTCCGTCATCATCTCGAGTTCTCGGCGTGCCTTGGCGCCATACCAATTCCCGTCAACTCCAACATAACCCCCTACCGCAATTGGAAGCTTATCACTACACAGATTAGTGGCAAACCCCTTTGCAGGCAAGACATATCGCTTCTGAGCTAACCGCTGGCCTTGGGGAACGCCGGATTTCATGCGCTCTAGTGCTCGTTTGGCACATCGGCGACGATTTCGGGGATCCTGCAGCTTCTGCTTCTTACCTGGAAGACGATGGCTGATTTCCTCAGACCCGGTCTCAGAATCGTCATAGGAATGTTTTTGGGATGCGCTGGGATGCACTGGGGTTGCAGAAGAGGAAGAGGGAGCAGGCGATGATCGAAGGGGAGCCAACTCGGGGTTGGAGGGTCCAGATAGCTGACCAGAGGCCTTGCCCGTTGCGTCCGCTCCACTATTCGGTTGCAGGCGATGTGGCGTCGGCGAGTCGAGGAGACAAGGTCCTGCTGCTGCAGCAGCAGGACCTAAACCGTTTGGAGGACTGCAGGCGGGAGGGTTGGAGCGTCCAGATAGCTGAAGGGAGGCCTTTACCGTGGATGCGTCCGCTCCACTGTCCTGTTGCAGGCGGTCTGGCGTCGGGGAGTCGAAGAGACGTCGATCTGCAGCAGCAGCAGCAGGTCCTAAACCGTTTGGAGGACTGTAGGAGGGAAGAGGTGCAGAGGAAGACGATTTGGGCAGATAGGTCGGCGCGGAGGGGAGTGTAAATGGGAGAGGAGTCGGGGATTGCGGAAGTTTGGGCAGAAGAGTGGACAAAAAGGCGGCTGGAAGAGACGTCAAGCCGCCGGTTGACTGGTCTTGTTTGTCTCCCTCATCTGGGTCTTCCTCCATCTCAGACAGGTCGACTCCCTTAAGCCTAGCCCGGTCGCCTCGGTCGCAGGCCCTCTTCATCAAATCGGCACCGTCGACACGAGAAAATATCACGGCGGCAGCGTTTTGAGCCGTGCTTGCGCCTTGGGGAGACATGATGGCCTAAAAGAAGGAGGTTGGTCAGACAGATTTGAGCAGCGCCTGTAGTTCCCGCAGTTCGCTCGCGTTGCAGCCCAAAACGGCCGCTATCGAATCGACAACAAGCAGAGGGCCACAAAAGCAAGGCGCAAACGTGCCTCTCAACGCGTCCAGGTTTGAACTCGTTGAGTGCAGCTTCCTTAAGCTTTTGTGGGCCTCCTTGTTGACGGAGCGGCAGTTGATTTGGGCAAGGAAGAAAACTACATACCTTGAGAGCACAGGCGGGATAAAGAAGGAGAGTCAACAAAGACCGCGAGAGCAGTGGAAGCAAACCCGTGACTGACGCGTGCGCCACAGTTGTTTAGACCCGGCCCGGATCGCCACCAACCAACTCAAATCCGATTTCTCGAAGGCTACCCAGTCCGTTCATGCCATGTAATGAAGTAGTAGTGGTAGTCGTACTAAACGCCGCTAAGTCCCTCCTCTTCCGCAAGTCCGACTGTTATGCCCAGGGCGTCCACATTTTGTACAGCTGGCTTGTCGACGAGTTACTGGTGCAAATTGTTCATGGAGAAAGCGTTGGAGAATAGGATTCTCGTTCGTTTGGGGGCCGGATGAATGCAATGGCTGCAAAGGACTGTTCTGAGAAGTCGAGGGGGAAATCTGATCACCTGAGAAGCTCAGTTGAGGGATAAGTGGGCTGTGAACTCGAGTAGATGTTTGAGGGCTGATGCCTGCTGAGCCTCTGTTTTTGTTTTGAATGTGGGACCGAAGTTCTCGTTCAGCACCCTCCTGAATAGCGGTATCTCTGTCAAGGGGTGGAAGGACTGGACGAAATTTTTGAACATAGACACTACTTCGCATCTGATTTGTGTTGAGTAGGAGGTCGTCATGGTTGTAATGATGAGTACGAGGCAGTTGTTTGTGCGTGGTCTCTCGCTCTTCGCGTACAAGACGAAAACCGGAGAGATCACAAGCATTTGCTTTACAACGATGCTGGGCATTGACTGGGCACAGAATTTTCTACAAAGAAACAAACGTTGACATGAGCTTCATATAATAGCAGGAAGGAGGCAGTTAAACCTCTGCTTCAATGAGAATCCATTGCCCTGGTTTGATGTGTTGAAGCTTGTAAGTCTCATCCACAGGTCCTAACTCACAGAGCTGCAATAAAACAGCCGTGGCCGTCCCAGATGATGCTTGAAGAATTTCGTATACTTTTCCTATGCGAAGTTCATCAGGAGATTCTTCGGAAGCTGCCACAACAACATGGTGTCCAACACGGTAGTGTTCGAGTGAGGCAGATACTGCTTGCTCATATAGGTGGAACCGCTGTGTGTTTGCATTGCGGATGGCATTTGGAAGCTTTCTTGATGTGAGGACCTCGGAAACAGGCTGATTGAATTTTGCTGCTTTAGTATAAATGCAACGTCCTGAGAGTATATGTATATTAGATGAAACTGCTCGAATGGACTGGATCAGTCATACCAGGCTGCGATTTCTCCCCTTCTGGATTCTCTAGCCCATAAGCTCGTGCAACAGGACTCTGTAAATTGCCCAAACCAGTTCTTGCCAGCTTTAGGGGCAAAGGGCCAGCAGAAACCCAATGGTCAGGATCGTCGCTGAAAGGGGATTGTGTTGGTGGTGAAGTCGCACCATTAAAGGCTTGCGTAGGGCTAAAAAATAACCCTCCATGAAGGAGATGACGAATCCGGCTACAATGAGCGAAGCCACGTCCTATATCTCGGGAAGGGGCCTGGTGGTTGCTATGTACGCTGTGGTCACGAATGACGGCGTTGAAGGATTCAAAACCCTCCGTTGCATAGAGTATTGCTGGGCCAAAACGGCGGATATGCATGGGCAAGTGTTTAATGATGTGGAATTTTGGTTTGTTGAACCATCGAGGTGTCCAGTTGGCGGTGCAATCAAGAAATCGATCAATTGCAAGCTCAAGGGTGGCCTGTGTATCAGGCTTAATGAAGTAATCACAAGCTGAGCATGGCCAAGACGTACCAGATATGACTCGAGGTGATGAATTACTGGCTGCCAAACAAGAGGAATGAGTGCACTGAGAGCAAGCCATGCCTCGAAGCACTCTTTTGGAACTAGGTCGTACAGCACAAAGGGGGCTACTTGGGCAATAGCACGGAAGTCACGGCCAGTCAGAGATTTAGCATATTTAACAAGTGTCTCTCCTGCTAGGGGTGAAAGCCCAGTGGATGAAACATCCATCGAAGACAGTCGATGAGTCAAAACCTCCTTCTGAGGGTCACTGAGCCGTGAAATGGCATCTCGCCAATAATATTTTACAAAGCCCAAGCAGTATGACATGCAAAATCTCCACTGGCGTATCTCGATGAGGATCCAGACCTAAGCTCTTTGAGTAAAAGGATACATATACATGATACAACAAGTAGCAGACCTCTGATTCTCCATATCGGGCTAAAAACATTCGGCTCGGATGGCATGTTTCCTGCAACAAATTCATCCACAAGTCTTTGTTTCTGATCTGCGGAAGTGTTGGTGGGTAGTTTGGAAACGAAAGCAGCAATTTGTTGATTGAAGCCATCCAGAAAGGTATCTTTCACCCCCGTCTGAGTGACTATTTTTTTTGCCTGTGTTTTTCCATTATACTTCTGCGAGGTTATGAAGATACTGCGAAGAGTTTCAAGAGTTTTCTCGGGGTGCCGAGCTTCACTGATCTAAAAGTGCCCACATCAGACAAAAGTTGGTTCCAACAAAAAAAACCGAATGGCATACACCAACAAATCGCTTTGCACGAGTGACCAGCTCCTGGATGGTTTCTTTACGCCGCCTATGTCTCTTTCCCCCATCCTCACCTGTATCTGAAGCATCAGACCGAACTGATACATTATCATGGATTGGTACTTGAGCAGAGCCTGGTATTTCATCCTCTGCGTCCCGTCCCTTCACGAAGCAGCATCGGCAAAAAAACTTTCCAGCTAGGCCTACATGACATGCGAACTCGCTCTGCATAGGGTTGTCACCCAGCATTGCAAGTACAGCAGGGATCATCAGGAGCATTGCTTTCTGCTGAATATCCCATACCCAAATTCCCTCGGACTGGCCCTGTCTAATCTACGATTCAGTTTTGAGGCACAAATTAGATAAAAAACCATACTCCAACTGCTTCGTAACCCCATCCAACATCTCAAGTGGCGGAGCAAGGTTGGAGGTGCAAAGGAAATGTACATTACTCTCTTGATGACCGTATTCTTGAGGCAAGCCCGCCGCAGTGAAGAGGAAAGAATTATGTTTATTCCACTTCTTGGAGACGTTGCCTGATGTGTCGTCGCAATAAAGCCACATTGAAAAGTTCAAAACTTCATGACCTTTAGCCAAGACTCTCCAACGGTTTGCGAAGTTGTGTTCTGCCAACGTAAATGACCAAGGCTGAATTCCATAATCGTTGCTGGATTTATATACTCCTGAAGCCCATAAAATTAAGTTGAAATAGGTTGGAGGTTATTGACCCACCGAGAATGTTGCAAGGATCTGGAATTCCATCTAAATCATGGGTCTCCACCAGATATGGGAAAGAACTCAAAAGTTGAGAAGCGGGAAACTGGATAGTTTGATACTGATGAACCACGTAACCTCCTCCATTCGAGCTTGGATAAACTTCGACACTCCATGCCAGACCAAAAAACTCCTGTTCTGGCCCTCCAGGAGGCCCCCGGCTGCGGGTAAACCAACGAAATGGCATAACCAGGGTGCCGTCATTTAATTTTGTCAGTTCGTACACATAGAAATCTTGGTCACCAATGCGGACCATAGGTGAAGCAAGATCTGGATCAAGTGTCTTCCAGGCTTCTGCTTGCCACGCATGCTCAACATGCTGCCCACACTCTTCAGGATAGTGCCGAATGTGGGGTCGGACATTTGGGTTGCTCATTTCCTACAAATATTGAGAATGAATTGTTATTTAAGTTGCAGCTGATATATGCAACTCACCTGGCGAATAAGGCCCGCCAGCTGGTTAATATAATAAACATGCCCTAGTGGACCTTTCTGCCGTTCAGTCTTGATCCCACATAGTGTCTGTAGATATTCCCCAACACTCTTGGTAGTATCGGTTGAAGGTGCGTTGCTAACTCCAAATGATGCTATGCCCCAGAGAATTATATCCATCTGTGCATCGGAGAAAAGGGAGCGAGGGAGATGCCGAAGTATATCAAGAACGCAGGTCTACAAATTTTGAGAAATACACAGGTAACGGACACATTAAATGACACAAACCTCTTTATCAGACCAAGGAAACCAAGCAGGATTGTTGGGTGGCTGACGGCGACGAGATCTCTGATTCCCAAAGTTAAGGACCTCCTCGAGTTCATCAGACACTGAGAATAGATATCAAGAGTGAAGTAGCAAGAATATCATGTAGAATTACCATTTAAATATACTTCGTCGAGCTCTTGTTCCTCTGGTTCAGAGTCATCAGATTCACTATCTTCCAAGAGCCAGGCATGTAACTCTTCAGCAAGACGTGCCATACCACGCTGCTCGTCAGTGGCCTGCAAGTGGGTGTTTTCATTTGCATCAAAGGAGATCGAGAAAGAGACTGCAGGGCCGGAAGTCCCTGGAGAGATATTGTTTCTTATATTGTCGAAATCAAGGAATTCTTCTGCTCCGTGGTTTACTGAAGAGCTTTCGGATGGGATCTCCGATAAATCTACCAGGAGCTCTTGTAACGGCAGGGAAACTCGACTAGAAGTAGCTGGATTTGGTGCCAAAGGATTGGGTGGGATGTATTCGGGATGTGTATTTCGATATCTCACTGCCTGTTGATGAGACTGTCGAGCTTCATGCCGGTGAACAGCAGAGGAATCCCTCCAAAGATGATCTTCGCAAACAAGACAAGTCCATTTTCTTCGATTGGTTCCAGTTCCTGCTTGCCAGACTGTACAGCATACTTAGTTACGCAAGTAAATTGTTAGACTTTGAGAACAAACACTGAGGATTTTCGAAAGGATTGCGATGGACCATAATGGAACAAAACCAGGGGCTGGGATTCACAAGTTCAAGGGGCTCAGTCGATGTCTGAGTAAGTATGAGCAGTGGTATATCTGATGAAGGTCGGATACAAGATAAACTCAGGCATCGATCCGGAGGCTATCCAACCAAAAGTACGGAATAAGATTAGATGTAACTTCCAAAATTATTTGATGATATTGGTTATAGTATCTGGATAGATAGATTTGATTGCATATCAAATTTTGAAATATAGCTAGATATGCTTAAACCGTATATAGCAGATTTCCTACCTTAAGTCGCCACCGTGTATCTATTTTCACAGTAATTCAGAAAGAAGCCGTTAGTATGTAATTGGACATCTCCACATGAAGCTTTATCAGTAGTACAGTAGCGGTCCGAGGTTTGGCAGGGTTTGGCCCTTCGTTCGACGAAGGCAGATTGTAACAGTAGAACGCCTTTCAGTCTCTCTTACATGTATCTGATCCAAATTTTGAGTAGAATCGAACAGTTCATGCCCAACGTCTGTGCACGGTACAATATTAACACCCCGGGAAGAGAAAAAATTCCGCTCGACGGAATTATCAAAATTCAGTTTGACTGATATATCATGTGACCGGCGATATGCCTGATATAGCTTATCCGCAGTCACATGATATATCAGCTACACTGAAATGTTACAATTCCGTCGAGCGGAATTTTTTCTCTTCCCGGGGTGATTACATATTTCCTTCAAAATGTTGGTAGTTTTCATCCAAGATGGTCTTAAACAGGAGAAGTTAAAGTTAGCTTCACCGTTCACGCGTTCACGCCTCTTAGGTTCCAAAGAGGGAAGCCCAGGTTAAGCCCTGTTTGAGTTGAACAGAGTTGTGTACTTATGGTGAGAGATGGTAAGTCGGAACGGAATTCCGAGGGACTCGGAGGACTCCACACGTGACAGCGTCTTCTCATTTATTACACACACTCTCAAACTAACTCTCACTATAATGGCCTCTTTCCTACGAAAATTTTCCACTACTGCTAGCGCAGCTGGGGCGAGGTTAGTCCTCCTGTCAAGCTCTACATGAATTTCTTGACCTGAATATTGTAAAACTCTAGGTCAAACGTTTTCGTAAGTGACGCGGCGAATTCCTGAGCAAAACAAAATGCTCAGCTTTAATAGTTTGACGTCGCCATCAAAGGCCAACACGCTGGGCGTATTGTTTTCAAGCTTTACGATGACATAGTACCTAAAACGGCCAAGAACTTTCGTGAACTTGCAACAGGTCAAAACGGCTTCGGTTACGCTGGCAGTTCATTCCACCGCGTTATTCCTTCGGTAAGATTTTGCAGTTGTACTATGAAGTTTTTATGATCAATGCGCTTATTGTTTTTGTTTAGTTCATGCTGCAAGGCGGAGACTTCACAAACCACAATGGCACAGGAGGAAAGTCAATATATGGGGCCAAATTCCCTGGTAAGTGTCTTTGTATCTTTTTACAGAGTCGCCGCGGATTCAATCTCGAAATAGATGAAAACTTCAGCATCAAGCATACGCGACCTGGTCTTCTTTCCATGGCTAACGCCGGACCCAACACCAATGGTTCGCAGGTCAGTTCATGTGCTGATTCTTCTGGTCCCTCGCTAAATATACTCATGCTCCTTGATATCATATACAGTTTTTCATAACCACTGTTGTCACGAATTGGGTGTGTTTGCTTTAATAATCTTCCGGTAAACGCTCACTGATTTCGATCCGACTCTATAGTTAGACGGGAAGCACGTTGTCTTTGGAGAGGTCGTCGAAGGAATGGATGTTGTTAACAAAATTGAAAATGAAGGCTCGTCAAGTGGGACGCCACGCTCTAAAGTTACGATTACGGAGTCTGGTATTGTGTAATTCCTCCTATACCTTCTACGTGAACTTGGTGTGCAAAAGTAGATTTTTTTCGGGTTATATCCAATTAATACACCCTTATCTTTGCATGCAATTATAACATGAGTGCAAAAGAGACCACGATTTTGGAAATCTGTATCAGATCAGTGAGATACCCCTGCTAGATGCTGTAATTATCCTAGCTGCCGTGACTTGGAGATGAACTTCGAGGACGCAATGTGTATATATATTAGCTTTCTTTTCACAGCGGCATGATGACGATAAACTGCTTTCTTGGTTCAGTGCTCCCCAGGTACTCCAATCCTTATCAACAGCGAACGATCATATCAAAATCTTGAAAGGACGAACGTTATATTGAAGTTGTCTCGTATTCTTCATCGTACCCTCCAAGTTACATGGGCTTCAACTATCAATGTCCTCGAAGTACATGTACAGAGGCTTTTGTGTGGTCGCTAAGCATGAACTAGGATTTGCTTCATGAAGATCATATTTTACTGGACGTTTTGGATATATATTATAGATATCATATGCAGCATCAGTACTTTTGATTTTCTGGTTTATACTTACCAGTGGTGAAAATTGAAAAAATATCTGCACGTATAGGAAGAAATTCAATAGTTTAGTTTTTCTGAGAGGCAGGATGAACGCTCGGAGTCGCCGTTAACAATAACATTGCTTATCCGCCGGCACGTGCGTATCACGTTCTGGCGTTTCTGTTTAATTGTTGATTTTGATTCCCGTTGGTACGTACAAAGGTCGCTATCGATAGCATCTTAGTTCCTGCCAAATAACATTGGCAATGCCTCCTCGACGCTCATCTCGCTCACGGACCTCTTCAGGACCCGCGTTGGTTGAGTCCACCCCTGCGAAGCGCAAAAGGAGTCAACAGCCTGTGAACAATTTCGAGGAGAAAGAAAATCTTCGAAAGCCACCTTCTAGTTCTCGAAGAGAGTCCTCGAGTCATCTCGGCAACGCTGTGTCAATACAGTCCAAGCCTTCCACGCGTCGGGAGCCAGAAGAGCCAATTGTAGAAGAGGAGGAAGTGTCCGAGACAGACCAGGAGGAAGATGAAGATGAGGTTCAGCCTCCAAGGAAAAAGAAGAGGCCGTCGCTGGAGAAAAGTGACGAAGAAGAAGATAGAGATAGAGACGTAGAAGCAGGGAGGCCGAAAAGAATTTCACAAGCTGCGAAGCGAGGTCGAGCTTCCCGTGCGCCTGCGCTTGTTCAACCTCGCTCTGGTCGCCTTCGGAAACCGGTGGCGATATCGTCCGATGAAGAGGAATATACTGGCAAGGTGCCTGATCCTGAGGAGGAAGACTCCGAGCTCGAGGAACAGAAACCGAAACTGAAACCGAAATCCCGACAGACATCCAAACGAGGACGGCCCTCCCGTGCCACTCAGCCTCGCTCTGCTCGCGGTCAAAAGCTGGTGCCCATGTCAGATGACGATGGAGAGGCTAATTTCCAGACGGAGAAGGGTTTGGAGTCGGATGTTGAGGAATATGAGATGCCCAAGAGACGCGTTTCCATGTCCCCAAAAAAACCTAGCTCTCGTACCAATCATCGGACATCGGAAGAGCATTCCATGGACGAAGATGAAGGGGAAACAAAGCCGACAGGTGTAGATGAAGAAGACGAGGAATTGGAGGAAGAAAAATCGCTTTTGATTGACTATCCACCTTCTTTGCCACCTGCATCACAGTCTCAAGCCAAAGCTGTCCCTGAAGAGCCGAAGGGCCCTCAATCTCGACTAGTCATCCACAAACTTGCTCTCGTCAACTTTAAGAGCTATGCCGGTCGACAAGAAATAGGCCCCTTTCATAAGGTACAGAAAATCTAGGAGCGCAGACTATATTCTAATCGTCCTCTAGTCGTTTTCTTCAATCGTAGGAGCGAACGGGTCAGGGAAGTCTAATACCATCGATGCGCTTCTTTTTGTGTTCGGATATCGTGCCGCAAAAATGCGACAAGGCAAATTGTCCGAACTAATCCACAACTCTGCTCGCTATTCAGATCTTGACCATTGCACTGTCGAGGTGTATTTTCGCGACATAATTGACCTGGTAAGCTTATGGTCTATCTCAGGAAAGTATTATCTGACTTGATTACAGCCTGGGCCTGACGCTTTCGAAATCGTTCCCGGTTCCAATCTCACCGTAGCACGCCATGCGTACAGAGATAACACGAGTACTTATACTATCAATGGACGTAGTAGCTCTTACAAGGAGGTTCAGAGCCTTTTGAAGGGGCGAGGAATTGATTTGGACCATAAGCGATTTTTGATTTTGCAGGTTCGTATTCTACGATTGGACCCGGGAAAATACGACTATCTTATGTTGATATTTTAGGGCGAAGTCGAGTCCATCGCTCAGATGAAGCCCAAAGGCGGAGAGCACGACGAAGGGCTGCTTGAATACTTGGAAGATATCATTGGGACCTCCAAGTATAAAGAGCCCATCGAGACTGCCTTCGTAGATCTGGAAAATCTCCAAGAGAGCCGTCAAGAGAAGCTGAATCGCCTACGTCTTGTTGAAAAAGAGAAGAACGCTCTGGAAGATAAGAAGAAGGAGGCCGAGGAGTATCTAAGGCTCCAGAACGAACTGGTTCGAGCGCAGTCCAAGCTTTATCAGTGGTACATTTGGCAAACCCTCAACAGCGAGAACAAAATTCGTGCATTGATGGTCAGTCCTTCATTTTGTCGCGTCGAAAGTTTTACTCAAATTTCAAACATGTACAGGAGAAAGCCGAAGAAGAGCTAGAGGAAGAAAAAGCAAAGAATAAGGATGACATCGAGCACTTGGAGCAACTTCAGGCTGATTACAAGGCTTTCGAGAAGGGTTACAAAGTATGAGCTTTCTAAGAGCATCAGTGCTCCTTTTGCTCATTCTCCTCTCAGGAGATTCAAAAATTAGTTACGGAAGCCGTCCAGTCCTTGTCTGAACATGAAAAGCAAGAGATTGGTCTGTCTGAAAAGAGGAAGCATGCCGCAGGGAAAGCCAAAAAACTGAAGAAAAGTGTGGGTGATGTAAGTAACAGTTTGTCTTGCTTCACTTCAAGCTCAATTTCGATATGTACCCAAGGCTCGGACTGCTCTAAATACTGCACAACATACGATCGAAGATAGTGAAGAGAAACTGGAGAAGGAGAAGAGGAAGCTGGATGATTATGAAGAGTCTCTGGGCGTAGAGGAGAAGATTTTGGAAGAAGTTCAGGACAGCCTTCGAGGTAAATTTTCTTTTCGTCACTTGTTCTTCTGCGCGTTCTAAATCACTACATTTGTAGACAAGACCCAGAAATTTTATGATCAGAAAGAATCCCTACAGAAGGACCTTCAACCTTGGACTGCGAAGATCAATGCTAAACAGAAAGAAATTGACGTTGCCCGTGGCGAACGTGACGCATTAGTCAAAAAGGTTGAATCTATCCAAACAGCTTTGCATGAAGCCGAGACACATCTAGAGAAAGTTAATTCTGACCAGGAGGAGAAGGTCAAGTTGCTTGCTGAGGCTAAAAGTGAAAAGGCAGAGTTAAACGACAAGAAGGAGGCGGTGACGGAAAGACTGAACGTGCGTTTACTGTTTTTCCGTACATGGTACATCGAACTGATCGTCAATGGGCAATTTTAGAAAGCACAAGAAGTTGAACAAGCCTGCAGAACGAAAGCATCGTCGTCGCACCAGCGAGTGCTAGAAGCGAAAGCTTCACAAGCCGAGACTAGATCTCAAGGCAAGGTACTTGAAAGCCTTACCCGCATGCAAGACACTGGACGTATCACGGGCTTTCATGTATGTCAATGCCATCTTGCAACATTTGTTCTTGCTAATCAACTTCGCAGGGTCGTCTCGGAAGCCTTGGTACCATTCCCGAGAAATACGATGTCGCCATTACCACTGCCTGCCCAGGCTTGAACAATATGGTTGTCGATACTGTAAAACAGGGCCAGGCATGTCTTGAGTACCTGCGCTCTAATAATATTGGTCGGGCGACCTTCATGGTCCTTGAAAAAATCAGTTACCATTCATCAACGCTTTCAACGCCAAATACTCCAGAAAATGTTCCGAGACTCTTCGACCTTATCACCCCGAAAGACCCGAAGTTTGCAGAGGTCTTTTACAAAGCTGTCGGAGACACGTTGGTCGCGACAGACATGGACCAGGCCAATCGTATAGCATTTGGGGAAAGGCGGACGAAGGTTGTCACATTGGCCGGGCAGGTCATCGAGACTTCTGGTGCTATGTCCGGAGGTGGAGGAGCGCCTGCAAAGGGTGGGATGAGCTCAAAATTGGCTAAAGATTCTGTCAGTCCTCGGCAGTTGCAGGAACTTGAGCAAAATCGGGAAGAGGCTCAGGCGAAACTCGAGGAGGCAATTGCGGCCGTGCGTAGTGCTGAGGCGGAATACGAGAACCTTAATCGTTCGGGTCCAGAGATCGACCTTCGCTATGAGAAGCTAGGTCTTGATATTCAGCAAGGGAAATCCCGAATTGCGGAAGCAGAGAAACGTCTGAAAAATCTGAGGTTAATTCCTGATCTTTTGCTCACGATGTTTCAGGAACTGACAGGATTATTATCGAAGGACACATTCAAAACCAGATAAGAACGACGTCGCTCGGATTAAGAATCTTGAAAACAACCTCGCCCGATTCGAGGTCGAGATCGCTGACTTGAAAGAGAAAGCAAGTGAAATCGAGGCATCTCTTCAAGAAGTCGAGGACAAGATCATGAAGATCGGAGGGTCCAAACTCATGGCCCAGAAATCCAAAGTTGAAGGCCTCAGGAATCATATCAATCTCACAAATGACGCGATCACCAACGCTGAGGTCACCAAAGCCAAAGCGGGAAAGGACGTTGACAAACATAGACATACTGTCGATACCGATGCCGCTGCACTCGAACAACTGGAAACAGAGCTGGCGGAACTTGATGGCCAATTAAAAGAATTGCAAGGCTTTGTGAAAACTGTAAAGGCAAAAGTGGAAGCTGCCGAGGCCGCTGAAGAAAGCAAAAGAGAAGCATTGGCCGAACGAAAAGCTCAGCTCGAAGAAAAGGCTGAGGCAGTAGAAGCATTCCGTCAGACCGAGGTTCGTCTCCAATAGACGAACTCATAGTTCTTCATCTAACATTCCCCTATAGATGAAACTTCAGAAGACTATCGACGGTCATCGAAAAGATATTGAACAAATTTCTTCGCAGGTTGAGCGCTTCCGACAACTGCATGACGCCCTATCATTGGAAGATATCGAGTGAGTGGGTCTCTCCCTCGATCCCATGTTGTTGTTCATCCCTTCTCGTACAGTGATGATGATGACGAGGAAGGGGACGAGGGGGAAGAAGAAGGGACGGCGGAGCACCCGGGAAGAAATAAACCTCAGAAAAACGAAGAAGAAGAGGTGAATATCAAAGCAACTCCAGCGGACACCTTCAAGGAGGAAGAGGTCCCGAACAAACTTCATGAGTACAAGACTGCGGAACTACAGAAGTTCAAGGAGCGGGATATGAAGGTCGACGTGCAAGCTCTAGAAGGTGTGTGATTTGTGCTTCCTTATCAATTTCTCACATTCGACATTATCCTTTCTAGATCAAATCAAACGAGCTAAGCCTAACTTGAATGTACTCAAAGAATATAAGCTTCGGGAAGCAGAGTTTCTAAGTCGACACGATGACCTCGAGAAAGTTGTGGCTTTGCGTGACGCTCAGAAAAAGAAATACGAGGATCTTCGCAAGCAGCGCCTGGAGGAATTTATGGCTGGCTTCAGTACTATTTCACTCAAACTCAAGGAGATGTATCAGGTGAACTGTGCAATCATTGTTGAATATCTGAATGCTGACAGGATTGGCCTATAGATGATCACCCAAGGTGGAAACGCCGAACTCGAATTGGTTGATAGCATGGATCCCTTTGCGGAAGGAATTATCTTCAGTGTGATGCCTCCGAAGAAGAGCTGGAAGAATATCTCAAATTTGTCCGGTGGAGAAAAGGTAAGATACCTGCAAATTTCAAGTGGGCAATGTCCTAATGTGTACCATTAGACTTTAAGTTCTCTTGCGCTAGTTTTCGCCTTACACGTCTTTAAGGCGAGTCCTATGTCCTGGTTTGCGAAGCTGAAACGTAGACTCAATGCTCTCCTTAGCCCACACCTCTTTATTTCATGGATGAGATAGACGCCGCCCTTGACTTCAGGAACGTATCAATCATCGCAAATTACATCAAAGATAGAACAAAAAATGCACAATTTATCATTATTTCACTTCGGTGTGTTGCGTTCTCGGGATGTTGACTCTATTTTTCTCACACGGGGGCTTCTAGAAACGACATGTTTGAACTCAGTCATCGTCTCATCGGGATATACAAAACTGCGAATGTTACCCAGAGCATCTCAATCGACAATCATGCTTTGACTGCTCGTCCTCCGAGTTCCATATCTATAGCTGCATCTACTACTACCAGTCCTTCAAAATCAAACTAGGAGTGGAATGTATATCTTTCAGTGACTTTCTTTCAACTGCGTTGCAGCCATTGTACTTTTTTGTATCTGTACATACGTTTCTTGAATCACCTTGCTTGGCTGGGTTTCACGTCATCTTTGATTGACGCAGTTTTCGTTCCATATCGCAAATATACCACAACTCGGCTTCCTTCTCGGTCCGGCTTGTCCCCCCATCTGCTCGTTGCTCTGATTATCCCATCCTTTTCAATGTCCAACCTCCTCATCCGAATGTCACTGTAAAAATGGTGTTTGTTTATGTTCTGTTTTCTACATTACTTTTGTGCTATGGAGCCATGTACTTGTTGAAAATGCATATTGTAAGAAATTGTACCAAAAGTGCATAGAGCTCGAAGTTCGTTGGGTTTTCAATGATGAATTCACGCTCCCCCCGCAGGACATGAACACTCCGAGGACAAATCGTTGGTCTCGAAAGCTGAATGAGGGATTTGAGGAGCTGAAGGCTATCAGACACTCTTTCGCAATCACCCTATCTCGGTGTCCGCATTTCCACTATCATACAAACTCCAACCCTTCTAGTGAGAGGATTGAATGCCTTGAAAGTCCAGACCTTGAAACAATCATATGGTATGTAGATAACTTAATGAATTCGGACAGATTTCAATAAAAGTATTGAATAAGAATGCATACCTTTGCGCAATAGCATAGCTTCCTTGGCTCAGTTGGCTAGAGCGCGAGTCTCATAATCTGAGGTCACTTCTGACTGAATCTCGAGGTCGCAAGTTCGAGCCTTGCAGGGAGCATGTGTTTTGCTTGTCCCTACTTTTTAGAAGCGAAATGAGAGCTTTTGGAACCCCGAGGAAAATTCCCGCTACCTCTTTAGAGGTGAAGCCCAGTGAGAACTGGTTCTGGAGAGATCTGAGAGATGACAACAAAAGCTGAGGATAGATGAAGCCAGCTGAGAATCCTGGAATTGGTCTGGAATTGGTCTGAAATGACATCACATGTACATTGTATATACGTAATGTACAAAGTTGATTCTTTTCTCAATCAACTCGAGGTATGGTCCATCGAAGAGCTTGTCCTTGCAACCGCTGCGAAAACCGAGTTGTAAGCTACGAGACATTTCGACGACATTCTCTTGCTGCTGCTGCCTCTGCTCCTGTACAGTCCTTTGCTCGATACCAGTATGGATCATCCAATGCAGGAAGTGAGGGGGATGATGAAGAGGATGGTGAGGAAGAACAGAGCAATACAGTACCCAAAGACATAGTATGTTCTGTTCTACTACACATACAAAGATGAACATCAACTAATTATCTTAACCTAGGATGTGGATATGGATGAAATTAATTACATTACCTCCGTATCTACTCAACAAATATCAGGTGCTTCGAGAAACTCTGTAAACGAGCGTGAAAATTCAGGATCGGATTCAGGATCAGACCCAGACATACACAATCCAGGTGGTTGTGACAGGCTTGAGCAGATTGACTATGTTCGCTGCACACATATGCTGGGAGAAGAGACTGGAAGCGATAATCATAATGAGACCGACGAAGAGAACAACCCGCCACAGCAGGATGATCAGGAAGGACTCGATTCGGCCTCTGCCATCAAACGTATCAGAATAACACAGGAATTTATACGTGAAATTAAAGCCAGTAAATTGGACAACGGAATACTCAGTGAAGATGACCTTTATCGTCTGCGCAACCCTACTGCAGGTCTAGTTGACATATCTGATCCGGATACTCGTCTCTCAATTGACATCTATCTGGCCACATCTTCAGCTTCAGAGGAAGTCTACCATCAGACCCGCGCTGCTGTTATCCGTCGCTATCCAAATTCCTCCATTCTCTCACTTTATGAAGTCAAAAAGCTAGTTGCTGAGATCAGCGGTGTAGTTGCAGTCAAGGATGATATGTGTATCAACTCCTGTCATGCCTTCACAGGTCCATTTGCAGACCTCGAAACCTGCAGTGTTTGTGCAGAGCCTTGCTTTAATCCTGTCATACTTGAACAAACTGGTCGAAAGGTCCCTCGCTTACAAGCGTGCACATTCTTGCTTGGCCCACAGTTGCAGGCCCTACGAAGGTCAAAAGAAATGGCACTCGAATTGCAGTATGCATACCTGAAAACTGAACAGATCCTGAACGACAAGTCTTCGGCAGAAGATTTTGTGTATGATGTCATTTTTTGTGGGTCCGACTTCCTGGATCTTGCGGAAAAAGTGAAGCTCACCCCGCACGACATCATGGTATCACTCTCCGTTGATGGTGCTCAGTTATACCAGAACAAACAATCCAATACTTGGTTTGGTATGTGGAAAGTCGAAAATTTCAAGCCTTCACTTCGGTTCAAACAGAGATGCGTACTTCCAATGTTCATCATTCCCGGGCCAAATAAGCCTAAAATCATTGACTCGTTCACTTTCCGGAGCTTACAGCATCTTTTGGCACTTCAAAAAGAGAATAACGGGAAAGGTTTGGCAATGTGGGATGCTATTATGGACACTATGATCTATGCACACATTTTGTTCCTACTAGCAATGGCAGATGCAGTGGGATTGGTTGACCTCGATGGCCGTGCTACCCATCATTGTGTTCATGCATGTCGAATTGGATGCCCAATGAAAGGACGCCACAAACCCGGAACTCCTCATTACAATCAAGTCCATCTTTGGCCAAATGGTCCCTTACCTCCTGAGTGTGCTCACGGTGATGTCGATATACGAAACCTCGAACGTCCATCTGTTCAGCAGTACTATGAAGACTTAAATAAGGTCATCCAATCTCCAGGGCCCACTGCATACGAAGCCAACCGTAAGGCGACTGGGATTAGTAAACCATCCATTCTCCTAGGTCTTTCACAAGATCTCATGATCCCTGTTCCACGATGTTTCTCTGTTGATCATATGCATCACCTAGGGCTCAACTTTGGAGAGTTACTAATCTCATTGTGGAGAGGAAAACTTGATTGCGGGAGAACAGATGATAAAAGTACATGGACTTGGGCTACTCTTACAGGAGAGACCTGGGAAAAGCATGGGAAACTGGTTGCCAATGCATGCAAATACTTTCCGTCATCATTCCATCGTCCTCCCCGTAACCCTGCTGAGAAAATCCACAGTGGATTTAAGGCAACAGAATACTTCCTCTACATATTCGGCCTTGGTCCAGGTTTTTTTCGAGCAGTTCTTCCATGAGAGAATTGGATAAGTCTTTGCAAGGGACTACATGGAGCACGTTCCATGTTACAGTGCTCAATAACTGGGAGAGAAGCTCAAGAAGCCTGTGTACAACTCATTCAATTTGTTGAGGAATATGAAGCCATGTACTACCAGCGCCGCATAGATCGCATGCATTTTTGCCATCCCTGCATCCATACCCTTGTACATCTTCCATCAGAGATGATTAGAATTGGCCCGGGAGCAGTCAGTTCCCAGTATACTCTGGAGCGACTGATTGGTGATCTAGGCCAGTCAATCCGTCAACCTTCGAATCCTTTCTCCAATCTTGCTCAGCAGGCTCTGACCCGGTGCCATATCAATGCACTGAAGAACATGTGTCCAGAGTTAGACCCAAAATCAATACCACATCAGCCAAAGGGTTCATTGGATATGGGTAATGGTTATCTCCTTCTACGTCCAAGAAAGCGTTGGCCATCTGTATTACTCTCACCAGAGATAGATGCTTTTGAAAAAGCTGGATTGTTCATAAATCATATCCGTAAGTGGGGTCGGTTATGCTTGCCAAATGGACAAGTCGCACGCAGTCTGTATAATGAAAGCAACAAGACCCGAGCTGACATTAGAGTGACTCGGAATGTCAAAGTAAGTTCAAATACATTGTGTTTTTGTATGCTTAATGATTATTAGGTCCGTGTGGATGGTGTCAAAACATATGCTGAGGTTCAGTACTATTTTCTGTATGCATTAGATCCAGAACAACCAGACAAACTCACGGCATATGCCCTGGTATCCCTATACTCCAATCCTTCGAATGATCTTCTTGTTGAATCCCACAATGAATTGTGGGCTTGCTTCTACCGGGGAGACTTCGGTCTCCGTGTCATCAGCATAGAGAATATCTTATCTACTGTATCGATGCAGCCGCTTCCTCAAATTCCAGGAGATCCGGAGGGCCTTTGGTTTGTAGTTGAAAAGACCGGTATTGATGATTCTGAGATCATTGGAGGGGATGAACTTGGTGGTGTTTTTGATATTTAAACTGTTGAGCATTGGCTGGGAATATGTGTCTAACTGAATGAAATATGTAGAGGTACTACAGTCAAAATAAAGCTGAGTTCACCCGAGCAGCGGGAATGGCGTGGGAAATATCACTTGTCACAGAATCGACAAACCCGTCTTGTTGCCTTGCTTTCCACCACCATCACCCATGTATTCTTCTTATAATGCCCAACATAACTCTTCCTCTGGGTACTTTCAAGATACTGGGCAGAATATGAACAGCTATCTACAAGCAATATCTGTTGCCGACCATGATGTCCTCTATCAGGCCCATAATACTGCATACATGGCACTTGATAGAAAATGCATACAGCTTGAGGCTGAATTAGCAGCGGAAAAGTATGTTCCCATTATTATTTCACCTCTTTCAGCTAACAGCTGATATATACTCAAGGAGAATGAATGAACGATTACTATCTCAAATCTCAAATGCTCAAGTTCTGCCTGTAGCAAGCGTGAACACATCCAGTGCAGACTCACAATCTGTCACCAGGTCCCTCGAAACACCTCCTTGGATTCCCTTCTTCAAACATGATGATTATCCCAAGGTGATGTCCTGGACAGACACCCAGTGGAAGGCTCACTGTGAAACCCAAGCAAATCGAGGCATCAAAGTTCCGACTCTGGATCTACTCACTGATGGACAAGGTGTCAAGCTCAACACATGGGCATTGAAATCTATCTCTCAGACATTCATGGCAGCTATGAATCAAATCCACCACCATTGTCTTGCCCCTCCGAATTCCACCAATCTTGCTGTCAAATCTAGGTGTTATCTTACAAACACTTTGCTCAGTGCTCACGAGGAATTTCGATATGCGGAAGATGCCTGGAAAGTACGGCGTTACATTATTCACAAATATCCGGACTGGAATGCAAAGGACAAGACAAGGCTGACTCGTGCGCTATATGCTCTCATATATGGTTCTATACTTGACATATATTTTACAGGTGCAAATCCATCGATTGACAACGCAAGTAAATGGAAGGGATTTGAAATTTCAAGGATAGAACGGAGTAAGAAACGGAAGAAGACAGCGCCTCCATCAGGAACGACCTTTATCAATCTTGACAGTGATGACTTGCCTTTGTCGTCTTCCACTACCGTCAACGCACCAAGCAACGGCTCGCCTCTGCTATCTACCACTACCAACACTCCAGATGAGTGTCCACCTTTGTCATCTTCCACTACCGTCAACGCACCAAGCAACGGCTCACCTCTGCTATCTACCACTACCAACACTCCAGATGAGTGTCCACTTTCGTCAATGCACCAAGCAACGGCTCGCCTCTGCCATCTACCACTACCAACACTCCGGATGAGTGTCCACTTTCGTCGTCTTCCACTACCGTCAACGCACCAAGCAACGGCTCGCCTCCACTGTCTACCACTACAGTCAATGCTTCCAATAACGGCGCCATTTCAGCTATTTCCTCCCCAGTCACCGTAACTCCACATGAGAAAGCTGTTGTCTCCACGCAGATTCGTGATACCCGACGACGCGTAAGTCCTACGTCTTTTTGCTTGATGTTCTTACTCTGATGGCAGATTCTACTTTTAACATAGGGTAATCCCTTGTAAGCCATTCTTTGACACCTACTAGTTTCTGAGATTGCTGACTGCATGCACATAGAGCCGGACTGAATATTCCATCAACAATCACTCCTCTGTATCCCGACCCGAGCTTGTCAACTCCCGCGTCGGTGTCGGCACCTCCCATGACTGGTATACAACAGAAGTTGGCATCAGTGTCAACAACAACGTTTAGTGCAAGGTAAATCTATTCTCTTTGATTAAACTCGTATTCTATAATCTATTCATCATTCGTTTCCCAAGGAACATGTTTCTTGAAGCGTACTTAGCGGATCCATCAAACCCACGTCTATCAAATTATGAATTCAAGCTCCTGTGGGACAAGAAGAAGAACGATAAGGAACTTGTAAAGGTAAGTTCCCTATTTCCTGCTCTATTCCCATTGTGAGCTCACCATTATGTGTTGTGAACGTGCACTTCCAGAAATACACAGACATTGGAAAGCAACGCAAGGCGGCCAGCGGAACCCGTACCAAGGAACCGACGGATGGTTAAAACAGTATGTGGATCAAATCGCATAAAAGTGCCCTCCCTAATATCATCATCTTCATGTTTCTTAGCTTCTCCGACCTTTACTCAACATATTCAGCAGCTGTTCTCGCGTTCGCTTCTCGACTTCTCTCAATTGCTTGACTCAGGCCCGGGTTTCTTGCTCTCTCTCTTACATTTGCCTGAGATGGACATAAGTAGTGTAACATTGTTGTGACTCGATTACATCTGGGTATTTCTACGGTAGTTTCAGATGTATCCAGATATGTGTACCCATAACTACCCTCAATTCAGATCCAGTTTTACCTAGAAATACCCTGTAAACACCGGATATGACCAACTGTCAGCCGAAATTCATCTGGAAAGGCACAAAAATCTGGAAGAATCCGGGAATATATGATGTCTTCCGCTTAGTTCTGAATCTGAAAGTATTCCAGCTACGTCCTGTTCATTCCATATTGTTCCGGATCGATCCAGTGTAGGTTTTGACTGGGGGTGAAGGGTTTAGTAGACCCACTTTTTTTCAAAAATTGCCATCCTTGTCATCGGTTTTTAGTAATATATTCCCTTTGAGTGATCTTTCTACTGTCAGTTAATTAGTCACTCCTTGTGTTAGCTTTGCTCGCTCTTGACAACCATCATATTCTGGCGACAAAAATTGGGTGTTTCTCTCTCGACAACTTTCGTCTTACAGCTAATAATTCCCGCTACCTCTTTAGAGGTTGAAGGGTTTAGTAGACCCAGTTTTTCGAAATAGGCCATCCTGTCATCAGTTTTTAGTCATGTATCTCCTTTTGGTCATTCGCTTTTCAAGTTGATTATACTACTGCGGTACTACTGCTGGAGACTCCGGGTTGGGCAGATTGCGGCGCGCCCTATGCGCACCACTTTTTCTATCTACAATACAAGTACATTAGCCACCAATAATCAAGGTGTGGTCCCATTGTAGTGCAGACCTCTACAAACACTACCTCTTACTACTCATCCCTGTGTCAGTATTCAGTCCATCTTGTACTTAGTGCACACAGACACACATTGACAATTTGACTGGTAGCGGGCCCTGCCGTTCACCGGCGCTACTTTGTTATTATAATTCCGTAAATACTAAATCTACAAATTCGAAAAAAATAACTAGGTCACGTGAAGCTATTGGTAGGTCACATGCATATGAGAGCTATTACTTACACTACATACTTAGTTAGCAGTGGCACATTATAACTTCCATCCCCTCCTATTTTCAGTTGACAATCATTATCTCAATGCCTCTGTGATTTGATTGTGTATAATGAGCACTGTTGTCAAATTCTTGGAATAGTGTTCAGACAAATTAGGTGCAGAATAAAGGATGGAAAACCAATGAATGTGTCATAGTGTACATTACTTGCACACAAATTTCTGTAAGTAGAGTCAACCAATAGGATGTTTCTATTGGTACCACACCACTTCTGAGGTTTTGTAGATGGTGTAAGCTTTAGGCAAACTGCATGCCCAAATTTAGATAATCCCTACTCACTATTTGTAATCATTTAAGAAAAGCACTGAACAAGTGCATGCCTGCCTTGATTCCCATTGTTGGATACATTTAGCTCAGCTACTAGCTGAGCTACAGAGGGATCTGGGCAAATTTTTTCTTTTCCTTCTGCTTGCAGAATTTTCAAAACATCCCACCAGCTGGTCAGGCAACAGGGTTCTGGATTCACAATGGTACTCCCATTGAACTCAGCTGTCATGCACTGGCTCTAAACCATGACACTGTAACTTCCTTGTTCCACCCAAGTCATGCTTCCTTCTCTCTTGGGAACCTCCCCTTATCCTCTTGGGAACCTCCTGATGCCACCTCCAGACCTCCCCAAACCGCCACCGGGAACTCAATACCTCCACAGCCATCTACCGCCTGACAGACCCGAGAGCTCGTCCATGCTTCCATCAGCCCGTCCTCATGTATTTTAGATCATCCCCATTGAATGCCCACTTCACACAATGTTTCTCTGATCCTTTCCTCTTGCCTATATAAGTACCCTTATATCCTAAAGATGACTAGCTTGGTATATTTTGAACACACACCCTTTACATAGGTCCAGTCCCTATCCCTTTGTACCTGCTAACCATACAGATTTCTCTTTACTTTCAGTTTCTCTGCCTCTATCTCTCTCCTCTTGTCTTTGTCTCTGTAAGACCTGGGTCAGAATAGGTCTTGAGGTAGGTTTTGGTATGAGGAGTTTATGTTGTAGCATGCTAGGAGCAGGCTGGAGCTCGAAGGGAGCTACGGAAACCGTGACCAAGGACGGGAATGACCTAGTAGTGGCTGGGATTGAGAGATGTGACCCTTGAAGGGGTTCCTGTAAGGTCCAAGGAGGTCCCTAAGGCGTAGGTAGCTGTCAAGTCCATGCCTCGGGCCTCCATTCCGCCGCTCGGTATTCCGAAGATCTACCTTTTATTGTAATCTCTCCTTATTGTTCTTTCTCGCTACACATACCCTTTCATTCTAGTCCCTCCTTATTGTCTTTTACTTTACCCTGCAGGACTACACGTATAACTCCTAGTAGTTAGTCTGGCGCTCCGCACCGTTGCGCCGCTCCGTAGATATAAATACTGCTTGTACGCTACTGTAGTTCCTCAGTTTAATTATCGACTTAGATTCCCTCCTTACTCTTTGCTCTTCTAAGTCTTCAGGCTCAACGCCTTGAAGTATTCTCTCTATAGCCTTTGGACTTATAAGTTCTTTGGCCCGCTCCTCGTCACCGGCGATACCGCCGCTCCGACTTGACTGCTACTCAGCTCCTCCTTTCTATACTCCTGATCTCCGGGGACTAACAGCGTAATGGCGGTGTTGTTAATAACTTCACTACTGTCCCACTCGTCTTCTGCACTTAGACACTCTGTGACTTCTGGCACGGTTACACGGTGTACATGATCTTAACAGTATAATTAAACTCAATCCGTTAACGTTGTACTGACATATCATTTTTTATGCCTCCAAAAACCCGAGCTCAATCTAGAGCTAACTCCGAAGAAAACACTTTCTTCACTACAGCCCAATCCTTTGCCCCTTTCTCCGAATCCATCTCTGCCATCGGTCAACCACGTCGCCGTAATCGCGGTTTCGGTCCAGCCACAGTCCCTACTACGTCAACTCTTCCTGAAGCCATGGAAGAAGAACAACAATTCGAGTATAGTACTTTGTTTACCAGTGACGGACAACCTGTCCAAGTTCTGACCCCTCGCCATGGTCGCTCCGGCTCGGGGCCGTTCAACCACTCGAATTGATTCTCCCATCCTCCAAGCCATCGCTCGCCATACGGGAAAACAACCCCAATGCAGAGCTGCTTCAGAATCTCCTTGTGACCCACCTCCTCATTTCGATTTGGATACTGGTGATCACGACGATCAAGACCCTCCTGTCGACCCCAACGATCCGGGTGCCGACAACAATCATGATGACCTGGATGACGACTCCGGCGGTTTACCGCGTGGTGAGCCTGGTGACCCCAGCGGTCCCGGCGGACCTGGTGGACCTCGTTCCCCAATCTCTCCTGACCTCCCCAACGAGCAACATGCTATGTTGGAACTTCTATCGGGATTTAAGGTTTCAATGGAAACCCTCGGTACCGTTCTCGCCGCACTCGGCCGTCCCTCTGACAGCTCTGAATCCAAGAGCAAGGTCAAGGAGCCCGAGGTATTCGACGGTTCGGACCCCCGAAAACTCAAGACGTTCTTCGTCAAACTCCCTCTGGTCTTCAATGACCGTCCCAAGTACTTCACCGACCAGCGGAAGGTGAATTATACTCTCTCTTATCTCAGTGGGTCAGCCAAAGAATGGTTTGTCCCTGATATCCTCGACCCGGATCTCGGATTGACAACCGTTACTGGAAGCGCAAAGAAACTCGAAAGCGCAAGGCTGGTAAGCCTTTGTAAGGCCTGGGTCAGAATAGGCCTTAAGGTAGGGTTTGGTATAGGAAGGTTTATGTTGTAGTGTGCTAGGAGCAAGCTGGAGCTCGAAGGGAGCTACGGGAACCGCGACCGAGGACAGGAATGACCTAGTAGTAGCCGGGGCGAATAGGGGTGACCCTTGAGGGGGTTCCTAGGAGGTCCAGGAGGTCCCTAAGGCGTAAGGAGGTTAGGTAGGAGTACGGAACCTTGTGATATTGCGTAGTAGGAGTTGCACTCGCTAGAATGTCAATATAGGATTCGAATAGGTCCCCGAGAAGGTATACGCCCGGGAGGGTAGGTTCCCAGGGACTGGGCTGGAGGATGGACGTCCTCGAGTGTTATAGGTGGTAACGGAGAAGCGGTACGTGGTTCGACATGAGGGGTAGCTTCGACATTACTTAGATCGAGGTCCCAAAGCTTAGGAAGTAGCTAGAGAACTCGAGGAGGTTTTGGGAGGTTAGCTCACCAAGGCGTTAGGCATTGGGGAGCTTTAGTATTGTTCGAGGGAGCTCGGGAACTCACTCGGATGGCTTAGACGTGAAGTAAAAGCGTGTATTGGACCGTATAGACGATCAAAGAGACGATAGACAAGAGTTGAGAGAAACAGAGATAAAGAAATAGAGAGTAAAGAGAATTCCGTATAGGTAGCAGGTACAAAGGGACAGGGACTGGACCTATGTAAAGGGTGTGTGTTCAAAATATACCAAGCTGGCGCTTGGGGACGTTGCGGTACTACTTAAATAGGTACAGGAAGTGAACATGGGAGCATTGGGGAATCTGGTATGTGTGTGTGGGGTAACTGATCGAGATTAGGGCTAAATGGGGTTTGTTGCGGTGGAAGGGTCTACGGATGGTGTACCATGGGAACTCGGGGTGTATTGCCGAGGCTGGGGCGAGGCGGGGAGGCTTATGGAGGACCCGGGAGGTCTAAAACGATGGGGGGAAGGTTCTTCCGACAGGGGAGGTTCTTCAGGGTTGGTTAGGGATATGGTAGGTCGGTCATGGTAGGTCAGTCAGGGCATGACATTACCCCCCCGTCAATCCTTCGCGCCCTCGAGAAGGACCTGTCGCGTTTTTCATGCAAAATCACCTGATAGGCACGTGGTTCTTGAAGTTCTTTCAGGTCCTTTTTCACTTCTTTTACGCTTGTCGTTCCACAAGTATCACTCCTGTGCAACGGCTACTAGCTTCTTCTTCATACCACCATGCCCTCATCCTCCCCTAAAGCTACCTTCTCTGCCTTATCACCTCCCATCCATTCTTGTTCGTCTTCTAGGGAGTCGGTGCCCTTGGCCTCTGAAGGTGAGGCTGAGCAAGACCAGTTAGCCTTCACCATCGAGTCTCCTTCCCGGCCCCAGCTTCAACTGTTTGAGAACATATTTAACACCGGGAAGTCGCTTGCCTCGTATTGCCGTGACGACCCCTTGTGGTCCACTCTCGCTGAGGTAGCTCTCCCTTGCTCCAATTGCTTTAAGCATCCCGAGTCGTGTAAGGTTCCAGAAGGTTCGCCCCGCTGCAGTTCATGTACCGGGAAAAAGACTTGCAGCCTTGGGAAGCTCCTCCGCCATCGCTACTTTTCCCGTCGTTGTAGTCAGGATCTCGCATATAGTCGAAGGTTTCTGGAATTACACGGTTCTCCTGCTCAACGAGTGTCCTGGAGCATTCCCGAGGACGCTTGGCGCCGCTACGATGACCGTTTGCATTCCAATATCTCCTCTACTAGTATACTCCTGGAATTGAACATGCTCGACGACCAGGATACCCAGGCTGTCGATAGATGGGAGCTGGCGCGTTTTCAATGGGCCCAGGAGCAGGAGGCAGCTTTAGCTGCAAAACGTAAGCGTACCCATGTTTCTCCTCCTAGGGAAGGTTCAACGAAGAAGAGGCGATCGACAAAGACCAGATCTCAACCTGGTGCCCCCGAAGCTGCTGGGGAGGTCCCTCGCGTCGTGCGTTTGGTGTTCCCACCCGCCCGGCCAGCACCTCCACCTTTGTTCCCATCCCCTCTTTGTCCTTCTTCCCCGGATTCAGTTTTTGCTCCCAGGGTAGCGCCTGTCAGCCGCCAGACCGGTTCGGTTTGGGACCCTGAGTCACTGGTTCAGCTGGCTGAAGTAGCAGGTCGTCAAACCAGTTTTGCCTCAGGGAGTGCTGCTCCTTTGCCGATGCCTCCTCCTTTGGCTATAAAAGGTCCTCGGGAAGTTCCCAAAGCTCCCTCCTCCCCTACTATGCCTCCTGCCAACCGTCCTGCCCTGGTTCCCAGGGTTCTTGCGCAGCACCCTTACCATGCTGAGAGCGAGCGTCTCATCACACAGGTTCGTCTGTTGGAATCGCAATTGGCTTCTTTGAGGCAAGAAAATTCGACTTTGACTTCAGCCCTCCGGGACACTTCGACGTTGTTGGAAGCTCCGTACCTCCCCATCAATCCTTCCTCCTTCCCCTCCGGGATTCTCCTTCTTCCTCCCGCGTCTACTCCTCATCCTCCAGTGCATCCTTTTCTAACGAGGCCCAATGTTCCCGCAATGGTTGACATTTTCTCGGATGCTCCTTGTGCCAGTTCCGCAGAAGCTCGATTGAGCCCATCATCCCTTCCCATCCTACCCAGGAGTTGAATTCGTCGCTGTATCCTTCCCATTTGACCAGATATTCCACCTCCCTTGGCCTCCCCTTTATTGGTTTTGAATTTAGGATACTTTCAACGAAGTGTTCCGTTTTCCCTTTTACGAAGATTGGGGGGGGGTGGTGAGTTTTGCCGTTTGAACTTGTCATGGAAGTGGGGCTTCAGTCTATCCACATGGAACACATTATGGATCTTGTGGAGGTCTCCAGGGAGGTCTAGTCGGTAGGCATGACTTCCTACTTGTGACAATATCGAATATGGACCTGTCCATTTGTGATCCAGTTTCTTCATGGGTCGCCTAGTCTTAACGTTCTCCATATTCAACCAGACTTGGTCGCCCTCCTTCCAGTCCGGAGCCTCCTGACGTTTTTGGTTTGCATACTTCATGTATACCTCGTTAGCTGTTTGGATTCGTTCCTGGAGATACGTATGTAACTCCTTGAGGTTGGAGGCGTACTCATTAACCTCCGCTCCCTGTACCCGTTCCAGTGTGATTGACAACTTCGGGTGGTATCCCTTGTTCGCAAAGAAGGGTGAGACACCAGTCGTGGTGTTGGGGGTGTTATTGTAAACAAATTCTGCTATTGGGAGCAGGAGGTCCCAATTGTCTTGGTCATAGCTGCGCAAATTCGGAGGTATGTCTCCACCGCCTGGTTTACACGTTCCGTCTGTCCGTCCGTTTGGGGGTGGTATGCCGTGGATAGGCGAGACTCAATTCCTAACACTCTGCAGAGCTCCCTCCAGAACTGAGACATGAATAGGGAGCCTCTGTCGGACGTGATATCAGAGGGCATCCCATGTTTCGAGAAGACGTGTGTCATGAATAGATTGGCGAAGTCCTCCGCGTTATCCGTTGTATGACACGGAACGTATATGGCCTGTTTGGTGAGTCGGCAGACTACTACAAGGATAGCGTCATACTTTTCCGGACCTGCCGTGGTGGGGAGTTGTGTGATGTGATCAAGGGAGATTGACAACCAAGGTCATTGACTGATTGGCAGTGGGCGGAGGTTCCCGTAGGGTTTGGAGCGACTGGATTTGGCTCTTAGGCATGAGTGGCAGCTCTGCACGTAGTAGTTCACGTCTTTGGACAGCCCTTTCCAGAAGAACAGCTGGTTTATGAGCTTCTTGGTGCGTTTCTCCCCCGGGTGTCCCCTCAACTTATGGTCGTGGTATGACTGTAGGACCTCCCTTCGTAAAGTTCCAACGTCTGGGACGTATATACGACCTCCCCTCTTTATCAGCCCATCCTCCCAAACGAGGGATTCCTCCTCGTTGCGGGCAATCCTCTTCAGTGCTTCAATTATAGTCGTGTCCTTTGGAGCTTCCCTTACTCGATTTACCAGTAGGTCTTCATTCATGAGAATGGTAGCGTTCAGGCGTTCTGGAGGTATAAGTACTCTCTCCCTCCCTGCTAAGACCTGATCCCTTTGGGCTCCCTTCTTTGGGTACACGTCTGATCTTTGGGTGAGCGCGTCCGGTTTGGCTCCCAACCTCCCCGGTCGATAGTTGATGACGAAATCATAACCTGAAAGGAGCTCTGCCCACCGGGCTTGTCTTGCTGTCAGTTGCTTCGTAGTGGAGAAGTACTGGAGGTTGTTATGGTCTGAGTATACTTGGATCTGGTGTCGGGATCCTTCACAGTACGCCCTCCATTGTTTGAAGCAGTCCACAATAGCTAGGAGCTCCTTATCGTAGATGTCATAGTTTAGCTCGGCGGAGATCATTGATCGCGCATGGAAGGCAATGGGGTGTATCTCCCCTGTTTTTGGTTCCAGCTGTGATAAGATCCCTGCTATAGCCAAGTCTGAAGCATCACATTCGAGGACTACCGGTAGGTCCAGGTTGTAATGACCCAAAACTGGGGCTGCGGAGAAGGCTGACTTCAAGAGCTCAAAGGCACTGCTACACTGTGGCGTCCAGTTCCACACCGAGTCTTTTCGGAGGAGTTTCGTGAACACCTTGGTGATTCCCGAGTAGTTGTCTATGAACCTCCTATAGAAGTTTGCAAATCCAAGGAACGCCTGGAGCTCCTTAACCGTTCTTGGTTTTGGCCAATCCATTACCGCCTTCACTTTTTCTGGGTCCATGGATACTCCCAATGGTGATATGATCACTCCTAAGTACTCAACGGTGTTGACATGGAACGCGCATTTTTCCGGCTTTGCATGGAGGTGGTTGGTGTCATGAAGTACGTAGCCCCTATCATTTTCCTTTTCTCACCGTCTCTACGCCCTTATTTGTACGATACATCACTCCATCACTTTCACATCCCACCATTGTCGAACTCCCATCGATTACTGATCCACCTGACCCCCTTCATCGATTACTGATCCATCAGTTACCCTTCTCCTTCTACCGGCTTCCGCCACCTTCCTTATTCTCAAACTGTACAGTATTACATTGTCAGTTCTCGCAGACCGGATTGTGTATATAAAGCCAGCCCCCACTACCTGGTCCCTTATCTTGACCTCTCTGTCATTATCTTGGGACCAGTCCGCTCCTGCTCCGCTTAGTCGCTCCGCATTTACCACTCTGCTTAGTTGCTCCGCCTCTCTGCTCCGCTTAGTCACCCCGCCGCTGCCGCTTTGTGACATTAGGTCAAGATCCATTACTGCACTGATAGCCTACCGATAAGGTTGTCCTTGCAGGACCTGCAGACACCACGTCCTCCCCAGTCCCGCCCGACCCTGAAACTCCCGCCACCCGAGTAGACTGCTCCGCGCTCCTACACGCACTTGACCCCAGAGACCAGAACCACATCCACAACACCGACGATAGCTGGTACGACTGCGACTCTCAACCCTGCCCCAACGCTCTCCACAACTCAGTCCAAGAACCAGTTATTCACAACGGTACAACCTTCTTGCCAATTCCCCATCCCCGATTGCCCACTCCCACTATGTCGACTCCTGTCCCGCCTGCCCAGACTACCGCTGCAGACGAACTCATGGCTCAGCTCATTAGACAAGTAGCCAACCTTGCTACAGCCATGGAGGAACGCTCATCCTCCAAATCCAGCATGAACAAACCCGAGGTATTCAAGGGTAAAGACAGTAATGAAGCACGTCGCTTCAAAGCTCAATTCCAGAACTGGGCATCAGAACAACCTGATCTCGCCAACAGTCAGGTAAAGCTCATCAAGTCGGCTTTGGGCTTCTTCACAGAAGGCGCTGGAGACTGGGCAACCCCCCACTTGCTACATTTCAGTGCGGAGAATCCTCCTTTTGAAGGCAGTTGGGAGAAGTTCCTTAAAGAATTTGGTCAACGATTTGAATCGATAGACCCAGGTATGGAAGCCCGTAACCTGATTCAATCCCTTAAGCAGGGCAAAGGGCAGACAGTAGCGGAATTTGCTCAGAAATTCCAGGACATCGGGAGTCGGACTGAGATGTCTGACATTGACTTAAAGGAACGCTTCTACTATGCCCTACTTCCAGAGATACGACAAAATCTGAATACAGTAAACATTGGGCAAGGAGCTGCTCGAACCCTCAAGGAAGCCATTACCCGGGCTGTATCAGTGGATGTCTACTTGCATGACCCCACCTTGACTGGTCGAAACACCGGACCTACCCGCGCCTATGTGACCCCTGCCGACCCCCATGCCATGGATATCGATGCCACCCACACCAGTAATGGGAATACAAGGGAGGCTTTCCTGGCCCGCATGCGGGGACGATGCTTCGGCTGTGGTGCCCAAGGACATGTCAAACAGAATTGCCCACACCGAGAAACTACCTGCCGTTACTGTGGACGTCGAGGACATCTGGAAGCAGTCTGCCAGGACAAGTTTATGGGACTCGGACGAGACCGAGGCCGACGCCAGCAACCCCGTCGCCAGCAAATATCAGCCACTGGATCCGCGCCATTCTCCCTGTTCCCAAACGAATCAGTCCAGATTGCGGCCTCAACTCCACCACTTGCTCCGACTACTGTACCTGCCACTCCGAGCCCCCCTAACCAGGACTTCTCAAACCAGATTGGTCAAATAAGGGAATTACTCGATCGTGCTAACGCTATGTCCTCCTCGGCCTCTGGCTTACAACAGGGTTTTTAAAGAGGGTACCCGCTTCGGCTGCACCGAGAGTACCCCGTAATCAGTTTTCTATGTTCACTACTTCTTCGTATGACTCGCACCCATCATGTACAATATCGTCAATCTGGGAATTAAACTCCACTTCCCCACACTTCCGAATTCATGCGAGACTAAGAGGAAGGAACCATAGTATAACAACTGCAGCCATGGTAGACTGTGGAGCTACCGCCCTGTTTCTAAACCAAGACTTTGCCACCCGAAACCATGTAAGATGTGCACCCCTTCATAAACCAATTGACGTTTTTAATATCGACGGAACACCTAACCGAGCCGGACGAATCACCCATTTCGCACGCCTAGCACTCACAGTGGATAATCAGGAGCGATGGATGGACTTCTTGATCACCAACTTAGGAGGCGAAGACCTTATCCTCGGACTTCCCTGGTTACGGAAGGTAAATCCGGAGATCGATTGGGAGAAAGGACGACTCTCAGTGAAACCCCCTCGAGTAACTATAGAAGAAGTCCAAGACGAGGAGATTTCATACCCCCACCTAGCTGCTGCTAACACAGAGAGCCCCATCCCGGAACTCCCAAACCCAGAACCTCCTCGCTTTGAGGCGCCACTGGCAGCGGCCCTTGAAGAGAGTGAACCAGCAACGGTGGAGGAATCTACGATACACCGAATCCGAGCCAATCACAAAACCCGTCGGGCATGGGTTAAAGCAGGAATCCTAGAGGAACAGGCTGAGGAAGTCTGGTGTGCAGCGGGATTCACTTACTCCCAGCAGCTAGCAGAGGAAGCCAACCGAGACAAACCTGTTAAAACCTTTGCAGAAATGGTCCCTGAGCAATACCGTGAATTCAAGAAGGTCTTCTCAGAATCCGCCTCCGAACGATTACCTGCCCATCAACCCTGGGACCATACAATTGATCTCCTGCCTGGAGCACCGGCAACCATGCGCACCAAGATCTACCCCATGTCCCTAAACGAGCAGGAGGAGCTGGATTGCTTCCTGGAAGAAAATCTGTGGAAAGGTTACATTGTTCCCTCTAAATCACCCCTCTCTTCCCCAGTCTTCTTTGTGAAGAAGAAGGATGGGAAACTCCGTTTCGTACAGGACTACCGGAAACTGAATGAATACACTGTGAAGAACCGCTACCCACTCCCCTTGGTTGCTGATATTATTAGTCGACTTCAAGGGGCCCGATATTTCACCAAGTTTGACGTCCGCTGGGGTTACAACAACGTCCGCATTAAGGAAGGTCACGAATGGAAAGGGGCCTTTGCAACCACACGAGGGCTGTTTGAGCCTAAGGTTATGTTCTTTGGTCTCACCAACTCCCCCGCAACGTTTCAAGCACTTATGAATGCCATATTTGCAGACCTTATAGCAGCTGGAAAGGTAGCAGTTTACCTGGACGACATCCTCATCTTCAGCAGTGACCTTCGGGAGCACCGACAAGTGGTACGGGAAGTACTAACCCGACTAGAGAAGCATGACCTGTACCTACGACCGGAGAAGTGTGAATTTGAACAACAGCAGATTGAATACCTAGGCCTCATTATATCGGAAGGGGAGGTGAGAATGGACCCGGTAAAGGTAGCTGCAGTCCGCGACTGGCCAGCCCCCACTAACCTTCGAGAGCTACGAGGGTTCCTTGGATTTGCTAACTTCTATCGGCGCTTCATCCGGAACTTTGCGAGGATAGCCAGGCCCCTGAATGACCTTACCCGGAAAGACATATCCTTTACCTGGATGGACACCCAGCAGAAAGTGTTCGACACCCTCAGAGAAGCCTTCATCTCCGCACCCATCTTAGCCCTGTGGACTCCGGACAGACCGACCCGGATTGAGGTAGACGCATCAGGCTTTGCTACCGGTGGCGCCCTCATGCAGCAACAAGAGGACGGCCAATGGCATCCTGTCGCTTTTAGATCAGCCTCAATGCAACCAGCGGAACGAAACTACGAGATCTATGACCGAGAAATGCTAGCCATCATAGAAGCATTGAAGGACTGGAGGAACTTCCTGGAAGGACTACCCCAGCCATTCGACATCATCACTGACCATTCCAACCTCGAGTTCTGGCGCACAGCGCAAGACCTCACCCGTCGACAAGCTCGCTGGGCCCTATACCTCTCACGATTTGACTTCCACATGATCCATCGCCCTGGTAGAACAAACACCCAGGCGGATGCTCTCTCTCGTATGGCAGCCCACCAGGTACTTGACAATGAGGATAATCGACAGCAGACGGTCCTTAAGCCTAACCATTTCACCAAAATTGCAGCTTCTATCCTACGGAACCCCCTAGAGGATCGCATCCAGAAAGCCTCACAGCGGGAAGCACAGGTACTGGAAGGTCTCAAAACAGTCAAAGAGCATGGACTACAGCGCTTGGCTAACGGGATCGCCGAATGGGAGGAGGACAATGGTCTAGTCTACTACCGAGGACGAGTATACGTACCCGCAGACGATGACCTACGCACGGAAGTACTGCGTCAATGCCATGACCACCCCACAGCTGGACACCCTGGACTCCATGGAACACTCGATCTAGTTAGCACCCACTTCTGGTGGCCAACGCTGCGCTCCTTTGTGGAGAAATACGTAGAGGGATGCGAGACGTGCGCACGCAAAAAGATCCAACGACACCCACGAGCTGTAACGCAGCCATTAGACGTACCTTCGGGCCTATGGGAAGAGGTAGGAGTGGACCTGATAATGCAACTGCCTAACTCCCAAGGATACGACGCAGTCCTGGTTTGCACAGATCTCTATGGGAAACAAATTCATGCCCTCCCATGTACTAGCTCCATCACTGCAGAAGGCGTTGCTGACATCTACTACAGGGAAATCTTCCGTCTCCATGGGCTCCCGCTCCACTTCAAGTCTGACCGCGGGCCTCAGTTTGCAGCTAAACTCATGCGATCCCTACTGGCTAGACTGGGAATAAAATCAGACCTCACATCCGGTTACCGTCCTCAGTCTAATGGTCAAACCGAACGCGCCAACCAAGAAGTAGAAAAGTACATTCGACTCTACGTAGGTCGTCGACAGGATGACTGGGCAGAACACCTCCCCATCCCATGGCGGAGTTGGTAATCAATTCGCGAACCCACTCTGCACTAGGCATGTCCCCATTTGAGCTAACCTATGGATACCTCCCCTTGTTCAACATCCCAGTGGGACAACGCAGCGGAATCCCAGCTGTAGATGACCGCATACGGATACTCCGAGAAGCCCGACAGGATGCAGGGGCCGCCTTGCACTTAGGAAAAAAGCAGCAAAAAGAGGGATACAAACAAGGGAAACGGAAAGCTCACCAGTTTAAAGTCGGAAATTTTGTTTGGCTCAGCGCAGAAGACATCAACCTCCAACTATCCAGTGAAAAGTTAGGGGATCGGCAGCTTGGACCTTACCGAATCTTAGAGAAGATTGGACCCCTGGACTATCGCCTTGACCTCCCGATCTCCCTCGACCGCATCCACCCCGTCTTTCATGTCGACAAACTCTATCCCTGGAAAGGTAACACCATCAATGGAGAAATACCAACACCACCAGAGCCGGTTTACCTAGAAGATGAAGACAAGCCGGAGTACGAAGTTGAGGAGATTTTGGACAGTCGGGTTCGGTGGAAGAGGTTGGAATACCTGGTTAAGTGGAAGGGTTACGATGCAGGACATAACTCATGGGAACCAGCACCCAACCTCAGCCGCGCGCCAAAGATCGTTCGAGCATTCCACAAGAAACACCCCTCAGCAGCTAAAGCTTGACCATCGAGGGCAATGGTCATAAGGAGGGGGGTAATGTCATGAAGTACGTAGCCCCTATCATTTTCCTTTTCTCACCGTCTCTACGCCCTTATTTGTACGATACATCATTCCATCACTTTCACGTCCCACCATTGTCGAACTCCCATCGATTACTGATCCACCTGACCCCCTTCATCGATTACTGATCCATCAGTTACCCTTCTCCTTCTACCGGCTTCCGCCACCTTCCTTATTCTCAAACTGTACAGTATTACATTGTCAGTTCTCGCAGACCGGATTGTGTATATAAAGCCAGCCCCCACTACCTGGTCCCTTATCTTGACCTCTCTGTCATTATCTTGGGACCAGTCCGCTCCTGCTCCGCTTAGTCGCTCCGCATTTACCACTCTGCTTAGTTGCTCCGCCTCTCTGCTCCGCTTAGTCACCCCGCCGCTGCCGCTTTGTGACAGAAGGTACCGATGATGAGTTTTCTTGGGTTGCTGCTGATGAATTACATGCTGACAAACTTGTACCGGCATTCCACGCCCGATACCCTCACAAACCTGGACCTTGATCACAAAAAACATTTTATTCCTTTTCCCCGTTCCCGCCGTGCTCCGCCGAAGTTCTACTTTGTGTGTTTAGAGGGTAAACACGATGATAATCACTTAAGCTACTTATACTTCAAAACTAATTATTTCTGATGCCGCTTCGCGGCCCATTCGCCTTTCCGATTTCAAAACGCGCTGACATTCTGTATATACAAAAAGCAAAAAGAAAAAATACAAAAGGCAGTAGGCTGCAAGAAGGTTACAAGAGGATTACAAGATTTTGGCCGAAGGGCCGAGGTCCGATGTCCATACTCTACACTACTCCTCTGCTCTCCCTTTCCCTTTGTCCGATCACGCCTCCGTCGGCACTGTGTCCTCCTCTCCCATCTCCTCCTTTTCTCCTTCTCCATCCTTCTCCACTTCGTTCTCCTTTTCCTCCACTCCTTTTTCTTTTTCTGCTTCTTCCTCTTCCTCCTCACTCTCCTCTACGATCCTCCGCCGCTCGGTGGTCCTCCTCGACGGTCCCGCCGTCGCCGGTCCCTCTCCCATACCCATCATCGCCATCCTCGTCTCCATGGCTATAAGACGAGCATAGTCGTCTTCTTGTCTCCTCAATAATTGGCAAAGATATTGATGAGTTTTTGAATCGGCCTCCCATAAGGCCCGGAGATCGGCGAGGCTCTGAGCCATTTGACTTCCCATTACAGCGATGCGTTCGCTGGAACCGCCTTCCCGCTGCTTCGAAGTCGTCGGACGCCCCGAGTACGAGCACTTCACCTTGGCGTCGTGGCAGGGCTTACAAATGATTGAACTCCTCTTGCCTGCCTGCATTTGGCAAGGGAGCTTCTTGTTCTTGCACCGTTCGCAAGGTGCGCGGTCCTCTTCGTTGTCGTCATCGGCATCCCTGTCATTGCCGTCATTGGGATCTCCGCCCACCGGCTAATAACAGAACGTTAGCAAGGAAGTTAGGATGAGGAATTTTGATACGCACCTGGGCTCTAGCCTTCCCTTTTCCCTTCGCCGCTTGCCGGATTTCCACCACAGGCCTCCTTGGGGAAGCAGACCTCTCCCTTTGACTTCTGATGGTCGCCGCCTCGGCCATCAGCCTTCTCTGCTCCGTGACCTCTTCCTCTTGTTGACGAGCCCATGCGGCCCGCTCTCGTGCCTCACGCGCCGCTTGTTCTCTTGCCACCTTCCGCCTCTCCTCTTCTTCCTCCGCCCTCCTATGTGCGGCATCCTCCGCCTTCCTTTCCTTTACCCTCTGGACCTTTGCGAGGGCCTTCCTCATGATTTCCTCCTTGTTGTCGTCTTCGTCAACTTCGGCGCATCGGTCTGGAGGCAGGGCCATTGGTGGATTTGATGGGCCAGCTCGGGCATGAGATCTGGGGGGAATGGTAGAAGTGGAGGTACGGCTTGTCGACATTTTGTTGGACTTAGGAGTTTTGGAAAGTTGGGTCCTTATCGGCAAAACCTGGCCCTTTTTATAGGGACAAAACGGCGCACGGACCAGCGAAATTTTCCCTTCGAATTGTAGTTGGTTTACGGTGAACCGAAAATTTTCTTGGATGACTAAACAATTCCCGGTACCAACGGCTTTAAAAAATTTTTCCTGCTGACTGATAGGGCGATCTCCCAATGCTGACGGCCTTGAAAATTTTTCCTTGGTGACTAATCAACTCCCGGCATTAATGGCTTTCAAGGGCTCAAGCCTAAGAGGGGGATACTGTCAAGTCCATGCCTCGGGCCTCCATTCCGCCGCTCGGTATTCCGAAGATCTACCTTTTATTGTAATCTCTCCTTATTGTTCTTTCTCACTACACATACCCTTTCATTCTAGTCCCTCCTTATTGTCTTTTACTTTACCCTGCAGGACTACACGTATAACTCCTAGTAGTTAGTCTGGTGCGGAGCACCCTTGCGCCGCTCCGTAGATATAAATACTGCTTGTACGCTACTGTAGTTTCTCAGTTTAATTATCGACTTAGATTCCCTCCTTACTCTTTGCTCTTCTAAGTCTTCAGGCTCAACGCCTTGAAGTACTCTCTCTATAGCCTTTGGACTTATAAGTTCTTTGGCCCGCTCCTCGTCACCGGCGATACCACCGCTCCGACTTGGCTGCTACTCAGCTCCTCCTTTCTATACTCCTGATCTCCGGGGACTAACGGCGTAACGGCGGTGTTGTTAATAACTTCACTACTGTCCCACTCGTCTTCTGCACTTGGACACTCTGTGACCTCTGGCACGGTTACACGGTGTACATGATCTTAACAGTAGCGGAGGTAGAGGTACAGAACCTAGTAGCGTTGCGTAGGAGGAGGTGTACTCGCTAGAACATCAACGTAGGGTCGAATAGGTCATAGAGAGAATAGGTATCGAGCGTATAAGCTCCTGAGAATGTATACGCCCGGGAGGGTAGGTTCCCGGGGACTGGACTCGGAGGTGGACGTCCTTGAGTGTGGGAGGTTGTAACGGAGAAGCGATACATAGTTCGACGTGAGAAGTAGCTTCAATGTTACCTAGATCGAGATCCCGAAGCTTGAGGAGCAATGGGGGAGCTCGAGGAGGTGTTGGGGAGGTTAGCTCTCCAAGGCGTTAGGCGTTGGGGAGCTTTAGTATTGTTTGAGGGAGCTCGGAGACTCACTCAGATTGCTTGGACGTGAAGTAAAAGTGTATATTGGATCGTGTAGACAATCATCGAAACAGTAAACAAGAGTAGAGAGAAACAGAGATAAAGAGACAGAGAGTAAAGAGAATTCCGTATGGTAACGAGCTTGCCTCGTTTTTGTGTGAAAGAGAAAGGAAGGAATCTAATGGGCACTCCAACCAACCAATCTAATACACAATATGCAAGTTCACTGCTATCAAATTTATTTAATAGCAAGGGGTAGCGTTGGCAAAGGTTCCGCAAAGCTTTGAGAGCTAAGTAAGAAGCTTCGATCAATCAATTTGAATGTTCTAAGGATTCGGTATATTCCTTTGATTAAGGTAGATTCAGCACAATTTGTGCTTTGATTGTATTGATATGGGTATATCAAGAATTTGGGGTTTGAATCAAAGTAAATTAAAACCAAAACACACAGACCCCTATGGAGGGCTAGAACTATGTGCTGGCACAACCACACAGCGTGATTTGCCCTTAAGACCAACAACTGATCCTAAGTTCGAAGAATACCCAACAACTGGATATACTTCTCGCAGTCACAAGGAGCAGAACACAATGTTCCTATACTCACAAGTGCCGGGCCCGAATGGCTGCTAGCAAAGAGGTTTCAGTCTGGCGGGAGTGTGTCTTTCCTTTTTACGGATTAGCACTGCAACGTCGTCCCAAAATCACTTGTATTCCAGATACATCGGATCGCTATTTATACATACAGAATATCGAGTCGCATAATACAATTAATTTAATAGTATAAACGTTCGGAACCGCAAAGAAACTTCTACAATCAGTCAGATACCATTTAATTTGAATCTTCATGTCCTTATTTGGTCCATAATGGTTCCAAGATTCTAGTATACCTCCAAACATAGGTAGGTATTTCAATGTTCATTTAATTTAATTGTTTTGGGAGAATGACTCGAGTGGTGTTCAGCTGTCACTGCTGTTCAACACTTACTTTGATCGTTTGTCACCTCGACTGGAGGCAAATCAGCTCTCCTCAATTCTAATTCTATCAATCTGATTCATCTGGATTAAACTAATTGCTTCTCTCTTTCAATAGACACCCATTGTGCCTATACTCTATCAAGGGAGTTACGCATAGCATTCATTTAATTGCATTCTTCATTATTTTCTACGTCAGGACTCTTTGACATTCATTTGATATGTCTTCGGAGCCTTGCAGTACTTCGATCATTCTTCTGGTCATTTTACTCAATCATGCAACCTGATTGGTCTATTAGACTAAATCACAGTCTTTTAGATTAATGCATGATCCCGTTCTAGAAGGAGTATTTTGATAATTCCTGAGTTCCAGAAAGTCATTTTGAGTCAATCCTCAGCTCATGGTCACTCGAGTAAGTTCTTCCAAACTCCTGCCAGTGTAAGGTCCAATAAGAATACCCTTGGTATGTCATACGTGAATGGTCATCCTTCGGTTGTAGTCCGGGTCTGGTATAATCCTGCTTGACAAACAGGTAGACTGCTATCCGAAAGCAGTATCCGGGATGGGTAAACTAACCAACTTGTGGTAGTATGGGTATATGGTCCCTTCAACTTATTAGACTGATTCAGTATTGACTTTGACTGTCAATCTGGGTCTCAATTACAGTCCTCTTGATACAAATCTATACGTGAAAATGTCACAATTCACAGCATAGACGTCTAGCCAAAATTTAGGCGTGTCATCGGGATGGTTGTCAGGACGTTTTCAGGGGGGTGGTGGTACTGTCTTGGGGAGGTGCGTATTGCCTCAGGGATGTCTTGGGGAGGTGCAAAGAGAGTCGGGAATGTGAGAACGTGTGGGCTGGTGCTGGGGTTGGTCGGGTTGCGGTCAGGGCATGACAGTCTCTATGATCATTGATACGGCCCAATATATGCTTTTACTTCATGTCTAAGCAGTCCAAGTGAGTCCCCAAGCTCCCTCGAACAATACTAAAGCTCCCCAATGCCCACCGCCTTAGTGAGCCAACCTTCACAAAACCTCCTCGAGCTCTCCAACTGCTCCACAAGCTCTGGGACCTCAATTTAAAAGATGTCAAAGCTACCCCTTACGTCAAACTACATGTCGCCTCTCCATTACTACCTCCACCACCCGAGCATGCCCGCCGCTAACCCCCCACTTCCCGGGACCTCCTTCCTGGGCTCACACCTTATCGGGAGCTCACATATCCAAAACCTCCATCTACCACGATCTACATTGATCCTACGTTGACGTTCCTAACTAGTACAGCTCATACTACTTAGCGCTTCTACATCTAACGGTCTCAGTTACTTCTACCTTCCCTTGTAACGTTCTAGGGACCTCCCAGGACCTCCTAGGAACCTCTTCAAAGGTCAACCCCTTCAATCCAAACAACTCTTAGGTCATTCCAGTCCTCGGTCGCGGTTACCATAACTCCCTTCGAGCTCCAGCTTGCTCCTAGCATGCTACATCATAAATGCCTTATACCAAAACCTACCCAAAGACCTATTCTGACCCAGGTGCTACATCAGCAGTGGTTATGGGCTCATGTAGCCCCAGTGTTTAGGGCCAGTTCCAAGCACCTTTCCTGTTCTTGAACATGATTCAAACAGCCTTCCTGTAATATAAGCAGGTTTATTTCATTTATGCACAAGTCATTCTTCCTGAATCAAAGGATTATGAGGACTCCTACACTGCCAATACCTGCAGAGCACCAAATCTCTCTTGAACTGAAAAGGCAAAGATGTTGCCTCTAACAGTTCCATTGACCTATCAAGTAAGTTTAGCAAGCTTTACCCTGCATACTATACTGCTGCCACTTAATGACAAGCTCACTTAGATAGAAAGGGGTAGGCTATTGCCCTCAGCAATACCAGTTGGTTTCCACTGTATAACACTGCAACTGGGGGACCTGTCAAGTCCATGCCTTGGGGCCCCATTCCGCCGCTTGGTATTCTGAGATCTACCTTTTATTGTAATCTCATCCTTATTGTTCTTTCTCACTACACATACCCTTTCATTCTAGTCTCTCCTTATTGTCTTTTACTCTACCCTGCAGGTACTACTTGTATAGCTCCTAGTAGTTAGTCTAGCGCTCCGCACCGATGCGCTGATCTGTAGATATAAATACTGCCTGTACGCTACTGTAGTTCCTCAGTTTAATTATCGGCTTAGATTCCCTTTCCAACTTAGACCGTCTCTTAGTCTTCAGGTTCATCACCTCGAAGCACTCTCTACTCTAACCTTAGAGTCAGTTTGATGTGTAGAGTCGCCCTGACTTTACTTGTGTCAGATTCCTGTATATAGAAATTGATCCGTTATGTAACCGTTATATAATTGTGACAGATTGTGACCATCCGCATTTCTTTATCGCATTCTGCGACCGGCGCGTCGTGTCCACTCATTTTCAATACAATTCTTACATGGGAAAGCCGAAGAAGGATCAGGTTGATTGGAAGAATTCACCTGGAGATGTAGAGGCACTGGTTAGGTTCTTACACAGCCAGAGATCACGAGTAGGACAAGGTGGTAATTTTGATACCACTGTCTACAACGAGGCGGCAAAACACCTTGAAGCTCGTGGTCCTCCAAGCCATGGAGTGGCCAAGACTGCTGTTTCTATTAAGAAGTACTACAGCTCTACAGTATGTTCTCAATGGTTTTTCCTCTCTTCTCCAGCTAATTAGGTTGATCATCGTATAGCTTCGAAAGCTTCACACAGATATCCTTGCAGTCCTTCAAAAAACATATACTGGAGCTTCAGGATGGACTTACACTCATGAAGGTGGCTTCAATGTTGTTTCTGCTACTGAGGATGCTTGGAGGAACTTCGTATCTGTTCACAAGCAGTTTAAACCTTTCAAAACAAGTGGATGGCCTCTCTGGGAGTTGATGCATGAGATCATTCCGACTCAGGCTAGAGGAGTCCATGTCTTCAATGCTGCATCCCAGGATACAACACAGGAAACTGGTGATTCACTATCCGAGCCAGAGTTGGACCCCCGTTCGCGTTCCACTACTCCCTTACAGGATGTCGAAAATCGTTCTCCCTCCCAGGATTCTGCCATTTCCGAGTCACAGATCACTTCATCCCAGGCTTTTGATGAATCACAGGATACTTTGTCCCAGATTTCCGTGCAGGTCTCCTCCACTTTGTCGCAGACCTCTGTCACTTCATCACAACTACAGAAAACCCCTGCGCCGAAACGTGCTTCCTCTGATATAGTCGATACTCCGACACCCTGGAGTAGCAAACGTGTGCGTTTGATAGGCCCTGAAGCGATTCATTCACTGGGGCAGTCTGTACATGGTATCAGTGACACGCTACGTGACATTTTTGGCACAACCTCTAAATCGACTGCACTTTCCCCATCGAAGAAGCTAGCTATTGCCCGGCAGCGGATCAAGGAGGATGTCCAGGGTTTTTATATCTCAGATGATCAAGCTACTGACTTGAAAATCCTATTTGCGAGGGACAATGCAGCTGCTGATGCATATGGTGCAGAAGAGGATCCTGTCGATCGTGCAAAAATTGCTGCAAAGCTTTTATGTTAAATAGTCTCATCCATACACTCATTTGAATATCATATATCTATTTTAATGTCTAATCTAATGGAGCTATTTCCATTTCATCTTCATCTACATTCATTGCATCAACTCCACCCTGCTTATGGTATTCCTCCAGAACAGATAGGTAATTTTCCCACATCTCATTTGCCAATCTATCCCGAGCATTTTCTGCACGCCGTTTTTCTGCCCGCGATATTTTCTCCGATGTAGCTAGGGATCCAAAATCAATTTCCTGCTGACGACGTTGGCCTGGAAGTGGATCCTCCGCCTGTTCATCGAGAATCCAACGATCAAGATCTGCCTGATCATGCTCCAAAATGAAGTTGTGAATAGCAATCAGAGCTGAGGGGATGCGGGCCTGTATATCCATCGCATAGTGGGGTGATGTTGTCAAAATTGCCCAGCGCTTCTTGACCACACCAAAAATACGTTCAACAACATTTCGGGCAGAAGCATGGCGCAGATTGTAAAGCTCCTGCGCATTTTTTGGGCTGGTAAATTCAGAGTGAATCTAACAATGGTAGACAGTTCTACTTAAATGCACTCACCGCTGATTAGCACGGCCCCATTCTGCTAGATGATACCGCACACTCCGATATGGTACCAGAAGTGCATCACATATACCAAAGCCTGCATCAGCCAAGTATGATTTACCAGGAGGGATAGGAAAGTCCTTTAGACGGGCTTTTCCATACATTGTTGCATCGGCAGCACAGCCATCCCACCCGCCGATGAACAAAAGGAACCGCATGTCAAATGAAACAGCAGCTAGACAGTTTTGGGTAATGCCGCCCTTCCGATTACGGGCTGAATGTATATTCTCAGCAGTCGGTGTGCAATTAATATGCGTACCATCGATTGCACCAAGCACATCCTTGAAGAATGGATGATATTTTGGATTATTGAATATTGCATCTGGTATAGGATCATGAGGACCAGGAATGCGCACGTATTTGTTGTAGAATTTGGGTCCGGACAAAATATCCAATATTTTGCGAAAATGTCTGCAGAGGATATTAGACACTCAATCGGATATGTAGCAGACAGATGATTACTCAGATATTGTGGATTTCGAGTGCTGGAACCGCTCAGCTACATGATCTATAGCAAGCCCAGTGACACAGGTGTAGAGAAAAATGGCCAGTGATTCTTCGAGTGTGATTATAGACTTCTCAGGCTCCATATATCCCATACACCTAATCTGAAGTACCAAGGCAAGAAACACATGCCTACGCATCCCAAGTGCAATATAAGCACGCCCTGGATGGCCTACAAGAAGTTCTTCAAGCCATTTTTTTCCAGTGAGAGAGGAGGTATACATGTCTTCCTTGCTGTAAAATGGTGTGAGATACATTGCTACACCAAGGGTAATGTATTGTATCAGAGAAACAATGAGTGTGATTACCCATTTTGCTCTGGTAGCTTCAGAGACTTCAGATAATGGGGAAGGCATTGCGAAATGAGTGCAGAAAAGCAAAAGATTACAAAATGATAAGTCGGCGCTCATTACTGTGAAACAAGCGCTTTTCCCCGTTGTCACGCGTGATTTCAATCAAAGATCAATTTCTATATACAGGAATCTGACACAAGTAAAGTCAGGGCGACTCTACACATCAAACTGACTCTTAGGACTTATAAGTTCTTTGGTTTGCTCCTCGTCACCGGCGATACCGCCACTCCGGCTTGGCTGCTCCTAGTTTCTCCCTTCACTACTCTCAATCTCCGGGGACTAGTGGCGTAATGGCGGTGTTGTTAATAACTTCACTACTGTCCCATTCAACCCTCCGCTCTTAGACACCTTGTGGTCTCTGACACAGTTACACGGTGTACATGATCTTAACAGGACCCAGGCTGGGTACAAGGGGGCTTGAGTCTTCCCTCCTTGGCTCCAGTGCATAACACCCAATTAGGTTTTGTCATGCCCTGACTACAACCAGGCCAGCCCTAGTACCAGCCACACACTCCCACACTTCCTATCTCATGTATCTCATGATTCCTGTACCTCCCCCTACTACCACGGAGCATGGTTGGAACCTCCATTGACATGCCTGAGAGTCCCATCAAAATGCTAGAGACCTTCATCAACATGCCTATATCTGACAAACACGCGAATCGAGATTACAGCAAACCCAACTGTCAATATTCGTAATGTTCTCTTGTTCACTTCCTGTACCTATTTAAGTAGCCTCACAACATCCTCAAGCACCAGCTTGGTATATTTTGAATACACACCCTTTACATAGGTCCAGTCCCTGTCCCTTTGTACCTGCTAACTATACAGATTTTCCTTTACTCTCTGTTTCTCTATTACAGTCTCTAATGGGCTAGATGGTGATTATTGAACACTTGATGGTCACCTAGGATGTCATATAGCCTGAAAAGGCAGGTAAGACTTCGAACAAGCCATGTATTAATATGATTTGTACCATAATTCCCCAGATTGTACAAAACTCCACAAAGATGCTTTGATCTAGGTTGAGACCATGAATCTCAGCAAAATGTTCTCTCCAATCCTTGATGTTCTCTACACCGCAAGTGTCACAAAGTGGCAGCAGCGGAGTGACTAAATGGAGCAGGGAGGTGGAGCGACTGAGCAGAGTGGTAAATGTGGAGTAGCTAAGCAGAGCAGAGATGGACTGGTCCCAAGATAATGACAGAGTTATATTAGTATTGTAGTTGTAAGTACTAATAAGTAAGCATGTACCTGGTCCCAAGATAATGACAGAGAGGTCAAGATAAGGGACCAGGTAGTGGGGGCTGGCTTTATATACACAATCCAATCTGCAAGAACTGATGGTGTAATACTGTACAGTTTGAGAATAAAGAAGGTGGTGGAAGCCGGTAGAAGGAGAAGGGTAACTAATGGATCGGTAATCGATGAAGGGGGTCAGGTGGATCAGTAATTGATGAGGGTTCGACAATGGTGGGACATGAAAATGATGGAGTGATGTATTGTACAAATAAGGGTGTAGAGACGGTGAGAAAAGGAAAATGATAGGGGCTACATACTTTATGACAGCAAGAGACCCCCAAGGCAATTTGCCATTTATAGCAGTGACTTGACTTCTTTCATGTAGCACTCTTGATATGAGTCTTAAATGTAATAAGTAGTCAGAAGAATCAATGGATGAGAGCAAAAGATGCCAACCATAAATAAATAACTTATAAACTCTGAGTGCTGATCAAACTTTTCGAGACATTTTCCATATTTGCATTCTTGGGAGGTAAAATTTGCTTCAATTTGAGTGGTAGCCTTCTCTGAAAGAATCCTTCTGGTGCAGGAATGGATGTGTTTACCAGGTTTGGTCTTTTTCAATGTACTGTTAATACATCAATAAATGAACATAGATGGCAATGGAAGTTCATACGTGAGGTCTTCTGAGCAATGAGAACATCTGTTTTTGTTATCAGGTCTTTCACTGGGATAGAATTTTTGATAGATTATCTGTTCTGGCTGCGCAATAAGAACATTGACCAGTGTACAACAATCGGTAACAGGATCACCACTATCAAGATCCTTGACCAGACTTAGAAATGAAGATTCTGCTTGTTATCTGAGCCACCAACACTCATGCCCAACACAGGCTCAGTCTTATATATAGACAATTTCAATAGAGTTTATATATTAGTATTATAGATTATGCACCAGATTGACCATTTGGCAGACAGCAGCTTTTTCAAGGAATTTTTGATGAGCTTGTTTAATATGCAGATATGATTTATGCAAGTACATAAAACAATAGGTGTTTGAGGCTTTGGCTGCAAGTTGACGCAACTCAATGATTTGTTTTTCAACTTCCTCAGATTGTTCATTAGCTAGCAATTGCTGAATCTTGTTTGTGGCCTGAGTAGCAATCATTGGATCAAGTATTCTAAGCTATCTGAAGTAAAAGTTCATACCTCATCCTTTGTATTTTGTAGCTTGACAAGTTCCGGCTCATTCAATAGTTCTGCCCTCTCCTCCAAAGACAGATGTTGAGGTGCATTAGTATCTTGACCTGATGAGGCAGCGACAGCTGTCTAAAGGTTTTGTCAGGGAAGGGGATTTTGACCAAATGTAAAATTGATGCCTACCCAAAAAAGTGTTATCCTGTTTTCATCCTGGCCTCTACAATTAGTAACAGTGGATAGGTCAGTAGTTATGGTTTTCAACTTGTATTTATTCTAACATTTCCGTCAGTCTTTGATCAAGAGACAAAATAAATCTACTTGCAAAGTAAACTTGGGAGTTTGGGTCATGCAACATCAATGTCTTTCTCACTGTTTCCCCAAGATCCACATCTGCTTTGTTTCCCTGAGACGCGCAGAAGTCATATGGAGTAATGGGTTCTAGATGTAATAAGATGCCAGCACACAAAAGAGAGAGCAGTTAAACCTACCTAGGAATCCTGCAGCAATAGAAAGTGACTTCAGACAATGAAGTAATCCATTGTAGGGAAATGCCTCAGTCTTCGATATATCTTGCCACCTCCTCCCTTTTCCTCCTCTCTGTCAGCGACTGGTTCTAGTAACGGATGTCACCAGGTGTCACACTCAAGAAAATTTCAGATAGCAGAGCGATAAAGGAGGCAAGCAAAGTTCTGGGCTAAACCAGGTAGAATAGACAAGATCAAAGCTAAGGAAATACAGCAAGTAACTACAGCTTATATATGAGTAAACAACCCTCTGCTCTAGTAATGCCCAACGCCCTGGGTTAGTGGTAAACATGAGTAGAACATAAGTAAAGCAATGTGTAAGTAATGAAAGCTCAATCATCATGCTGTATATGTGTTGTGAGACTGCTGTGTTTAATATAAGTAAATGAAAAGTGCATGTTGTATCAGTAAGCATGAATGATAGGTCAGGTGACAGGATAAGACAAGATATAGGATAAGGGAGATAGAAGATAAGACAAGAGATAAGGAAAAAGATAAGATGAAAAAGAAGTAATTGTAACACTCTTGCAACACAGGAAGACTTAGCTCTTTGTTTCGAAGAAAAATCTTGACCTGCATGGTAGGTGGTTTTTCAGGGCAAAGGAGACTCTCGATAGAGTAGGAATGAGCAAAAACTGAATCATGGAACACAAGACCTAGAAGTGGCAGAACAATACATGTCATATGATGCTTCTTGCAAAGTTCAAGGGTGAAGAGCAGTTTTTGATATTTGTGGTCCACGTCACAATAACCTTTGACAAGGTTGAGTTGAATGTCGACAACAAGAGAGGGATGAGCTGAATCCTCATCATCAGGAATAAGATAAAAATCAATGTCACCCCAGGTGAGAGCCTTGTTGGAACTGCAATAACAAGCTGATTCAACAATAGAACTAGGATGAGCAGCAGAAGCAGCAGAGAAGAGAATGAGGAATGCCATTTGCAGGTGAGTTTGGTTAGAGCGAAAGATATTTGTGGCCAAATAAAGAGTCTCCATGATGATTTGAAGATATTGAGGTTCAATGTGCTTTAATGTCCTGACCTTGGTCAAAAGTTGTACAGATGCCTGCAGTTCCTTGGACAACAGATAGGAGCACACTTGGTAGCACATTTCTGGAGTTGGATGAACATTTGCATAGCAAGGCCAAAGTGCAAGGAAGGTGAACATATAGCCCCAGGTTTCCAAATAGATGAACATGGAGGCATCTCTACCCCAAAGGGCAGATGCTAAATAGCAGACAAAGTCCTTCACATATTCTATAAAACATGAGTCAGACAACTGTATACAATCAGATGTAGATGGACCTAATGAAGGTAAGGGTGTTCCTATAACAATTTCTGAAGGCTGGAGAAGTTTTTTGGACCTGCCTTCTTCGAAACATTCTTGAATGTACACCACAAAGTCTCTGTAATGACCTTTGACAGTTTCATGATGATGGATAGTTGGACGTGTCAACTTCTTGTAGTGGTGAACATTGTGGCTGGACTCGAAGTGCTCTCTAAGAGCTATATTGTTCTTGAGACACTCCCATAGGACCTCTCGGTTGAAACACTTTGCTTTGTAGGTGATCCCGGAGGGCACCGCCATGGCAGTAGAAGGAGAAAGAGGCAGAGGCAGAGGGGAGAGAGAGTTGGAAGGTGAACAGTGATTACATCAGCAAATTTCCTGCTCAGGACATAATCGGGCAGTTGAGTAATGACATTGTCATGAAGTCTCATGATGCACCCTTTGATGCACCATCAGCAGTGTGTTCCCATCAATCTCTTTTCACATCTTTATTGTACTTGTTCACATGACCATCCCAATACTTCTATTTGTTTCTATATGCTTCCATACAACTCATCCTTATTCATCGATTAGCTCATTATGATTCATTATTGACCCACTATTTACTCATATATATTGATTCCTCACTCTTGTTCTATATCACATTGTTATTTACAATCACTTACTCATTAGACAGTAGTATATAAAGAGCAGTAGGTAGATCTTAGTTCAACATCTCAATCTCTTGGTCATTGGGCAACTAGGCAAGTACTTGTATCCTCTTAGATACTACTTATCTAACTTGGTCATTGGGCAACTAGACTCCCTTTTGATTACTGGTGTGATTGGCCTCTGATGCTATCCCACTGTTGTTTGAGATCACTATTTCTTTTATCTGTGCTGTGTGCTTGTCTCTGTGCCTCTTTGCTGTCACTCCTTGGCATACTCAGACTTCCCGCCTCCCACTAACAAGCTTGCCTCGTTTTTGTGTGAAAGAGAAAGGAAGGAATCTAATGGGCACTCCAACCAACCAATCTAATACACAATATGCGAGTTCACTGCTATCAAATTTATTTAATAGCAAGGGGTAGCATTGGCAAAGGTTCCGCAAAGCTTTTGAGAGCTAAGTACGAAGCTTTGATCAATCAATTTGAATTGTTCTAAGGATTCGGTATATTCCTTTGATCAAGGTAGATTCAGCACGATTTGTGCTTTGATTGTGTTGATATGGGTATATCAAGATTTTGGGGTTTGAATCAAAGTAAATTAAAACCGAAACACACAGACCCCTAATGAGGGCTAGAACTATGTGCTGGCACAACCACACAGCATGATTTGCCCTTAAGACCAACAACTGATCCTAAGTTCGAAGAATACCCAACAACTGGATATAACTTCTCGCAGTCACAAGGAGCAGAACACGACGTTCCTATACTCACAAGTGCTGGGCCCGAATGAACCATCGAATGCTAGTTATCGTTCAAAATGGTTCTGTGTCATTAAGAAAGATGGCAAGAGTCTGCGATTAGTACATAGTTTGGAACCTTTGAATAAGGTTACCATCCAACACTCAGGTGTACCTCCTGCAACAGCAGATCTAGCAAGATCCTTCAGTGGAAGATCTTGTGGAGGAACCTTAGATTTATACGTTGGATATGATGAGCGCGAATTAGATCAATTGTCTAGAGACATGACGACGTTTCAAACGCCGTATGGACCACATAGGTTAGTGAAACTACCTATGGGGTGGACAAATTCTGTACCTATATTTCACGGCGACGTGACGTATATTCTACGAGATGAAATACCACACGTAACAATTCTTTACATTGATGATGTACCTGTAAAAGGACCATCAACTCGATATGAATTACCAGAAGGAGGTTACGAAACTATTCCAAAAAATCCTGGAATTAGACGATTTGTTTGGGAACATTTCCAAAACATGAATAGAGTAATACAACGAATGAAATATGCGGGAGGGACCTTTAGTGGAACCAAAGCATTTCTTTGTTGTGAAGAAACAATTGTCGTAGGACATAGATGTACATATGAAGGCAGTATGTCGGAAGAACATATTGCTCAAGTAGTCCTAGAATGGCCTCCATGCCGTGATAAGACGGAGGTTCGAGCATTCTTAGGAACTGCAAGTCAATTGAGAATGTTCATTGCGAACTTTGCTAAAAAAGCAGCTCCTTTGACTAAGTTAACAAGTAACGTTCCATTTGAATGGAGTGCAAAATGTGACAAAGCAATGGACGAATTAAAGGATGGAATCCGAGACTGTCCAGCTTTGAGACCAATTAATTTTGATTAGGATGTTTGCCTAGCGGTGGATACCTCTTACAAGGCTGTAGGATGGTATATCTATCAAATTGATCCGTCTGAAAAGAAGAAGTTCTTCAATTACTTTGGATCAATGACCTTGAATGAACGTGAAGCACGATTCTCACAATCTAAGAGAGAGTTGTATGGCTTGAAATTAGCATTGGAAGCTAGTTATTATCACGTCTATGGATGTAGACATTTAACAGTTGAAACCGATGCTAGTTATATTAAAGGCATGCTAGACAATCCTAGTTGTGGTCCTAATGCAACCATAAACCATTGGATTGAGCATGTACACAACTATCACTTTACATTAATCCATGTAAAAGGTGCAACCCATGGTTCAGATGGACTATCACGAATCACACCTGGTGGATGGCAAACAAAGCGTCCAGAAGTAAATCCAGAAGATTACGTTGATGAGGATGGTGGGGAACCAATTAATTTTATTATGGGAGATGGGGAAACGGAAGAACCGTATCAATTTGATGACTTCAAAGATCAAATTGACCCTAGAAGTGGTTATTTATATGAAACAGCTCAAGAAGCTGATGATATTGAATTAGATGTACAAGAAGCTCTGGATGAAGAGCGCAGCTACGAGATTCGTAGGAATCACATGTTAGAATCCAAAGATGCAACATGTGAAGTTTTTAGTAGGAATTTATTCCCTACATTTGATGAAGAATTTGTACGAAACAATCCGTATCCGAAGATACCTAGATCTTCTGAGGGAAATAGATTGGACGAATTAATTCCTTTGATTAGAGATTATTTGTCGAACCCAACAGATGAATTCCTGGGTGGAATGTTGAAAGGAGAACAGATTAAATTTATTAGATTGATTAAGAAATTTCTAGTGGACGACCAAGGAAGGTTGTACCATAGGAATACGGATCAACCTGATCAACCACAATTGGTGGTGGAAATAGAAAAGCATATGCACATGTTGAATAGTGCACATGATTGCTTGGGACACAAAGGAGTCTTTGCAACGAATGAATTCTTGCAGAAACGATTCTGGTGGCCTGACATCTATAAAGACGTGGAATGGTATGTGAGATCATGTCAGGAGTGTCAAAATCGACAGATGAAGCTGTTGAAAGTGCCTCCTACATTGATGCATACACCTTCATTGTTTCAGAAGGTACATGTCGATACAATGATAATGTCGATTCCATCTAATGGATGTAAATACATCATCCATGGAAGGGATTCACTGTCTTCGTGGTCTGAAGCCCAGGCAGTAAAGCATGAGAATGCTAGAACTTTAGGAGAATGGTTCTTTGACGATATAATTTGTCGTTGGGGATGTCCTGAACTGAAGAAGTGGTGACCAATAATGCAGGTCAAATGAAGAACATGCTAGCTTGGCTAGAAGAGAAGTATGGAATTAAAGGAATAAGAATTTCCGCTTACAACTCTCAAGCTAATGGCAAAATTGAAAGAGCGCATTGTCATGAAGTCTCATGATGCGCCCTTTGATGCGCCATCAGCGGTGTGTTCCCATCAATCTCTTTTCACATGTTTATTGTACTCGTTCATCTCCTTTCACATGTTTATTGTACTTGTTCACATGACCATCCCAATACTTCTATTTGTTTCCATACGCTTCCATACAACTCATCCTTATTCATCGATTAGCTCGTTATGATTCATTATCGACTCATTATTACTCGTATATATTGATTCCTCACTCTTGTTCCATATCGCATCGTTATTTACAATCGCTTACTCATTAGACAGAAGTAGTATATAAAGAGCAGTAGGCAGATCCTAGTTCCCCATCTCGACCTCTTGGTCATTGGGCAACTAGGCAAGTACTTGTATCCTCTTAGATACTACTTATCTAACTTGGTCATTGGGCAACTAGATTCCCTTTTGATTACTGGTGTGATTGGCCTCTGACGCTATCCCACTGTTGTTCGAGATCACTATTTCCTTTATCTGTGCTTTGTGCCTGTCTCTGTGCCTCCTTACTGTCGCTTCTCAGCGTACTCGGACTTCCCGCATCCCGCTTCCTGCCTCGTCGCGACATTAGGTCGAGATCTTCTACTTGTACCATCAGCTTGGTGAGCTGATCCTACAAGGTATTCACCACGTCTACCTTCGGAGTCAACGTTGATTGCTCCAACCACTTCCACGCACTCGACACTGAAACCAATACCACCTGTTACTGGGACGCTGAAGAAGAAGAGTGGGAACCCTGCTCCAGACAACCGTGCCCTAATCAATACGAAAACACATTCAACGCAAAACCAAACGACCGTTACCAACCCATCCACAGACCAGCACCACCTGCTAGGGTAGGACGAATCAGCACTCCCACTACTTCCACTCCTGTGCTTCCATTAACACCTACGGAACCATCAGCTCCCGCTGTCACTGAGACTACAGCCGACCCCGATATTGAAATACAATCAGTCCTTGAAGAAGACATGTCCACATCACAGGACGTTCGAGATGCCATTATGGAGCTTACAAAGAACCAGGCTAAGCTCCAAGACGTGGTCTCTGACCTAGTAAGCGGCCTCAGTACTACCAAAAGTGTTGGTAAACCACAGAACTACAATGGAAAGCGAGGAGAAGACGCTCGACGCTTCCTAGCGGCCTTCGAGCTGTGGGCTAACTCTGTCCCCGCTCTCTCCGCGGATCGTAAAAAGAAAATCACATCTGCCATTACATACCTTGAAGGCGACGCAGCTATCTGGGCCACTCCTATCTCCGAAACTATCAACCAATCGAATATAACGGGCTCAGGAATAGCCTTTCCATACGATACATGGAAGGAATTTGTCACAGCATTCAAAACACGTTTTGAGACCACAGACGCCTCGGCAGATGCCAAACAGCTCCTTAAACGACTCTACCAGAATAGGACCACTGTGGGAACCTATGCCTCCACCTTCCAACAGTACGCGGACCGCACTGGCTACTCAGACAAAGACTTGCGAGATCGGTTCTATGATCACCTTGCAGATCGTGTAAAAGACGGTCTTGTGTTCACAACCCGTCCCACTGGTTCCCTTCAGGAATTAATTGACGCAGCCATCGATGTAGACAACCGACAAATTGCTCGAGCATGGGAACAAGGAAAGAAGCTAGTTGACGATGGAATCCTGACCAATGTCAGACCCTCTACTGTCACTGCCCCGTTCACTACGCCTACCCGAGACCCAAATGCAATGGACATTGATGCTACTACCACTCGATCTCCTGATGCCTTTCGTCGTTTCATGATAGGGCGATGCTATGGATGTGGATCTAAGGAACATCGCAAGGCTGATGGCCATCATGAGCGTGACATTTGCCGTCACTGTGGCCTCAATGGTCATGTAGAGGCCGTGTGCCGTCGTAAGTTCTTGGGACTCCCTGGAAGGAGGACTACGACCATTAGCGCTACCAGTATCCCTGACACCCCTCAGTCGGCCACTCCAAGTACCACCATTGCTGCCACACCTAATCTTGCCCAACTGTTAAAGGAGCTTGCTGCCAACCAACAGGTCCTTGCAGGACAGATCGCTGAACTGCACAAGAATTTTTAAGATGGGAACCCGCCACTGCTGCAGCGTCGTTCCCTAAATTGTACTCAGAATCTCAATCGTCCATATATGCTTCTATCACCTCCTGTACTATTAGCACACTAGAATTCAATAACGCTTCTCACTTTCGTGTGCCGATAGAACTTAAAGGACGATTCCGGAGTACAACAAGTGCAGCTATGATTGACTCTGGGGCCACTGGTCTCTTTCTGCATCAGAAATTCGTAAACAGACATCATGTCTATATCAGGCCACTACCCCATCCCATCGAACTCTATAACATTGATGGTACCGCCAATTTAGCCGGCCGTATTACCCACTTTGCCCGACTCCTAACCAAGGTAGATCAAAACAAACCCCAGATCCTGGAATTCCTTGTCACCAACATCGGATCAGAGGATGTGATCTTAGGATTGCCCTGGTTGCGCAAGGTAAACCCCGACATCAATTGGCGGAATGGACAAATCCAGGCCCCGACGACACCCATGATCCATCACCAAGGAGCTACTACGGAGACTGCAGAACCTAGCAAAGAAAAACAGGTCCGGGAATCCAGCAATCCTTCCAACCTCACTTCAGAAGGTAAAACTCACTTAGAAACCATTGAAGAAGAGGGTGAAGCCTTCGAGGAACCTGAAAGTCCGCTATACCGGCTGACTGGAAATCGTAAACGACGTCGTGCCTGGCTCCGCGCAGGGGTTATCCAGGAAGTAACAGAGGAGCTGTGGTGCGCTGCTGGATACACCTATTCCCAACAACTAGCAGAAGCAGCGAACAAGGATAAGCCTCGGAAAACCTTCGAAGAAATGATACCCGAACCATACCGACGTCATGCCAAGGTATTTTCCGAAAAGGAATCGGAACGATTACCCGAACATAAGCCCTGGGACCATGCGATCGATCTTAAACCCGATGCTCCGGAAACTATGCGTACCAAAATCTACCCGATGTCAGTTAACGAGCAGGAAGAGTTGGACCGATTCTTGGAAGACAATCTCCGAAAAGGATACATTTGACCGTCCAAATCACCCCTTTCCTCACCCGTGTTCTTCATTAAAAAGAAGGACGGCAAACTACGATTCATACAGGACTACCGACGCTTGAATGAATACACCATCAAGAACCGTTACCCTCTCCCCCTGGTTGCTGACATCATCAACTGCCTGAGACAAGCTAAGTATTTCACCAAATTTGACGTGCGTTGGGGTTACAATAACGTACGAATCAAAGACGGTCATGAATGGAAAGCAGCCTTCTCCACCAATCGAGGACTCTTTGAACCACTAGTCATGTATTTTGGTCTCACCAATTCTCCAGCTACGTTCCAGGCGCTTATGAACTCCATGTTCGCTGATCTAATTGCAGCAGGAAAAGTAGCTGTATATCTGGATGATATCCTCATTTTCTCCTCATCCCTAACCGAACATCGGGAAGTAGTTCATCAAGTCCTAGGTCGACTATCCAAGAATGACCTCTATCTCCGTCCCGAGAAATGCGAATTTGAACAAACCTCTATCGAGTACTTGGGCCTGATTATCAGTGAAGGAGAAGTTCGTATGGACCCTGTCAAAGTCGCTGCAGTAAAGGATTGGCCAACCCCAACCTGCCTTCGCGATGTCCGGGGATTCCTGGGATTTGCCAACTTCTATAGACGCTTCATTGACGGGTTTGCTAGGAAAGCTAGGCCACTAAATGACCTCACCAAAAAGGGAGTAGCATGGTCTTGGCAAGCTAATGAACAGGGAGCATTTGACGCCTTGAAAGAAGCCTTTGTCACCGCACCAATCCTGGTACTCTGGGACCCTAATAAACCGACACGCATTGAAGTAGATGCTTCAGGATTTGCAACCGGAGGGGCCTTATTACAGCAACAGGGAGACGGACTCTGGCACCCAGTGGCATTCCGATCCGCCTCCATGGACCCTGCTGAGAGGAACTATGAAATATACGATCGGGAGATGCTAGCTATTATTGAAGCACTAAAGGACTGGCGACACTTTTTGGAAGGACTTCCAAACCCCTTCGAGATTATCACAGATCACCGGAACCTCGAGTATTGGCGAACTGCCCAGGACCTTAGCCGACGACAAGCACGATGGGCTCTATGGCTTTCACGATTTGACTTTGGTCTCACACACCGAGCTGGTAAAGCAAATGCGCAAGCAGATGCTCTCTCCCGAATCTCCCAGCTCGAAGTAATAGATGCTGATGACAACCAACAGCAAACAGTGCTACGACCAGAACACTTCCTTCGAGCGGCTACTATGGTTTTATTCCATAACCCTCTCGAAGAACGCATTCGCAAGGCAAGTGAACGAGAGTCCGAGGTGCTTGAAGGGCTGCGCAAGTTGAAAACACATGGACCTCACAAACTCGTGAATGGACTAGCTGAATGGGAAGAAAAGGAAGGAATTGTCTACTACAAAGGCAGAGTGTACGTTCCACCGGATCCTCAACTACGCAAAGATGTGGTAGCACAATGCCATGATGCTCCTACGGCCGGACACCCCGGAAAACACCGCACTCTGGAGTTGGTCAGCCGACAGTTCTGGTGGCCCACCATCCGATCCTTTGTTGATAAGTACGTGGAAGGATGTGACAACTGCCAGCGAAGGCGTGTACAGCCACAACCACCGTCAACTCTAGAACCATTACCAGTACCAGGAGGACCATGGCAAGACATTGGTGTAGACCTCATCGGTGAATTACCAATGACGCAGGACGGACACAATGCGGTAATCAACTTCTCAGACCATTACTCTAAAATGATCCACTGCTTCCCTACTACGACTGAACTTACTGCTGAAGGGGTAGCCGATTTCTATTACAAAGAGATTTTCCGGTTACATGGACTCCCCAGACGATTTATATCTGATCGAGGGCCACAGTTTGCTGCAGACATCATGAGGGCTCTGTTGAAGCGTTTGGGTATAGAATCTGCCCTAACCACATCGTACCATCCTGAAACTAATGGTCAAACGGAACGCGCCAACCAGGAAATCGAACGCTATATCCGAATGTATATCAGTCGCCGCCAGGATGACTGGGATCACCTTCTCCCAACTGCCGAATTTGTCATCAACTCCCGGGTACATTTTGCTCACGACAGATCACCCTTTGAGGTACTCTATGGCTACACTCCAGAATTCTCCATTCCCATCAGGTCCTGGAAAGAGTACCCCTCCATCACAAAACGACTAGAGGCTCTCCGCTACGCTCGCGAGGATGCAGAAGCAGCATTGCGCATGAGCAAACAACGTATTGCAGATACAATTGCGGAGCATCCTAATCAGCCCAGCTTCACAGTCGGTCAGCCAGTATGGCTTTCAGTCAACAACTTGAAGATTCGTCGGAAAAGTGAAAAACTAGGAAGTCGACAACTAGGTCCCTTCGAGGTTGTTGAAAAGACTGGGGAACATACCTACCGACTGGCGTTACCTACCTGGATGAAGATCCATGACAACGTCAATGTCAAGCGCTTAGCACCCTGGAAAGGGAACGAAGTAAATGGGATACTACCAGCCCCGCCAGAGCCGGAGGTTATTGATGGTGAAGAATTTTACGATGTCGACAAAATCCTGGACAGCAGAATCTATGGTCGGTGGAAGAAGCTACAGTACCTGGTTCGGTGGAAAGGCTACGATGAAGGCCACGATACCTGGGAAAATGAGGAGAATGTGGTGGGGTCTAGTAACGAAGCCATTAACGAATTCTATGCCGCACATCCAAATGCACCAAGGAAAATTTCAGCAACGATCTTTTACTCACTACCATGGCAGCCAGTGGTCAACTTCACCGAAGTGAATCAAGTCGCTGGGACATCGACTCTAAGGAAGGGGGTAATGTCATGAAGTCTCATGATGCGCCCTTTGATGCGCCATCAGCGGTGTGTTCCCATCAATCTCTTTTCACATGTTTATTGTACTCGTTCATCTCCTTTCACATGTTTATTGTACTTGTTCACATGACCATCCCAATACTTCTATTTGTTTCCATACGCTTCCATACAACTCATCCTTATTCATCGATTAGCTCGTTATGATTCATTATCGACTCATTATTACTCGTATATATTGATTCCTCACTCTTGTTCCATATCGCATCGTTATTTACAATCGCTTACTCATTAGACAGAAGTAGTATATAAAGAGCAGTAGGCAGATCCTAGTTCCCCATCTCGACCTCTTGGTCATTGGGCAACTAGGCAAGTACTTGTATCCTCTTAGATACTACTTATCTAACTTGGTCATTGGGCAACTAGATTCCCTTTTGATTACTGGTGTGATTGGCCTCTGACGCTATCCCACTGTTGTTCGAGATCACTATTTCCTTTATCTGTGCTTTGTGCCTGTCTCTGTGCCTCCTTACTGTCGCTTCTCAGCGTACTCGGACTTCCCGCATCCCGCTTCCTGCCTCGTCGCGACACGCATTTGGATATATGCCAAGCCTTAATCAAAGCAACTGGTGGAGATGTATCTAAGTGGTTCCACTTTTTGAAGATGATACTATGGGCGGATAGAGTTACACCGAGACGTGGTCTAGGTTGTTCTCCGTATTTCCTGGTGACAGGAGCCGAACCGTTGCTTCCCTTTGATATTGTGGAATTAACTTGGTTGGTGAATCCACCTAATAGAGTCTTAACTAGAGATGAATTAATTGGATATCGGGCTCAAGCTCTGTCGAAACATAACTCATTCATTGAGAAAGTACGACAAAGAGTAGATGCAAACAAAGTTGCAGAGCTACGAAGATTTGAACAAAAATATAGACATACAATAAAAGACTGGAATTTCAAACCAGGGCAATTAGTCCAAGTTAGGAATTCTGGGATCAAAAAGAGTTTGGATAAAAAGATGTATCCAAGATATAGGGGACCTATGGTCGTTATTAGACGAACCAAGGGTGGCTCTTATATTATTGCTGAAATGGATGGAACAGTACTCAAAGAGAAGGTCGGAGCCTTCAGAGTATTGCCGCATTTTACACAAAATGAACCAATTGAATTGCCAAACAATATTCACGAGCTTATCGACTTAACTGTTAAACAATTAGATTTAATGGTGGAAGACGAAGATGAATATTGGATGACACCAGAAAATGATTACATATTCGATGCCATACCGCATCTGAGACTCTCAGATACCAACTCTGATGAAGAACTCAGTGAAGAAGAGGATCAATAATTAGATTGAAACTCTAGATGATATACTGTTACAAACGAACATCATAAAATGAGTGGTGATGGTAAGATGATGCATCTACTATACAGCTGTGATGGCGTAAAGACAATAGGCATGGAATGAATGAATACGAATATAGGAAACCATGTAAAGACAGTGAATCAACACGAAGAACTGTTTTTATAATATTTATGATTTGTAAGTGAATGCATCTAAATGATGGTGTATCAGTTTAATAAAAACCAATTAGATGGATTGCAGACCTAGGCAGAGACGTGTCCTTTGTCTTCCATCATAGGAGTAACACCACGAGTGAATGGAGTTGTAGCTCGTTCAACGGTCTTAATGACTGGAACAGCAATCTCCGTAGGAGTGATGACGGTGTCCTCAGAACCAGTGGTGGGAATACTCTGAGCAGTAGTGAAACTTGTGTCAGAAGCAGAAGAGTCTGATCCAGAATCTTGACGACTTTTCAAGATGCTGCAAGCTTCGTCCGCAATTACCTTGGCAATACGTGCATGAGTTGCATAAGTTTTGACCAAGTTGGCGTTAAATTCGAATTCAGCTGCCTGAAAGTTCAGTGTAGCAGCAATGAATTTGGTACTTTGCGACTCAAGAGGAGCTGGCGGAGTATCGAGATTAGAAGAAACGACTTGAGCAAGAGCATGATTGATATGCTTGCTATGGGTCACTAAACAATGGAAATAAGAATCCATTTGAATCGGATTCGAATTAAATTGAATCACCTTTATCTTCGGCAAGACACGACATACAGTTAGAAGAAACATGACTGTCAGCGTGGCAATGCATCTTGCTGAGACGAAGGGGAACATCATTCACAGCAGACTTTTCATCCTTAGTGGATCCTTTATTGGAACCAGTGGTTGGATAGGGAGTGCTGCGACGATTCTACGACATAGCATAAGTCGTGAATACAAAACATGATACAAATGGGACTCACCTTGATAAAAGAGAGAGTAGGCTTCTGTTTGAAACTGCGTTCAGTTCCAGACACCAACTCGTCCTCGGAGGCTGAGTTCATCTGAACGAAATTGATAAACCAAATTAATTGTGATTAGATCTGAAGATTTACCTTGACATCAGAGTCGAAACGAACGGATCTAAGTTCACATTTGACGTCATGAGAGGTAGCAAATCTTGTCATTCTCTTCTTGGATTTCTTTGTGGAACAAGAATTATCGGAACGAGTAGAGGCCTCGTGATCGGAGTGAACTGAACGAGCACGATCGAGGAGACGATTCCTGACGAAAGTGTTCTGAAAGACTATTAATGTAAATGGTCATGAATAAAATTAATATGTACACGAGCATCATTGGCAAAAGCCGTGAATTTGAGATGTTGCTCGAAGTGAGAATCACTGACGATGTCAGGAAATAGTTTGTGCCCAAGACACAAAGTATCGATTATGCTTTGATGAGCAGTCAAGTTAGAAATTTGTCTAACATGGCTACGGAGTGTAACAGGCTTTTCCTGATAATAAACGAATTAAATTAATACGAATCAATTGAATTGAATAAATAAAACATACCAAGAGATCATGAAGATACTCGGTAGATCGACGTAGGACAGAAATTGTTGCCTTGTCGGGATTGTTTGTCTTCTTGCCTTTGTACGAAGCAAGTAACTGCTGCAAAGCACCCAAATGGGGCTCTGCAACTCGAGCAATGTCAAGATCCTTCTTGTGATGGATAGGCATGCTGGGATGAACGATGATAGATGTTGATGGGACTTTATATGGAATGAGAGCTCGATTCAGTTCGACTAATGCAAGTCGACTTGGAACAAATGGCATATGGAAAGCCAATGAGCCTGAGCTTTTATACCGAAATCAAACTCTTGACCAAATTAGGACAACTGAGGACAGTTGGATTCTTTAGTTTGGGGGAGGAGGATATCAATTTGATTGAAAATTTACAAATTTTCAATTAGACTAATAGTTTTGCAATTAGATTGAATGGTATTGCGAACGCAGCGACCCAGAATTGATCAAAGTGATCATACAGAAGGTCAAAATATGCGGAATGAGTAAAGAAACTGCGCTCAGAACCTGAAAGTGGAGTTGAGAATACCTCCCGACGTTGTTATGATCAATGGCGAACAGAGATTGACTTGAACACTCAGGACAACGAAGACAGGAAAGCCTTGCGGACCTGATCTCGCGTGAAAGTTCATGCCAGGATGGGATTGAGTCTTACTTTGAACCCCTATTCATAGGTGGAGCTCAGAGCTGAGCTCGATAATTTGCAAGCACTCATTCAGATTAAAACATGAATCGAGTTGAACAGCATATTGGAAAACCATAAATGTATTTGCTCATTCAAATTAATATGAATGAGCAAGTCCAACTCTTCAATCAATGTAAATGGGATAAACAAAGTATTTGTCCCAGGACTTAAGTTCACTCATTCAAATTAATATAAAACATGAGCATAAAAGCTCATAAATTGATATATACAGGACAGCAGTAAGCTATCCACAATTACAGCAATAGGTAAAGTTACCTACAAGAAATACAAAGAAAACACAAAAAGACATTAGATTAATAAATCTAATAAATCAAAATGGTCTTGATTGACCGGTGGTCCTGAAAAGGTCCATAATGAGATTTTGGGTTTTGAGAAACCCAGGTGACATTGACCGCGAGTGGTCAGCTATAGTGAGATATAAGGGCATGAGAGCCCGTCCGTGCGTGTATGGAAAAACAAAATAAATTTAATAAAGAAACGACACTCTGATGAACCAGCTATGAGTCAAGAGTCTGTGCTTGCTCTGCCCCCTTTTCAGGAGACAGAGGTAGCTCGGCCAAACTCTCGATCGTAGGGAGATCCAGCTCCATAGGAACAGATCCCCCTACCTGGCTGCTGGCACCCTCGTCTGCCGATCCCTTCTCCACTTCCTTGAGGTCTTCCAAAGCCTCGGTAGCAGAATCTGGAGGCGGGGAGGACTCGACCAGGTGTCCTTTGTCGTCGATACGTGCCGTTGACTCCCCAGAATGGATGCTGCATAGCAGTTCGATCCATTCCCCCGGAGTCCGATTGTCAAAGTCCAGCCCACTCAAATTGAATGGACTGGGCCAACGGAATAGAGTGGCCATAAGGGTCCACTCATTTAGATTGATCGCCCGACGATTGGGCTCGGCGGTCTTGAGTGCCTCCAACACAACGACGGGATCCTCTCCTGCATTCTGCAAGTCCAAAATGGACCGCAGAAAGAGCTCCCGCGCCGTATCGAACAAGGACCCGATCTGCTTCAATTGGTCGTTGAGGTCTATAGCTTGTCGTAATGAGGTGGCTAGATCTAAATAAATCGAATGAATTAAATTAAATAAATCAGATCAAATAGAATAGAATGAACTTACTATGCGTACTGCTAGTTGAGGCCTTATGGAGCACATTGAGCGCGTCCATAGCCAGTTCCACGTCCAAGGAACCCAAGCACTTTAAACTCCGCGAGGAGCAGGCCTAGCACTTATATCCTGGAAGAGGAGCCGAATTTGCCTCCAAATCCCCTCGAGCGAGCGCCGAAACGCAAGCCTGACTGGGAATGGAAGGCTAGATGAATTGAGGCTTGATTAGCAATTAAATTAAAATAAGATATTAGAAATAACTCACGTCGCGAATCACCTGATTAACCTGCATCAGATCCTGCATCATAAAACGAGCATTTTGAGTCTCCAAAATGGAGCCCAGCTTGACAAAGTCAGGATTGATGGCGAGGAGGGGATTCTCGCGAGTCAAGGAAGCGCTATTCTATTAAGTCAATAGAATTAGTATTAATTGATTTAAATTAAATCACTACGACTTACCCTGGCATGTGCAAACTTTGGGAAAGGTGTAAAAACACCAGTTGACTGCTCTGGAAGTCGTAGGCGTCCTTGAGCATCTGCCAATAGTACCGGTTGGAAGGTACTATCTGGGGAACGCTCGGGAACGGGCTTCACAGCAGCCTTGGAAACTCGTTTAGGAACGGACACTCACTTAACTGAACAACGTGGCACTGAAGCTGTAATCAAATCGAATTAATAAGAGGAAACTGAAAATGAGGAATAAGACCTTACCGGAAATGGAAGATGTCATTTTTAGGTGTTTTGGAGGAGGCGCAGAGTCCTCCTCCTCATCCTCATCTTCTTCCTCATCTTCAGACTCTACTTCATTGGAAGCAGAGTCATCATCAGAAACGACTACTTGTCGGGATTTGCCTTTTGCAGTAATTGGCGCGATTTTCCTTGAACGAGGAGGAAGTCGAACCCTTTTGTAAGCCGTACCAGCAGGAGGGGAATTGGAAGCTTTAGAATCTTCAACTACCTTGATGGTAGTCTTGGATTTAGGCTTCTTGCTGCCCACAGAAACCTTAGTAGACGAGGAAGCTCGAGGAGCTGAGTCTGCAGATGGGATCCCGCTTAAGAGCTCATTATCTGAGTCTTTTGAATGAGTGGAATGAGGAGAAGAGACTGAAAATGAATTGAACAAAGATAAAATGAATAAATAACATGAAATCGAGAAATTGAGTTAATACTCACAAAAAGAGGAAGCGTCAGCCTTGAGGCTTTCGACCTCCCGATTCCTTTGAAGTACCCTAGGGGGGCACAGCTGGTGCTTTTGTGGCAGAAGGAAGTGGGATGATATCGGAAACCTTGGGAGGAGAAATCGCCTTCAGGGCCGCAGGAGAAACACCTTGGCCATGCAGCGAGGCAAAAGGATCTAGGTCCTGAGAAGGCACCATACGCTTCATTGCGCTTCCCTCCCGAAAACGTAAACAAAATGGAATGGGAATAGCAGGGAATCGTTCGAAGCTTTGAACGTCCTGCGAATCAAATTAATATTGACACAAGGAATAACGACGTAAAGGCACTTACAGAAGTGGAAGAACGGTGCTCAGGGGGAATACCCCATTGTTGCGTCAAGTTATCACGAAGAAAAGCAGGAAGACCGAGAGATAGTAATTCCGCAGACAATAAAACCTGCTCTGCGAATAAAGGACAATTTGCGCGACCCATCCAGAAATCGTGAATATAAATCTAGTCCATACAGTTACTATAAACGGTATAAGAGAGGAATAAAATGGGTTACGTACCAAATATGGAGCGGCCTCCTCAAAAGCATTATATACCTCCCCTGACTCTGTTGGAGGTGAATCATCCGCCAAGACTTGCAAAGTTCGAACGGCCAATTGAGTGGAACAAAACAAGTCCAAGCCCGAAGCAACGGACAACAAACGCGATGTGTCAGGAGGAAAACAGAAAGGAACCAAAGAGCAAGGATATGAAAAGGCAGGAAAAGAGCCAGAACCATTGTAATCCGGAGAATTATCTGAACCAACTATCGGAGGAGAATAGTCTCCCTCTAAAAGGCGTTGAAAGATAGCACTTTTAAAGAACAAAGGAAGTGTGGATTTAGATTGGATGCCAGCCAGAAGGACCTGTGCCTCTAGGGAGGTAGGAAGAAGAGTGGTTGAGGCCGAAGATCGAGTTGGACTCGAGGTTGAAGCCATTTTGATTGAAACGAAATGGGAGAAGGGAATAAAGAGAGAAACGGACTTCAACAAAAAATTTGTTGAACCCCATGCCCTGAACCAAATCAACGTATACACTGAATCAGTGTGTACGTCAGAGCAGCTCTCCGTGAAATGGAAGCTCGTTCTGTGAATAGATGATGAAAAGATTGTGAATTAAATTTTCAAACATGATATGAATACCGAAAAAGTATTCAATTCAAATCGAGTGCTAAACTGTTACGATTGGTAGCAGGCGTGCAAATAAATTGATAGAATGAGCACTAGAAACCCATTTGAGGGCATCCAAATTGATTGGAAAGCACGGAGAAGTAGAGATCCAAACCCAGTGATTTACATTAAAAGGAGATATAGTCTTGTCGAATCAATCTAATAACAGATTGGGTATCCTTTCCCTATACAAAACTACGAATGACAGGTGACGGTCAAATTCTTTAGTTTGGGGGGGATGACATGCCTAAATTTTGGCTAGACGTCTATACTGTGAATTGTGACATTTTCACGTATAGATTCGTATCGAGAGGACTGTAATTGAGACCCAGATTGACAGTCAAAGTCAATACTGAATCAGTCTAATAAGTTGAAGGGACCATATACCCATACTACCACAAGTTGGTTAGTTTACCCATCCCCGATACTACCTTCGGATAGCAGTCTACCTGTTTGTCAAGCAGGATTATACCAGACTCGGACTACATCCGAAGGATGACCATTCACATATGACGTACCAAGGGTATTCTTATTGAACTTTACACTGGCAGAAGTTTGGAAGAACTTACTCAAGTGACCATGAACCGAGGATTGACTCAAAATGACTTTCTAGAACTCAGGAATTATCAAATACTCCTTCTAGAGCGAGATCATGCATTAATCTAAAAGACTGCAATTTAGTCTAATAGACCAATCAGGTTGCATGATTGAGTAAAATGACCAGAAGAACGATCGAAGTACTGCGAGGCTCTGAAAACATATCAAATGAATGTCAAAGAGTCCTGACATAGAAAATATTGAAGAATGCAATTAAATGAATACTATGTGGAACTCCCTTGATAGAGTATAGGCACAATGGGTGTCTATTGAAAGAGAGAAGCAATTAGTTTAATCCAGATGAATCAGATTGATAGAATTAGAATTGAGGAGAGCTGATTTGCCTCCGGACGAGGTGACAAACGATTGAAGTAAGTGTTGAACAGCAATGACAGTTGAACACCATTCGAGTCATTCTCCAAAACAATTAAATTAAATGAACATTGAAATACCTACCTATGTTTGGAGGTATACTAGAATCTTGGAACCATTATGGACCAAATAAGGACATGAAGATTTGAAGTAAGTGTTGAACAGCAATGACAGTTGAACACCACTCGAGTCATTCTCCCAAAACAATTAAATTAAATGAACATTGAAATACCTACCTATGTTTGGAGGTATACTAGAATCTTGGAACCATTATGGACCAAATAAGGACATGAAGATTCAAATTAAATGGTATCTGACTGATTGTAGAAGTTTCTTTGCGGTTCCGAACGTTTATACTATTAAATTAATTGTATTATGCGACTCGATATTCTGTATGTATAAATAGCGATCCGATGTATCTGGAATACAAGTGATTTTGGGACGACGTTGCAGTGCTAATCCGTAAAAAGGAAAGACACACTCCCGCCAGACTGAAACCTCTTTGCTAGCAGCCATTCGGGCCCGGCACTTGTGAGTATAGGAACATTGTGTTCTGCTCCTTGTGACTGCGAGAAGTATATCCAGTTGTTGGGTATTCTTCGAACTTAGGATCAGTTGTTGGTCTTAAGGGCAAATCACGCTGTGTGGTTGTGCCAGCACATAGTTCTAGCCCTCCATAGGGGTCTGTGTGTTTTGGTTTTAATTTACTTTGATTCAAAACCCCAATTCTTGATATACCCATATCAATACAATCAAAGCACAAATTGTGCTGAATCTACCTTGATCAAAGGAATATATCAAATCCCTAGAACGATTCAAATTGATTGATCAAAGCTTCTTACTTAGCTTTCAAAGCTTTGCGGAACCTTTGCCAATGCTACCCCTTGCTATTAAATAAATTTGATAGCAGTGAACTCGCATATTGTGTATTAGATTGGTTGGTTGGAGTGCCCATTAGATTCCTTCCTTTCTTTTTCACACAAAAACAAGGCAAGCTCGTTATCTGGAGCCCACCGCAAGGGGTGGTTTTGAAGCTACAATTAGCTTGATAAATTAAATTGAACGTTTGTTTGGATTATATTCGATTATTTGGTAGAAGTGTGTTGATCTTTGTGATACCATTTCTGTGAACTGTCAACATTAGTTCATCAGGAAAACCGCGTACTTCAAAGAATTCGGAGAAAGCAGGAGTATTGACACCGGAAGAATACCGTAAAGCAGGAGTTGTATTTGGGAGATCTACGTTTAGCACATCAGCTCGAACATCCCTATTAAACCCTATGAACGAATCCAGTCGTCCATCCTCTTCTCAAATACCAACAGAAGCATTGCGTGGAAGTTCTGTTTCTAGAGGAACAGGATCATCTATATCTCGAGGAAGACTTACATCTTTACCAAGGAATTTGAAGAAATCTAATCTCGATCCGAAAGGGAAGAGAAAAGAAATTAATCCGATTGATGTTGAAGAAGATATAATTGAATTGATTGCTTCAGAGTCAATTTCAACATCTTCTACATCGATTGAATCAACTAGATTGATAGATATGTTAAATCAGACTATCTCTCAAACAAGTAATACGATTGAACCAGTCAAAATGACTACCAATAATTATGGAATGCCTGCGTTGTCAGCTGAAGCTAAGGCTGAGATTGACAAAGCCAGTGCAAAACTTCCAAGAAAGTATAAGACAGCACCGTTATTTCATATAACTGATCCAAGTCAAATGATACCATGGTTCGAAGCTACTGAAAGCATATTTGAACATGGAGGAATCACATCTGACAAGGCTAAAGTGAGATTGGCTTTAGAATGGACGTCTTATAAAACGAGACAAGCATTAAGAGTTTTTGATTCGGTAAAGACACCAAATTGGGATCAATTTAAAAAGGATCTGAAGAATATGTTTCCGCAATCTGTAGGAGACGAAAGAGGATCTAGATTATTGCTTGAACAATTAGTCCATCAATTTAATCCAATTGATGCAGGTGAACAGGAGAAGATGAGAATCTTCAGACTCCTCTTCGACGCTGAAATGAAAAAGCTGATGGATGAACCAAAAATGATCACAAATAGTGATGCAGTAAGATTGTTCTTGGCACCTATGACTCCTGAAGTAAGGAGAGGCATGCTAGAAACAGTTGTGAAAGATGTATCAGTTACTTCTATGTCAGATAGACGAAAGGAAGACCCTTTCAAGATTGATGAAGTAATGAATGCGGCTGAGAAGTATATGATTGGGGGTTCATTTGATAATTACTATCAAACACTTTCCATTGCTTCATCGAGCCCACCAATTAATAACACTAATTCATTTAGTAGGGGACACATTAATTTGCCGTTTGCTGCAGATGTTCCGAAGACAGATAGGAACTATCTTCAGGTGTTGAAACCCAAAGTGGAAGATGAATTTAAAGACCTACTGGGAATTAAATTAGAAAGTTTGATTCCAAGGGAATTGACGGAAGAACAACAGCAGATGGTTGCATTGAATAAAGACCTCATGGAGGCAAACATGAAAGAAATTAGAGCTGTAAATTCATTACAGTCGCACTTTAAAGAAGGAGCGGACATTATGACGAACAGCAGTAATGGTGCAGATGGCCAAAGAAAATGCTAAAGGAATGATTAATTCAATACCACCGAGTGGTCCATCGAATCAATCTAATAGATTTGAAAGAAATACGACACCAAGAAGTTCGAATGGAACTCAGTGGGCATGTTTCTTGTGCAAGTCAACAGATCATTTTATGAATGAATGTCCACACTTGCCTGAAGGAGGTGACTTGAAGCGTTACAAATTAAGAGACAACGCTAGAATACCTCGAGACAATCCGAACATACCTCGATACAAGAAGATTGAACAAATGGCAAAAGATTTGGGATGGGATCGTGCTGAATCCTATTTTGCAAATATGGAAGATGACGAAGATGATAAAGTCATGGACCAGCAAATGAATCCTAACGTTAATCTTGCCGTTTGGATGACAAAAATAGAAGAACTATCAGATAGACTTGGTAATTTGGAAGCACATCGAGAAGATGATGTCTGTGTGTTCAACCAAGATAGTTCGAACAGAAAAAAATAAGTACTCCAATGAAGGAGCCGGATTGGTCCAAGAGAACTTTAAGATCCAGTGCTGTAGCTCCGGAGGAAAGTGAGAAAGCAAAACGAAATCAATTTAATGACAATACGAGAAGATTAGTATTTGATGGGGTGCATATACCCAAGAAACCAGGTTTAATACCAGGTAAATTGGTTGAAACGACCAATGGAAGTCAGAAAACAGTGAGATTTGAGGCTCCAAAGTCCATGGATCGGCCTTTGAAGAAGCCCTCAGTCACAATTGAAGACGTTGATGAATCTGATGATGAGGATACTATTAAATTAAATCCTTTGTCAAGACCAACAAATCAAATTAATAGCGAACATAGACCGTATGATAATGTTCAACCTAGGACGTATCGTCCTATTCAAATTGATACACCTACGAAGGTACCAAGAGACCGGACGAATTAAATTGATAGTCATGGATATACTCCAGCCTATAAAATTAGGAATGAAGTCTCGAGACCAGGTGTAGAAGAAGATATAGCAAAGAAGATATTCAATGCTAAAGTTGATTTGAGTACGGAAGAATTAGCAGCTTTATCACCTGCTATTAGAACGATTATTATGCGCAAGATACGCAATGGAAGAGTCCATCCAAGGACTAAAACAAATAACTACGTATCAACTTTATCTGAAGATGGAGAGACTGAAATTTTGGATGATCCAATCAGGGTACAGATGATTGATACATGCATTAGAATTGAAGATCTGTGGCAGGACCAGGCAGATATGTTTGAAGTCCTGACTGAAAGTCGTAATGACATCCCTGTGGGATCGATAGTGCAGAAAGATATTGTGGAAAGCTTTTTACGAGATCTGTCCATTGATGATGAACGAAGAAACATTGCCATAGTTGCTAATCAAAGCGTGGCATATGAAGATCATAATGATCATCCAGTGGTAGTAGCAAATCAATCCAATGGATTACGCGCTGTTACTCCCGAGATCAATAATAAAGATGAAGAGATTGAAAGTGTATTGGACCAAGGTTCACAAATTGTTGTGATAGACCGATTGATAGCTATAGGTCTAGGGATTACTTGGGATCCAGAATTCACGATCAGAATGCAAGATGCAAGTGGAAAATTAAATCAAACTCTTGGATTAGCAAGAAATATTCCATTTAAATTTGGTGAAGTTACGGTGTACTTGCAACTACACGTACAAAATAAAGCTCCATTTCAAGTGTTATTAGGGAGACCTTTTGACATCTTGGTGGAAAGTGAAATTAAGACCTTTGGAAACGGAGATTCCGAAATAACAATCAGCGATCCGAACTCACACAAGAGGGTTACTGTTGGAACCTATCCTTGTGGCCAGAAAGGTCGAAACATTCAAATTAATACCTTATGGTATAACGAACCAAAGAATGTTCCACCTGATAGTGAGAAGTCGACAGGTGAAAATGATTTAAAGGGAAATTTTCATTCCTCGATGAGTTGAGTAGCGACCAAGGAGAGGATGAATACGCTATAAGCTTCCACTTTGATGAAAAGCAAAATATTATATTAAATAGATACAAAAGATGTGAACAAGAAACATTCTCTAAGAAAGAACTTTCTGAAGTATATGTGCTTGCATCTAGAGAACATTTGAAGTCTCAAGATGATCGAGCTGAAGAAATAATTGATTGTTACCTCAATCAAAAGTCGATTGGGAATAAACAAGTATTCTGCGTATGGAGAGATGGTGTTTTGGGCGAATTTGACGATCAATTCAATTTAAATCCAATAAAGTCATTCTTCCTTCAGAATGGAAGAGTCAAGCCTAAACCTATACCAAGAAGAGTTCAGAAGAGGCGCTTTGTTGAACCTATACTACAAAATTTTAGCTTGGGGGAGAATTGCGATAAACCTAAATCCACAGAGACCACACAGAATCAATGTAATAACGAAAACACCTCTGGAATGGTCAGAGATGATAATTGGAATAAACCTAAAAACTCTCAGAGAACTAGGAAGAGAATGGTTTGGTATGAAGTACTCAAAAGAGGAACTGAATCATTTCAAAGATCTCAACCGAGTTTTGAGAAAGTGAGATATGAGTTGAGGCAACGAAAGAAAGGAAAAGCCCTAGATTCAAAAGACAGGGAGGAGAATGTTCAGTTAGACCAATTGAATAAACCTCCAATGAACAAACTCGACGAGTGTATTAAATTGAATCAGCAGGATAAATCTCCTATCAATTTAATAGATGAAACGATCAAACAAGTGGTTAATGAAGCCCTAGGAGTTGAGAAACCCATTAACTTGAATACAGAAGAAGTGTTTATGAAGTACAAACCTGTTGACAAGAAGGTTAATCCTATAAAGGCGACGTTACCAGATGAATTTAGAATTGAAAGACATATTCATGGTGATCCGTTGTTGGAACTATCTGAATTATCAAAACATCCTAAACCGTTTGTACCGACGGGAAGGTACACGGAAGAAAGGAAAGAGATAATAGACAAGAATCATTCTGAAGGATTTTTGTGGGAACAAGAGAAAAATCTTATGCACGAAATGATGTGTAAACAAGAAGCAGGTTTTGCTTGGGAACCAAGTGAAGCTGGAACCTTTAAAAATGAATTCTTTCCACCCGTGAAAGTACCTGTCATTCCACATGAACCATGGGTTGAAAGGAATATACCAATTCCGCCACGTATCTTTGAGGATGTCTGCAAAATAATTAAAAGTAAAATTGACTCAGGAATATATGAACCATTGAATGCTAGTTATCATTAATGAGCTTGCCTCGTTTCTGTGTGAAAGAGAAAGGAAGGAATCAAATGGGCACTCCAACCAACCAATCTAATACACAATATGTGAGTTCACTGCTATCAAATTGATTTAATAGCAAGGGGTAGCGTTGTGTCATATGCATGCAATTCACCCCATGCGCTTCCCGGCCCGGTCCGGAGCGGCCGGACTTCGGATTAATAACCTTGTGACCTACATTCTATTTATTTATTGTTCCGAGCTTTCATCGAGGTCTTCTGACTGTATTTGGGATGTATATAAGCTAGAATACTTTGTACGTTGTAGTCAAGCTTGTAATCAAGTGTACCACCTTATCCCACTCTTTAATATCTCCTTTACCTTTGCTTCCGAGCTGCTCCGGACTCCCGGATCACAGGAACCCCATCTAGGCTGCTCATCTGGACATTATATCCTTGCCACTATATTCCCGGGGACACAACAGTGTGTGAAGGGTGTTGCTAATAGCTTCACCAACGTCCCACTCCCAGTGTGTACTACAGGCCAATACTCAGATCTGGACCTCGGAGTTATCCCGGGCCATTTCCGGCCCTTATCCGACCTTAGAACCTCTATAGTGATTGACCTGTAGGCACGGTCTTGTCAGTATTACAAGCTTACACTTCATTACACTGTTCCTTCACCTAAATACCCCTCCATTATGTCTTTTGGCTCTGATCCTGAATCCTTCCTCGAGTATGCCTTATCGTTACCTGATCCGGTCAGCCCAGACCCGGAAACTTCGGATCCGTCGGACCAATCTAGCCCATCTGACCACAATTCTGAACAAGAATCAGTTCAGTCCGGTACTAATTCCGATCCTGACCAGTCAAGTTATGACTCGGAATTTCCTGGCCCATTTGACTATGACTATCTCTATCAATCCTCTGACTTCGACTCTGATCACCCCGGCCCTTATGATCTCAGTTACCTATATTCCTATCCCTCATCCTCAGCCTCAGACTCTCATGAGTCTTTCCACTCATTCACTTCCGGAGCGTCCGAAGCGCCGGAACTCCGGCCCGGTGATGACAGATCTGGTCATCCTCACCTCGGACCCGATGGCAGGCTTGTGGACTCTGAGAGGGAAAGGCGCAGGGTGCTTGGGTTGTGCTTTTATTGTGGAGGAGAACATATGAAGGTAGACTGTCTCAAACTGCAGGCCCGTACAGGAGAAAATTACGATGCAGATGACTCCGAATCGGACATTCCGGGGTCCGATGATGGTTCCGAGTAATTCTCAATTTTTTCTACATTTTAATTCCGAATTTTCCGACCATTCCCTTTGCTTTCATGATTTTCACTTATTTGACCTTACGAATTCTGTTCTTTCCGAATTTCGGCCCGTTTTTATGCCCTTCGATGATTATTCAGTATTTGACATTATCATTGATATTATTTCCGAGCTTCGGCCCGCATTTTTGCGATTCTTTCCAAGGTTTGAACCAATGTTTCCTTTTCTTTCATTATTTGTTGACCTTGCAAATTCCCATTCCTTCCGCACTTCGGCCCGATTTTTAGGCCTTTTTATGACAATTCATTGTTTGACATGATCTATACTTCATTTCCGAGTTTCGGCCCAAGTTTTGGCTCCCTCATTATTATTCTCAATGTCTGGGGCTCATTTCCGCTTTTTCCAAATTTCGGCCCGATTTTTATATCTTTACGTAATCAATTTTTGTTGACACTATGATTCACTTCACTTTCAAGCTTCGGACCGCATTTTTTTCCATCTTCCACTTCTGCTCCGAGTCTCAGAATAGTCACCTTGCTCATTAGCACTTCCATTCACTTAACTGTTATCATTTCTATTTATGTTGATTCCTTTGCTTCACCCACAAGCTGCTCCTCTTTTTAGTAGGATTTCATTGATTATTTGTTAGGATACAGTTTCTACTCCCACTTAGATCCATTGATCTGCCGGGTAGACCGAAACACTCTTTTCCAACTCATTTTTTATGATTATCCTTATAGCGCTTTCCGGCTTTGCTTCCCTTGGAACTTCCGGTCTCGGGATGGTTCTACCATCATTCTGGACACTTTGTGTCAATTTCGGCCTTTTTAGGCATTGCTCTTGTGTGGATATCAGCTCAGGTTATCATCTTTGGCAGCACTTTGTGTTGATTGGTATGCCGGACTTTTCCGCAGTTTTCCGACGTTTTCTCCGGCCCAATCCCGCCCCTCGGCTCGGATTTTATTCCGAATTTTTCCCTACTCCATGACCCGATCCTCCTACATCACCATTTACTCCGACTTCGGCTCTTGCTTCATGGCTTTCGAGGGCTCAAGCGTACTTGGGGGATACTGCTGTATTCCAGTCCTGTATTCCAATTTTCGGACCGGCTGCTCCCGATTTTTCCGAATTTCGGAACTTGTTCTAGTCTTTTGAGACTTCAGAACACATTCCAGCCGGCCCGGACTTCGGAAGTTACGTGGTCATCCATTCTTTTGTTGATTATTTTGTTACAGTTTACTTTGTTTCAATCTGGTTTTTGTTTGCTTTGTTATGCTCCTTTGACCCCCTACAACGGCAGGCCGATCCTTGCCAGTTTCTCCGAAACTTCCACTTTTAATTTATTCTTCACTACTGGATCTACAGTCATCTACCATCATTTGGGATGGCACCATCAAATGGGACAAACAAGTTTTTAAGTCGATCCACTGGCTCAATTGCCTCGAATTTTTTTTCCGTACAAAAGAAAAGTAACTCTGCAGTACATGAGCCCTTTCGATGAGCAATAACTTCATTATTTCTGATGTAGTTGTTCAAGATATGTAATTTGGGACGAAAATGAAATTTATTTGGCATATTGCCATACACACTGGAAAGGAGTTGTCTTCAAACTTCACATACAGGTCCATACTTACTATGTATATGTTATTGTGCTGTCAAATTTGGTATTTTATTGTAAACCGATGTTCAAAAAGATGAGGAGGATTGAGCAAGCCAAAGACTCGTCACATCACGGTTCTTAATGGGGAAATGATAAGCAGTCAACAATTTCCATTTTCAGACATTTGCAAAAAAAACTCTCCATCAAGTGATTCGCTATGCCAGGTCGAGCTCAATCAGCACTAAAGAAAAAGAGGGCATTATCAACACTACAGGAGAAGTACATGCAACAGGCAATCCAGCTGTACAAAGAATCAGAAAGTACAAACAAGTCCTTATCATACAAAAAAGTTTGCAAGGCCATCGAGGCCCAGTGTTTCGAGGAGACGAAAAAGACGATCACACTATCAGACTCAACATTACATAGACGGGTACACAATGGGAGGAGTCATGCAGAGGCAAAGGAGGAGCAGCGGTGGCTGAATGATGCAGAAGAAGAGGTATTGATTAATGAGGTCATCTACTACGCTGAACGAGGATTTCCACTCGACCACAAACGGCTCAAAGAACATGCTGATCAAATTGCACAGGCACGTCACGGTGAAAAATTTCCTGTGGAAGGTGTCGGAAAGAATTGGACAAGTCGTTTCATATCGAATCATAGCAATAGGATCGGAATGTACTGGACCCATTCCATGGACCATTCTCGAGCTCGCGCTGTCAACCCATACAACCATGAACATTACTTCAACCTCCTAGAAAATGTCATCGAGGGCAAAGGTGGAGATGATATCATTCCTCCAGAGTTGTCTTATGGCACAGATGAGTCGGGACTGCAAAAAGGTATTGGTCAGAAAACTCGGGGTCTGGGAGCAGCGAAGAAGAAAATACAGCACCAACAACGGAGCGGTGATCGGGAGAATATCACTGTCATCGTTACTATCTGCGGCGATGGATCTGCAATTGCACCGGCAGTAATCTACAAAGGCAAAGGATATCAAGCGAAATGGAAACAAAACAATCCTTTGAATGCATCGTTAGTGGTTACTACAATGACCTGAAGCAAAACTAACCATTGAGTTGAACAGACTTGGCTATTCAGAGAAGGGGTATACCGATGGTGAGATCGGTCGTGCATGGATTGAAAACTTTGACAAGGAGACACGAGCGAAGGCAAAGGGAAGACGACGGCTGCTACTAGTTGATGGTCATGTGTCCCACTACACACGAGCATTTCTTGAATATGCCCGAGAAAAGAAAATCGAGGTCGTCGGATATCCATCCCACAGCACACATGTCTATCAGGGTCTCGATGTCGTGATCTTCTCTCCAATGAAGAAAAATTGGACAAAAGCCCGTGATCGTTGGGAGCGCGAGGGACACACTGTTGACAAGACAAACTTCCTCAGTGTTTATGCAGAAGCACATGTCGAAACACTCACCGAGGCAAATATCAGGGCAGCGTTTCGCAAAACTGGTGTAATCCCACTTGACCGATCAGTCGTTACTGCAGAAATGATGGCTCCGAGTGAAACCACCTCTGTTCAGGCTACAGCTCCTATCCGCCAGACAACACCGGTTCAGTTCATGACCGAAATGGTCCGGAATTACATTGATTATGCAGCGATGCTGGAGGAAAAGGAACGGGAACGGAATGAGCAGGAATCAGATGATGATACAGATATGGAGGTGGACAACGAACCTGGGCCATCAGCTGCACCTCTATTTGTACGTCGAACTCTCGAAGATCTCCGTTCATCCTCAGCAGGATTTCTTGTCCACAACACCCCCATTAAATCCACCTCGAAACCTCCTTCGTTTAGTGCGCATAAGATTTCTCCAATGAAATCAAAGTCACGATACTCCAGTTTGCTTGAGACACCAGCACGTACAGACCAGGAAACGAAACTACGAGATGCACTGATTGAGTCAGAGGCGAGGGATGCGGTGCGGAAGGAGATCATGATTGGTATGCAGGCGGGGGTCGTTCTATCGAATATCTATGCAGTCCAAGTCAATAAACAGCTGCAAGCCAAGGAAGCAAAGGACAAAGGCAAGGGAAAGACGAAATTGATGGGGGATGGAAAGGCAAAGCTATTTACCGGAGATGAATTCTTTCGGCTTTGTGAGGAGCATGAAAAACAGCAGAAAGAAGATGCCGAGAATGCAATTGAGCGCCGAAATTTCAGGCAAATTCACGCGGAGCGTTTAGCAGAATGGAAGAAGGAGAATGAGGCGATAAAAGAACGTAATAAGTTGAAAAAAGCGGACTATGATCTGGCAGTAGTTGCTTGGGAGGAAGAGAAGGCAAAGGCAAAAGAGGAGAAGAGAAAGCCACGATGGAATAAACCGAAGTGGCGGGAAGACTTCAAGCCAGAAACTTTGAAACAGAGGCCAAAAAAGAATGTGGAAGGAGAGGAAGAAGATGATGAAAGCGATGAAAGCGGCGATGAACACGAGTTGAACTGATTGTTGATTGATACGGGCTGCTTACATATAGCTCCTAACATGGCATATCTGTCAATCTTATCAGCGTGATTCGTCACGTCCCAAATGCTCATATTCGACAGATAAGAAATTTGCATACTGATTGGACACTGGCATGGTTTTCCCTCAGTAAAACATAGACTTAATGTGATAGAAACCTTCTATTAGAGTATCTTTGTATGCCTAGCTATTAAAAGTTGCAAAAAAGAGGCAGTAATAGGTCATATTATGGAACTACAAATTTGATCATCCCAAATGATGGTAGATGACTGTAATCCAATCCCTTTGCTTTACTATACTTTACTATTTCACTGCACACATATTCACAGAGGCCTTCGTGGGCTCAGGCCTAACGGGGGATACTGTCATATGCATGCAATTCACCCCATGCGCTTCCCGGCCCGGTCCGGAGCGGCCGGACTTCGGATTAATAACCTTGTGACCTACATTCTATTTATTTATTGTTCCGAGCTTTCACCGAGGTCTTCTGACTGTATTTGGGATGTATATAAGCTAGAATACTTTGTACGTTGTAGTCAAGCTTGTAATCAAGTGTACCACCTTATCCCACTCTTTAATATCTCCTTTACCTTTGCTTCCGAGCTGCTCCGGACTCCCGGATCACAGGAACCCCATCTAGGCTGCTCATCTGGACATTATATCCTTGCCACTATATTCCCGGGGACACAACAGTGTGTGAAGGGTGTTGCTGATAGCTTCACCGACGTCCCACTCCCAGTGTGTACTACAGGCCAATACTCAGATCTGGACCTCGGAGTTATCCCGGGCCATTTCCGGCCCTTATCCGACCTTAGAACCTCTATAGTGATTGACCTGTAGGCACGGTCTTGTCACGTTGGCAAAGGTTCCGCAAAGCTTTGAAAGCTAAGTAAGAAGCTTTGATCAATCAATTTGAATCGTTCTAGGGATTTGATATATTCCTTTGATCAAGGTAGATTCAGCACAATTTGTGCTTTGATTGTATTGATATGGGTATATCAAGAATTGGGGTTTTGAATCAAAGTAAATTAAAACCAAAACACACAGACCCCTACGGAGGGCTAGAACTATGTGCTGGCACAACCACACAGCATGATTTGCCCTTAAGACCAACAACTGATCCTAAGTTCGAAGAATACCCAACAACTGGATATACTTCTCGCAGTCACAAGGAGCAGAACACAATGTTCCTATACTCACAAGTGCCGGGCCCGAATGGCTGCTAGTGAAGAGGTTTCAGTCTGGCGGGAGTGTGTCTTTCCTTTTTACGGATTAGCACTGCAACGTCGTCCCAAAATCACTTGTATTCCAGATACATCGGATCGCTATTTATACATACAGAACATAGAGTCGCACAGTACAATTAATTTAATACAATAAACTTTCGGAACCGCAAGGAAACTTCTACAATCAGTCAGATACCATTTAATTTGAATCTCCATGTCCTTATTTGGTTCGTAATGGTTCCAAGATTCTAGTATACCTCCAAACATAGGTAGGTACTTCGTTATTCATTTAATTTAATTGTTTTGGAGAATGACTCAAATGGTGTTCAACTGTCATTGCTGTTCAACACTTACTTCGATCGTTTGTGTCATGCCCTGACCGCAACCAGACCAGCCCCAGCACTCATCACACGCTCTCACACTCCCTATCTATTGTTGCACCTCCCCAAGACTTCCCCAAGACCTCCCCAAGGCAATACCTCCACCTCCCGGAGGTACCTACCAAAACGTACCATCCTGACACGCGTACGTACCCCATTAAGTCCGGATCTCAATCACCTGCCTCTCTCGATTATATGCCTCATGTCCTCTAGATCCCCTGATGTTCCCTTGTTCACTTCCCATACCTATTTAAGTAGCTCCGTAACGTCCTCAAGCCCCAGCTTGGTATATTTTGATCACACACCCTTTACATAGGTCCAGTCCCTGTCCCTTTGTACCTGCTAACCATACGGAATTCTCTCTACTCTCTGTTTCTCTATCTCTGTTTCTCTCTACTCTTGTCCACGGTTTCGACGATCGTCTACACGATCTAATATACGCTTTTACTTCACGTCTAAGCAACCCGAGTGAGTCTTCGAGCTCCCTCGAACAATACTAAAGCTCCCCAACGCCTAACGCTTTGGAGAGCCAACCTCCCCAATACCTCCTTGAGCTCCCCCATTGCTCCCCAAGCTTCGGGATCTCAATCTAGGTAACGTCGAACGACGTATCGCTTCTCCGTTACGACCTCCCACACTCGAGGATGACCATCTTCGAGTTCAGTCCCCGGGAACCTACCCCCCGGGCGTATACATCCTTAGGAGCTCACATGCTCTATACCTATTCTCTCTACGGCCTATTCAATATTATGTTGACGTTCTAGCGAGTACAACTCCTCCTACGCAACGCTACTAGGTTCTGTACCTCCACCTCCGCTACCTACGCCTTAGGGACCTCCTTGGACCTGACAGGAACCTCTTCAAGGGTCACACCTCTCAACTCTAACCAGCACTAGGTCATTCCTGTCCTCGGTCGCGGTTTCCGTAGCTCCCTTCGAGCTCCAGCCTGCTCCTAGCACGCTACAACATAAACTCATCATACCAAAAACCTACCCTAAGACCTATTCTGACCCAGGTCTTACAGTTTGTCACCTCGTCCGGAGGCAAATCAGCTCTCCTCAATTCTAATTCTATCAATCTGATTCATCTGGATTAAACTAATTGCTTCTCTCTTTCAATAGACACCCATTGTGCCTATACTCTATCAAGGGAGTTACACATAGTATTCATTTAATTGCATTCTTCAATATTTTCTACATCAGGACTCTTTGACATTCATTTGATATGTTTTCGGAGCCTCGCAGTACTTCGATCGTTCTTCTGGTCATTTTACTCAATCATGCAACCTGATTGGTCTATTAGACTAAATCGCAGTCTTTTAGATTAATGCATGATCTCGCTCTAGAAGGAGTATTTGATAATTCCTGAGTTCTAGAAAGTCATTTCGAGTCAATCCTCGGTTCATGGTCACTTGAGTAAGTTCTTCCAAACTCCTGCCAGTGTAAGGTTCAATAAGAATACCCTTGGTACGTCATACGTGAATGGTCATCCTTCGGATGTAGTCCGAGTCTGGTATAATCCTGCTTGACAAACAGGTAGACTGCTATCCGAAGGTAGTATCGGGGATGGGTAAACTAACCAACTTGTGGTAGTATGGGTATATGGTCCCTTGAACTTATTAGACTGATTCAGTATTGACTTTGACTGTCAATCTGGGTCTCAATTACAGTCCTCTTGATACAAATCTATGCATGAAAATGTCACAATTCACAGCATAGACGTCTAGCCAAAATTTAGGCATGTCAGCGGCACAGTGAAAGTATCTGAGATCAGGACAGGTATGAACATCGCAGATGTATTCACTAAATCCCTCAGCGGGATGATACATGCGAAGATGGTTGGTTTGCTAGGACTGTATCGTGCGGAGCAGGGGGGGTGTTAGACTCCCTCTGCCCGGCGTATGCACAGCCCACACATTCTGCCTCCGTTTGATTACATTTACACTACTATACAGTTTATCAGCCACCTGTGCGCGGCGGACAAGGGCTCCCTCAGTTGTTTTCACATCCAAATGAGGTGAGCCCTGTATTATCCACTTACATATATAGCATACTCACAACATACATAGTATTCACTACCTGACAGGTACTTAATACAGTTGTTTCCACATCCAACTGAATATTCACTACCTGAGAAGCTGAAATATATATTTTATGCTCGAAGACATTTCACTATCAAACTAACATCCAAACTGATATTCGAGGCTGAAGATCATGCATTCATTATGCAAGAGGCATGTCGGATTGATTCAAGTGGGCTGGAAGCAAAACGTCAACAAGAGCAGGTCAAATTCCGGAAGAGATTGGCAGAGATGAATAGACAAAAAGTGGAGACCCGGGAAAAGAAGGCTGTCGATTTGCATGAGGGGCTGTCAAAGATACCATTGATCTCCAGCCTATCAGGGCTCGACACCGCTCCTTCTCAGGTAATTGACCCATCTGGTGCGAGAGAATGGACAGGAAAGCATTATGACACCCAAATCAACGCGTTACGGGTGCGCTATGTTGATATCGCAGCTACAACTTCCTTTAAAAATATTGCAGATAAGCTTGAGGGGTTAAAAGCGGGTTTCAAGTTGTCATGTTTGGATGCATTGAATCTTCCATTCGGGGGCTCTTTAGATACTCACATCATTTCCAACAACTTGGATGGTCTGGATATTGTAGCAGAGTTCTGGGAGGAAGAGGAGGCAGAGGAAGAGGGGTGATCTTGCATCTACACATAACCTAAATAGCCTTGAGTATGTAGTGTTTTTTCGCATGTTCAAACCTCAGCGGGATGTTCAACACTGAAGAGGACCGCAAGCTCAGTGACAACTGCGCAGAACGTAACAAGCATGCCAATAAACATTCGAGAGTTCAGATTCAAGTAACCCGGAATAACTACTGATACCCTATTGAAAAAAATTGAACAATTGAAGGCCCAAGTTGTCTGCAGACGTCATGTTTTGTATACCCAAGTCTCATACATTTAAGAGTGCAGGCAGAAACCATTGCTGTCGGTAATGTAGTCAACGCTTCCGTCCGGTTGAGTCTGACCGCCTTTGTTGTCGGCGTCGGAAGCGTCGTGGCACAGCGAGAACAACGAACAAGTCAGTTGAGGAGACCCGTTCTATCAGAATTCGCATCAGTATTCAAGTATGACAGCTGAACAAAGCAAATACAAACCTTGCCGTTGACATCGTGATAGGCTGCAGCATAAAATGAGCACTTTAACAATGCGATTCGGGAGAGTGTATAAGACTTACTGTTAATGAAGTTGCATCCTTGGACGTTGAGACACATGGCTTCACAATCTAACAACAAGGTGAGACAATTATTGGGTGTGATAACTGTTGATGACACCGACCTTCAATGGTGTCAACAAGTCCGTAAGTCAAATAATCATCCGCCTGCGTAGCTCCGTCGAGGTTACTGAAGGTCTGTACCCATCCATTTTTGGGAGGAGGCTTAGGAACTGGGCAATGAAGGCCCGGGAGAAGATCAAGAATGGCGCAGAGGAGCTAACGGAAAACAATACAAGTCAATGTTGACGTTCACTGCATATTATGAAAAAAGAGCTTACGTCGTCCAAGAGCCACGGGAGGACCCAGCCAATGATAGCTCCAGGGTCTGTTCCATAGTACCAGCCAGGGTAGCTACCTACTTCCCAAGGAGGGATAGGAGCACCCTAAAAGTCTCGTCAGCGCTCATGGCATCATACCTATGCGGAAATTCACGCACATAGTGATTGGCCTCGCTCAAACTGGCACTCAAGGTGGTCTGAAGCGTTACATTGGTGAAGGAGGAGGCAGAGACGGCGACCGCAGAGGATGAAGGAACGCTGGCAGCAGAGGCAGCAGTAGCAGCAGTGTTAGAGTCTGCGCGAACGACGACGCTAAAGACAGCGGCGGTGAGCAAAGTGAAGAAGCGCATATCTATCTGTAGTTAACTCGGTGGAAGGCTAAGAGCTGAGGAGAACTGCACAAAAAAATGCCTCGCTTTTATAGCATTTCTCAGCTCCGCGTATGGACCTAATATCCGCTGGCTCCCCCAATACATCCCACCGTTCCGACGAAGGGGGCTTCTTTACCTTCACTTCCTGTAAGTTCATACAATTCCCACTTCGAGCCTGACAGGCCAGAACAGCTCCACCCCAGCCTTTAGCTCATCCTATGTTGATTGAAATGGAATCGAAGTATATCGCCCCTGTGTTCCTTGCCACATCTTTTCTGAAATCTTTAATCGGCTCTTTCAACAAACTGCGAATAAGGAAGTATATCAAATACATCATTCACGTCAAGAAATTCAACTTGAAATAATGATGATATTGAACGTTGGACATTGGGCATGGATTTAAAGTGGATCGAAGTACATGTACCTTGCCCTACCTTGCCTCGGCGATGGAACTCTTGCCTCTTCTAAATTATCCGGTGTGATTGGTGAACCTCTCGTGATTGGCTATCAATCGAAGTTTATAGAAGCTGTGTAACGCCAGCTCTGGAAAGTCAATAGGAAGCGGCGTCAGAGGAGCTAGCTAGAAGGCGAAGAGGAAGTTAAAGGAAGAGTAACTCGAAACTTACGATACTTGGGACTAGACCTTGGACGTGAAGAAAGAATCGCGACACCAGATAGACTCTAGAGCCCGAGCAAATCATTATTCGTATTCACGTATACCGTTCAGCCCACCATTCACGCGAATCCCTTGTCTTCTTTGTCTCACTATTGAAATTTCGTATGTGTCAAATCCAACCTGAAGCATGAACAGACAAATTCTCAGTCAAAAGACGAAGGACATATACATAATGCTTACAATGTATACGCTCTGTGCCGAAAACAGGGATAAAATGCATCTAAACTAACCCGACAGAGGAGAACGACATACACATTGACATGATGTGCAGTAGGATGAAATCATTCCGGGTGAGTCCCAAACTCAACTCGACTGATGAGCCCGAAAACCAGCCAGAGGGCTCTAGAGACTATTGAAGAACGTACGTCTTCGCGGAATCGGGGTTGAACAACGCGTGATCATTTTTCATGTCGTGTCGAAGAAAAGATGTCAGAGGCACGGTTCCTTGAACAGCATCAAGTCATTGGCCATGTTGAAGGAACCGGCAATTTCAGGCCTTGCTGGGTCAATCGCTGGTCATACATTATGCGGGAAATCGATAGATCGGATATGCCGTCTTAGTCCAATAGCGACTGTCCGTTCCCTGTTATGCATGTATATGATAGATTCTAGAAAAACAACATCGTCCCGGGCCCGACATCAATCACACAAGTAAACTTGCAGATTAATCTTCATCTGAACCCGAGCCCGAGCCTGATCCTTCTTTGCCATCGTCGTCTACCACACGACAGCGATAAGGGAGGGGTTATTTTGAGAAAAAGCCTGCAAGCTCACCACTAGCTATATCGTCCTTTGATACTGTCATGATCTGCGCCCGTGCCTTTCTGAAGAGCTTCTTCGTCTCCTCGTCAGTTGGTGGAACGAAAGATTCCGCTAGCTCGCCCCTTTTGTCGCGTATCTTGGTATCCGCGCCAGCTTCTAAAAGGGATTCCACCATATACGAGCGTGCACCGTCGTCCTCCAATTGACACGCTAGGTGAAGAGGAGTCGCGCGATTGATACGGTTAATGGGGTCTACGTCGCAGGCTTCATGGGAAAGTATGTGTTCTAAGACGTCCGCGGAGCCGTTCTGTACGCTAAAATGATTTCAGAACGAAAATAAGTTTTCACGAAGACGAAACTCACGCGATATGTAAAGCTTGATGATACCGATTTCACTAAGTCTACAGTCACCAAAGTAGAGTGAAGCAGTCAAATACCTGTATTGCCCACTCTGCATTTGTGAAGGTCAACTATAGTAAGGTGATTCACAGTCAAGGGAAGGGATATGCCTACCCATCTTGAAAATTGATATCGAAATCCCCGGCCTCAAAGATTTCTAACAACAACTCCTCGTTGTCTTCTCTAGCTGCGGCAAGTAATCGCTGATCTTATTTTAGAAGTTCTATAACTTGTAGCTTGAAAAATTGAAGGGTGATAACATACGTACTGTTGTTGGCGCCTTTGTCTTCGGACATGATGAATCAAGAGTCGGAATACCGTAGGCTAATACAGGTTGAAAGGTAGAATGTAAGGAAGAGAAAAAAGACGCTGATCAACTCCTTGATTACGCCACATAACATGTTCTTCTACCGTTTGCAAATTCATGCTCGAATTGTCCTCTACAGATGTGAGTATACGTATCTCCGGACATTTTTTATCAGAAATAATATGTATACAGGTTGCTGACAGTCAGGAGGAGGATATCATCAATCCAAGTGACAGTGAGGATGACGGCGACTTTGAAGTCATCGCTGAAGGCATTGCTTCGACTGTGTCAAAGACCTTGGCATCTGTAGACAACGGAGAGCCTCAGCTCGTTGTCATCAAGACGTCTACCATAATCAAGAAGTGGGCGAAAGAGCCCCACGATATCATAAAGGAATGCAGAATTCTCGAAAGACTTTCCCATCCTAATGTACGAGGCATTTTCCTTTTTGTAAATTGCAATGAACATTTTCAACCCAAGGTTATCCCGATATTCGACTCTCTGTTGGACCGATCTCAGAATACTATGAACATTTGGATGCCCTACGTTCCGTACTCCCTTTCTGGTCTTTTAGACTCAGCACGTTTTGTACCTATACCACAGCTAGAAGATTTCTCAACTTCACATTCTCAAGCCCAACACTCAAAATTCCTTCACCTTGCTCGTTCCCTCATGATACAGATTATATACGGTGTGACGTATCTTCACGCACAGAGTATTGCCCATCGTGATCTAAAGCCTGCCAATGTTTTACTGACGGCGGCTGGACGTGTGATCCTCATTGATTTTGGAATAGCCCGGGATGGGTCAAAAGATTACTACGAAGAGTCGCTGAGGAATGGTGATCTGTGGCCCGAGGCAAAAGACAGCATGTATTTCGAGGTCTCTACTGGGTCGGTTTTATCTTTATCCTTTTGATCGGTCTGACACGAACCTCAAATTATAGTCCCTACCGCGCCCCAGAACTCCTGTTTGGAACGCGCTCTTACGATGCGTACGCAATCGACTTATGGAGCATAGGCGCAGTGTTCGCCGAGTTTTTCACACCGCTTGTTCCCTTGTCACCAACATCTGATGATTTTTCTTCCTACCCTCCATTCATAACATCGCCCTTCAAATCCGATTCAAACTATTCTGCAAAGCATCCCCCCTCCCGCTACGCTCGTAGCCCTCTCTTCGACGCCTCTCGTGGCGAAATTGGGCTAGCTTGGAGCATTTTCAAGGTCCTTGGGACTCCCCGGGAGCCCGTAAATGAACAGGAAAATACTCAAAGCTGGGCATGGCCAGGGTTCAAAGACCTCCCTGATGCACAGAAAGTCGAATTTACCAGAGTGGATGGGGTGGATTTGGATCATGTTTTACCGAATCTGCCTCCGGAAAACATTGAAAATCCTGCCCCTGCAGTAGATTTGATTAGCTCTTTCCTTCGATATCCTCCTGAAAGGAGAAGAAAGGTAGAAGATGCACAGCGACATCCGTTCTTCTCCTGTGCCGAACGGCTGCTGCCGGAAGACTTCGATTTCGAAGAGGAGATGGATAGGACAGGAAAGGTGTCACGAATTGAAGCGAATGGAGCTTCTATGACCCTGGGCAATCTGTTATCAGAAGCATTAGGGCCTGCTTAAGCTTTCATTATATTGCATGAGCTTGGTTTGGGGGATTTTGGAGATGTCCAAAGAGAATGCTTTTGTGCTAGTGTGGTTCACAACTGACCATGACCACACGTGAAAAGTACGTTCAAAGTAAGTACTTCAAGATGTATGTACAGGATAACCAATGACCTTGCTTACAATGGCTATACCTCGGAACTGGACTTTTTTTTTGACGACTTGTTTTGTTTTAAGGGGGTTCCACCCTTCACCTACATAGCTATGGAGGCCCTGTACCCACTTGCAGCGCAACACATTTTTTCATCTAGAGTTCTAGTACATTGACTGCCACCAAGCAAGGTGTGGTCCACGACAGCGGAGCCTAGTTAGTACACTCTTGTTCTTTCGTTTCCACCATCATGGGATGACAAAATTGTACCTGGCGCTAAACTGGCGCACACAAGGAAACACAGCGACATACAAAGTTACTTTCTTCTTCCCCAACGACAAAGCTGCTATTGTTCTTCGAAAAACAAGGTCTCTAAGCCCAGTCTAAGCCTCCTGCCATTTGAAATGGCTGGAAACGCACTTGTAACGTATATAATGTCCGGCCTCGAAAGCTTCAAGCCAAGTTTTCTTCCAGTCTCTGCGGCTCGGACCATTTCTTTATCAGCTTCCTTCTTAAGCCTTTTTTACTCATAATCACACCCTACTGCGCATCAACTCGAGATGTGGCATAGGAATACAACTTCGGGGACTGCTCGTGGAAGCTATCGTCCAAACACACCTGGAGTCGGGTTGCTATCGTCGACACACCCAAATCCCTTACCCAGGCCTCCGACCCAGATTCCTCGAGTTTTCGAAAGCATTGATGAATACTATCGTTATCATACGAATCCACCTTATCGTCCGAATCATCCATCTACTCGCCATCATGATACCCGCTCACCAGACGGATCTGGGACTGACCAAACGACGCCTGGAACTACGCGGAGTGCCAATGATGTTTCTCCGTTACGGTCGGCGGAACATTACCCCCGCCGTCCGCACTCTACTGGCCATGAATCCACTTATTTGTCCTCTGAGTCATCTTACGATATGCTCAGGGAAACTGCGTTCCGTAAGTTCTTTTGAAATATGTGACTGTGTATCAAGAAACTAAGGAACGATACCTGCTAAAGACGGAAGGCAAACACGTTTCCAGATGCCGAATGTCACAGCAACGTCGCAGCTGAATCGAGAGTATCAGCGCCAAGCTTTATTGGCCCCTATAACAAGTACAGGACATGGCGGAATGAATAGCGAGGAGTCAATTAGCTCCGTGCCAATTGTGAACTCAACCACTCCTTCCGAATTTGGGACTCATCATTCGCCGCCATCTCGGACTAGAACTCCGAGTCGTAGCGTTATGACTTCGGGAAGTCAGCATGCTGGTGGTAAGCATACATACTATACTATTAATGTCCGTCTGTTCTACGGAAGTTAACCTTTGTACTCTAGGTGTGAGCCGGACTGACGCCGGTCCTCGTCCAGGTGGGCAGTATTTTCGTCGCATTGCGTCCCTCAAAATGTACCGAACTTTCGATTTCAGCTCTTCCCCCACGACATACTCGCCCGTCTCAGGACACAACGCCGCGTCCACACAGTACCGGAAATCTAGGTTGGGCATTTATTACATCCTTATGTTATATAGCCCCTAAACTAGGTCTTCTATCCAGTGTTTCCATCGACCAATATCCTTGCTTCTCCTCCTCCGATAGCTGATAATTCTGGACACGAGAGAGGTCAGAATGAGCCTTTTTCAGATCCCTCCCCCAGCTCTGAGATCCCGGTGGAAGATTTGCCAGAAAATTCTAATATGCAACCCCAGAACTCTAGAGGGACTTCGAGTGAGCAATGATTTCATTTTGCAATGAACTGGCGATTTTTACAATTTTTGTGTCTTCAGATGACCTGTATGACCATTTTCGTCGTAATCACCAACGTAGCAACAGCGATCCAACACCAGGTGAGTTTCAAAGCGTTCAGTGTTAAACTATATCTCAGTATACAAAGTACTCATGGTTCTTAAAAGTTCGCGTAATTGGAGCATCTCCACCATCTCCTCAAAATTCCGCTCCAGAACCTCCAGGGGTGGGTCACGGTAAATTGAGTTCTTTAAAGACGTCCAATCAATTTCGATTCAAAGTTGATGTTCTTAGATGAATCAAACTCTCCCAGACCATCAAGTGCTCCAAGCGGACCTTCAGGAGATTCATCACTTCCGAATGGAACAAATCCCCCAAGCGGACCTCCAGGAGTTCCATCACCTTCGAATGGAGCAAGTCCATCAAGTAATGATTCTTCAAGAAACAGACCTTCAAACGTTTCCTATCCTGTACCTCCCAGTCCTGTGGTCCCATGGCCGTTTCGGCCATTCCCATATCATGGAAATGCTCCTCCTCCGCTGCCTCCGCCCGCGCCTTCCTTCGTCGTTCCAACGGTCCCATCTCCAGTTCATTATCATTACGTTCCCTCTGTGCCACCAAACGCACTTCCAACTCCACAGTTACCTCTTTGGCCAACGCCTGCCGTACCTTCTATCTTGTCACGACCAGCTATGCCTGCACCGGGTTCTGCGGTCATGTGGGAATCTGGAACATTTCCTATGTCCCCGCTTGGAGGTTCCGTTCCGTTGCGTGTGCACCCGCACATTCTGTACAATCCCATGAGCCCGTCTTTACCTGTTCTACAATGGGACATTGTGCTTAGGGCAGAGCAGGCTAGGGTTCTGACAGGACAAGCCTTGATTAAACGACCTTCGCTCAATGATGAAGCTGTGGTACCTGCCCCTACCCAAAGTTTTGGTCTGAGTGCTGGTGCTAGAAACGGCCAAACCGATGCAAAGATTAACAAGATCTGGATTGAGAGCGATACACCTCTACTTGCCTGGTGGATGCAACGATGGGGACCAATCATCATTGAGAAATCGAATATAACTGTCCGTGATGTTCTGGATGCCGTTCATACGTATCTCTCTATTCCGCTCACTAACGGAGATTACAAGAAAGCCGTCGAAGTTCAAACACCTACGGACGGTGTCAATCATGGAAACGGAATGCGACTCCGAAGTGCAAGGCGGTTGAGGGCCTCAAATGGTTGCGAACTACGAAGCGTGGCGCTGAGAGGGCGCGCCCTCGAAGATGGATGGTCGGCACAACTCATGGGTGCGGATCCAGGGGAGTCTTCAATATATCGCAGAAGCGATTTACTCGGAACGTATCGACGCTTTCTGGGGCTTAGGCCGATTGTTTTTTCAGATGGTTCTTGGAAACTATTATTGGGCTTAGGGCCAGGTCCCGTTCCCAAGTTTTCTTAGTTCCCTCAAAGATCCGTCAAGTTATTTTTCTTCCACCAAAACTGTGATGACCTTTCATGCCTAACGATTCGAACCATGATATACCATATATAGGATAAGTAATATTGTCGTCTATTACAATGAGATCTCAAGGGTAAAGAGCGCTCACCCGATTCTAATACGAGCAGTACGGTCGTGTACATATACACTATTATCTGGAATTTAAATGCACTAGAATTAATCCTCTATTGAACACAAAGTTACCACCTACATAGGACTTGATCCTTGATGCAGGATGAAGGGGCGTCGGCATCTTCGCCTTGCTTGGGAATGTTCGTCGATCAACACGTTTTTTGTCCTCCTCGTAAGCAGCTCCAATGAGAGCACCTCCGAATCTTCATCTTCGAGCGCAAGTGATCATGATGCTTGGTTTGAATTGAACGGTATTGGATTCAGGGGGGTTGGCGATAGCACTTCAAGCTGAACTAGTAGTTCCAATTTTATTCAAAGTAAGCAAGTCTTGATGATGATGAGGGGGAGGAGGGAGCGGGCATTGATGAGGGGAAAGGAATCGATTAGTTTTGCAGGTAAACTCTTGGTCGGATTCTCGTGATCCTACGTCAACTGGTAGTAACTCCAGGAAGAAAGAGAGCGCAAAACATATAAGCTTCATTGGCAACACCCTACAGAGCTCACGATCTCGTTGATTAAATCTTGGCCTGTGTGCTACTCTCTTTTCAATAATTTACCTGAGTGAAGCGAATGAATAGATTTAACAACAGCGTTCGTTATCTGGTGTTATGTCGCAGTGCATGAGAGTGGGCGAGGTGGAAAGGAATTCGTTTGTGTTTCGGTGGAAGTTCGGGCTTGAAGGACTCGGAAGAGGCTCCAGTCGACAATATTCCACGTTTATTCAAAGAAGAGCTCGTTCAAACGAGAGGAAATCTAACGACAAGGAGGAGACCACCACAGTAGCTCAAATAGCGGGTGTATGTATATAGAGAACGACCTCATGGAAAGACCGCACGAGTAGAAATACAAAAGGTGAAAAACTTAGTTACTAAACATCCATATTCATCGCGGACTATATGACGTGCAGCCTCCGCTCTTCCGCTATATGTAGCCAAGTATTGATTCTCACAGATTGTACTGGACGGGAGCCACAAGCCTCCGCTCTTCCGCTATATGTAGCCAAGTATTGATTCTCACAGATTGTACTGGACGGGAGCCACAAGCAAAATCCGACAAAATTTTAGCAGAACATATAGAAAATTACCGGACGGTATAATTTCGCGTTCCGTCGGTGCGTTCTGCGTTCCGACAGATTTGCGTTCACATTTGTTGCGTTCAAATATTTGCGTTCACGTTCAACATAGCTGCGTTCAGGTTAAATATTTATTATATTGACTTAATTTTTCCATTGAGCATTATCTACAAGTAATCTATGTAGTCTACCTTTCAGAACATCTGAAACTATCTCTATTGATTTGTCTGAAATATTTTAAGTTGAAACAATAAAATACCCAAGAAATTGAATTGGGGCACAGAAATTTTGCAGCTACACCTGCAGTAACAGTCACTGCAAGGTTAGCTGCACTCCACTACAGTGTATCTTGCAACAGTATTACAGCATATAGATGCTGGCATTAATTAGTTGTGTGTAAAGCAACTGAGGGACTCAAAGATAGCTGTCTGCGTAATCTATGTAGTCCTGTACAGTATAAGCTAATAATGTGTTGGCGTAAGATTAAGCTCAGTTGATACAAAAGCAACTATATATTGTTTCTACCTGTTGGCGTAAGATTAAGCTAACGTGTATATCAGTAAGTGCATATCCTAGCGTGCTAACGAGCTCACCTCAGTTGATACAAAAGCAACTGAGGGAGCTCATGTACTCCACCTGCGTGATCTACTTATAACTGTACAGTATCTAGTAATCTTAAACCGTATTAGAAACTACATTACCAGAATGGGATTGCGTCCGCAATTGGATGGTCAAAGCTGTATGTACGGAGTTCGCCTCAACATAATGCAATTTACAACACAGAGTCGGAATGGGGATTATGTGTATATGTATGGAGTATCTTCCCAACAGTGTACACTCCATGTGATTGAGACCTAGATCTCCTTTCCATTGGTTTGAGCTTGTGCTCTGGCACTCAGATGACATCTGTAAAACCTGTATTTTCAGCCAAGGGTCCAAAAGAAGTTTAGAGTGTTTCCCAGCAGCAAAAGCATTCAATGCAGACTTCTGTTAGTGCCACTGGGATTTACTCTCAGCCCTTAGCCAAGCATCCAGGTTTTGCAGATGATTCACTATCCCTCTTTGGCCCAGGCCACTTCAAATTCATTGTATTTCATATTTCAATGTGTACCTATAAACCAGAAAGCTTGCAGTAGATTGCAAGTTTTCCTCAAGCTACTTGCTACTACCTAGTGAAGTCTGTGATTCCTGATGTAGCTTTGTTTGTGGAGAAGCTTAAGTGCATAGTTACTAGCCTTTTGAATAAACAAATCTGAGCAAGCAGCTATGTCTTTCTTGCATAGTGACAGCCCTAGTTTACTCCAACAATGTAATTACAGCAATTATATGCCTCCATCTCTGAGTTAATCTTTGTGATTTTGTCTACATCCACAAACAAGCTTAAGCAGTGCTCCAACAGCATGAGGAGCCTGATTTTATCCTAGACTTTTGGAATTAGCTGTATTTTGAATATTCCTATATTAATTTCAGCCTGATCTTTAGCAGATTGTTCCAAAATAATCTCAGCTCCAATTTTTCGACCTAATCTTTGTGAGGAATATGTTTCATTCCTGCAGTGTTTACTTCCAGTCCAACCCATGCTATGAAACATGTATATTTGTGCTATCAGTACACCCTGCTTATTACAACTACCCTCCGACACATAAGGTGCAGTCCACAACAGTGGAGCCTAGTGAAGACTAGTTATTGAATTACTTGAAACTAACTCAAAATTTGCAATCCAATCTCGAGTGGAGCCAGAATGCACCCTGAACGCACCTGAACGCATGGAACGCAGGTGAACGCAAAGATCAAGATTGAACGCATATAAGGTGAACGCACCTGAACGCATATGGACGCGACATCAATTCATCAAATTTGCGTTCATACATTGATTGCGTTCCGAGTTTACATAAATATTGTTAAATTTCGATATTTTGACTGAAATGTTACTAATTGTTTCAGTAATCTACTACATATTGTACAGTCTACTAGCAGTAACCCGTGCGATGCACAGCTTAATTACGCTCGTCTGTGATGTCAATTGAACCCTGCACGACGCACGTGCATTTATGTTAAGACAAAATTTGTCTAGCCAATCAGAATGATTGGACCAAGCAGGGACAAACACATAATTTTTTGTAGTGTTGATGCACACATTATGTATAGTACAATCGAAGTAATTAATAATTGAACACTAAAATCATATTATTGTACATAATATAATAAATATATGAACGCATATGAACGCACGAAACGCGAACGTGAACGCAGAACGCACCGACGGAACGCAAATTTCTACCTACCGGAAAATTACACGTATCAACTATTCTTCGCCAAAGTAAGAACAGAATCACAGGAATTATACACCAAATAACTGTCGTAGCGTAAACTTAAAGGTTATGGGATTTCCATGACTCGCTGTATTCCATCCGAGCCAGAGGTAAAGATGGAAGAAGGCTCCATACGATGGCGTTCCTGTGCAGGCACCAATACACTATTAAGATGCGCGCGGAGTGAACTCTTCGTCGACTGGTCGATCTGTATTCAAGGAAAATGTTTAGAAAAAGATAAACGTTGAGAGGCTCTTTCACACCTGTTTGGTGGCATGGACCATCTGCCTCAAGATTGAACCGGCGCCTACACCTTCGCACTCACGTTCCAAAGTAGTCGATTTCACATCGACGGGTGGCTTGCCTTTCCAGATCCATCCCCGGCGTACATCAGCGCAATTATTCTCGCTCCGTTGTGCCCGGAGCTGGCATATCGAACGGCGTTTACATTCGACAAAATCCTCATTTCTATCATCATCAGAACTACAATCACCCCTACCAGCACGTCTCTTCAGGTGTTGGAACTTTCGAAACGCTTGGTTATCGGTCTCTAGTAGTTCCGTGACCTGGTGCCAGAATGAAGGCGAGAGAGAATCAGAAGAGTCGAGACCGCCTGCTATTAATGGACCATAAAGATCCCTCGTGCTATAGACCATCTTCCATACCGCTGAAAGAAGCTCAAGGTGAGATTAACGTACATGAATCATATTCAAGAAGACATACGATCGATTTGGTACTCCGGGTGCGATACATCAGCTAACACGTTATGTTCAGAATCATTTCGTGTAAAGGGCCCTTGAGAAACATACTTGAATACGTTTTTGCGTCCATGATTTCGTATGTATCCGGATCGACATCGTAGACCTTGAAAGCAGGGTTCCCACCTAGTAGAATTGTCAGGTCCGAACAAGGTGACTTCAATGAAACAATCTCACTTCTGGGTGTCAATGCCGGTGCAACCCACGCCACGCTTGTCGCCGTGTCCTTTCTCTGGTCACTATAGTTAGAATAAGCCAGCTGAAATTCATCCTAAGGATATGTTATTACACCAGGTAACGTGTTTGTTAAGACGAATACTCACCGCGTGTGTATGTCCGAAAAATTGCCCAGCGATAGTGTTTCTGTATCGCTGAATAACTTGGTCGTAGTAATTCGACTGTGCTATGATTAGCAATCTATCAAGGATCAAACTCAGATACAGAAGTACCTGGTCAAGTAAGACGTCCCCGCCTCCGGGAGGCATATGTGCAATAATCCAAGATCTTTGACCTAGGTCCTCGGCGAGTTGAAGCTGTGAGACCAAGAATGACAAAATGCCGTTTGGATCCGGTCTACGGCAGAGGATCAATGAATAAAAGCGAGATAAATCAATGCACATACTGCTGATCATCAGAATCATACAGCCATAAACTAGGGGAAAGTCAATGACGATGTTTTGCATCGCTCAGAAAGGTACACTACTCACTTCATCTTGTACCAAAATCCGGAATTGATAGATATAATTCTAGACGTACTCAGTAAGACGTTCGTGTTGGAAGCTGTTGGAAGGCTTAGAAGTATACCGTAAACTGGTATCAGGGACAACCAGCGAATAGCTGCCAGAATGGTGAACAATCTGATCTGCTGCAGAATTCCCGATCCAAGGCTATGATGAAGGGCATTAGGAACGAAGAAAGAGGTACTGGAACTCTAGGAAACTCACGCGCCACTGTGCACTACTCGTCTCAAACACCCATTGAGAGTCATTCGCATGGCTTTCGGTGGTTAACCTGGGGAAGCAATTCACGGGGGCGCTTTCACTGAGACAGACTCATGAGCCTGAACAATGACACTACGACATAGAACATACTGATTTCCCAAAGCAGGATATACAGGCGCCTGGAGAGCCATTTTGAACTCTTCACCAAATAGGTTGATGTCTGCGGTAACATCTCTACTTGAGAATGTAAGTCCCAGTTCAATTCTAGCTCAATTATTGTCCTCACTCTTGGTTTACTAACCATACAGCGCCTGGAAAAAAGCAGTTAATAGGCGATGATCGTCCAGTCCCAGTAGTTACATTTACCATCAACGATATCGCCTGTGAAGATCGAGAAAGTATTATTTGTGGCATCGATTGCCTTCACTATTGACTCCACAAGGTTGCGTGGCGTATCGCATGCATGGTCGCCAAGTGGACCAGCAGGTATCGTCGTAGGTTCAGATTGGTCGGAGAATTCTCTACAGCAAAGCGGCTGTAATATTGATCATTGAATATTTCAGATCATGCTCATGAGGGCCATGGTCTCACCTTGGAGCAGTTTGCTTCAGAGCCAACCTTGCGTATTCGAGTCAGAAACTGGAATTGTTAAACATCGTGGAGGTACCTCACCGAATAGTCACGATCTATATGGACATCACTGAAGTGAACAACCTGAAAAGGCGGTCTTCCAAGAGATTTGAATTCTTTGGAATTCTCTGGAGCTGACTTTGGGAAAGGGACAGTATAAGTATTTACGGGAGGTTCGCTACAGAGACCAAGCATAGCGTTGCAGAATTTTGTTGAGGTTTGGCCGAAGGGAGACATGGATCTTAGGTCATGAGCAACTACAGGCCCGACGCTCTCAAAGATACCATCGCAAACATCTGTATCTTGAAGCTAAGAGGAATCATAAGGAACTTTGCAGCGCATTTAACGATTTACGACATACCTTGAGTTGTTTGCAGAGACTCTTCAATGAATTGACGAACGCGTCGTCCCCCAGCGCAGCAGTAGCCCTGAAAGTCACAAGAAGCGAGTGGCAAGAAGCACAATCCGCAGCATTATTCAATCCAGCAATTATTTCGTCCGCCAAAGATGACCGTGCGTGGATTGTGTAAGGGAGTAAAGCAAGTACTGCCGTAGCCACAAGTCGTAAACGAAGACCGTGCCAGAGCATTCGAGAGTATATTATTGGTGCCGGGGAATTCCAGAGTTTAACGCTCCAAACAGGATACGACATGGAAGAGCAAAAGGATAATGGATTGAATACCAGCCTCGTCATTGAATCGTTCAATCTTATCTAATCTCAAGAATGGTATCGTTCGGCGGGAGCAAAATTCAATTGCCTGCCTGATTTCTCATTTACATTTTGCATGCAATCACCGGTAACACAGTCCAATAATAATCAAACCATCTGACTCCACGAAGGTCATCACAAGAAGCACTGGACGCAGTTATGGAGAAAGCGACCAAAGCACCTCGCAATGATGCTACACCACCTACTACTCATAGCTATTTCTTTCCTTCTATTAGCGGATGGCGCCTTCCCTGCCATTCCTCCCTGTGGAGATATTGATACCTCAGATTCTACCTTTGACTATGTAGTTATTGGTACAGGAGCTGGGGGTGGACCCCTCGCAAGTCGACTAGCTGAAGCAGGATATTCAGGTAAGCTGTTTTGGCCTTCTTAGAACCACTCCTGTAGTAAGAATAGTAGTCCTAGTTGTTGATGCTGGTCATGACGTCCTCAATCTAAACACCACAATACCTTTATACTTCATTCGTGCTATCGAAGGCAAGTAGTTAGCTTGCTTATGTTAATTAAGTGTCCCTTCGTGAAGACAACTACCCATGTTCAGACTTTCAAACCGAACTCAACTATACCCTTGATGAATATCCTCCGGGCTTCCAGTTCCAGAAGAACGATGCCTGGTAACATCACCCTCAATTTCAATCAAACTTGCATCTATCCTAATCCAAATAATTATTAGGTATCCCCGTGCTCGTGCTGTCGGAGGCTCTACGGTATTTTCAGCATGAATGTCTCGCTCATCCTACCCTCATCTTAACCCGTTTATCAACTCAAACTTAGATCCACAATGCAATGATCAATATCATCGCGGAAACTGAAACAGATTTTGATAATCTTGCTGCCTCTTTCAATGATTCGACCTGGTCTCGGGACAATATGCAAAATTACTTTAAACGTATTGAACATAATCTCTACACGTTGGGGCTTGATCCGCTGAACCATGGGTACAATGGGTGGTTGTCCACGAGCTTGAATCCAGATTTAACAGTGCTGAATCCCATGTTTCTCGGTATGTCCCGTACAGTAAATTGTTCACTTCAACCGTCGTGACTATGTACAATCATTTTTGCACAGATGCGCAAACCGTGGCATTCTTTGCGACATTGACCGCCGCGGGCTTACCCCCCATCCTTGATCTTAACGATCTGGCATCCGACCAGGCTATCGGAGGCACCATGCCCAGCTTTACAATTGACGCCGACCATACGCGGTCCAGTGTTCGAGATAGACTGATTGATGTGAACCAGTCAACCTCTTCTCTTCAGTTCACTTTGGACACACTGGCCACGAAGATATTGCTGTGTAACAGTAGCAACGGCTCCCCCACAGCTTATGGTGTAGAAATCGCACCAGGAGCGGCGTTACCCGTAGCCAGTAATTTCCAGGGCAAGGCGATCCTGCCGACACAGAATATTACTGTCAAACAAGAAGTAATTATTTCTGCCGGCGTATTCCAGAGCTCTCAATTGGTAAGTACAAATATGTAATAAGTTTTGAGGCCTGAGTGTTGACTGATGTCGAAAATCAGCTAATGGTATGATGGTTCTTCATCATCCTTTGTACGTTGCTGAGAGTCCCCGCTCTGAAGTTATCCGGAATTGGAAATGCCTCGCAACTTCAAGACTTTGGCATTATACCTGTCGTAGACCTTCCGGGTGTTGGCACCAACTTGCAAGGTAGTTTCATATTTTGCTATAAGTTTGTGTTTGTGTACTATCATCCTCATTGCCTTATTCCTAGACCACGATGAAATTTCCGTTATATGGCGCATGAAACAAAATTTCTCGCTTCTTGACGGATGTGTGTTGCAACCTGACCCAGGAGAAGACCCATGTCTGGAATTCTGGGAAGACGATAGCCGTCTCAATGCATATTCATTTGGGGGTGCCGTCGAAGCTATCATATCCCAATCGACAGACAGCTCGGAACCCGACATTATGACTTACTGGGAGCCTGCATACTTTCCAGGTTTTGTCCGATCAGAGGTAATGTTGATTCACATTATAATGATTGGCAAGATGGCGATCTAACGTGGACGTATCCCGAAGGTTTTCCAGAAGAGTTTATTGATAATAAAAACGCGGTGACTGCGGTACACTTGAAGGTAATTTGGTAGATGTCTACTCGTCTGTATGTAGCATTTATCTCGGCTCTCACTAGGCCCACCCGTCCACAAGAGGGATCGTACAGCTAACCGGTTCTCATCCACAAGACTTGCTGAACATACAGAAACTTCACTTCCAAGCAGAAAACGGCCCAAAGGATATCGCAGACCTCCGCGAAGCAATCAAACATTCGAGAGCCGTGATGCAATCTTTGACGATCCTGCCTTTTGTTGACGAAGAAATATTTCCCGGGCCTCAAGTTCAAACGGATGATGATATAGACGCTCACATTTACGAACATATCTTTGGTACATATGCATTTCTTTGACGGGTTTTCGTCACTGAACGTAACCCAACCTTCTTATATTTAGGTCATCATGCCTGCTGTACCAATGCCATCGGAGCGGATAGCGGTTCGCCCCTCAATTTTGCTACTCTCTGCTAATTGTAATACTTTGAGGACGGTCTAGATCCTTTTGCGGTGCTCGATGGAGACTTCAAAGTGAGAGGCGTAAATAATCTTCGGGTGGTCGACGCTAGCTCGTGGCCGAATGTACCCGGCTGGTTCATCTGCACACTCACATATATGGTTGGTCGAATAGAATTTTCGAGGTCTCCCTCGCTCATAGTTTTTGCCTTACTGATAGATGTCAGAAAAAGCAGCGGATGTCATTATTTCTGGAGCGCAGGATGGACCTCAATGAAAGTACTGCATCCCCTTCCCTGCGACCTTGTTTTCTGCGTGTCTTGTGAGAGGGCTTTCAGTGTATGTACATGTCTGATCAGGTCTGATCCAGCTTGATCCAGCCACTGTCCCATACGTATGTACCAGATTTGTACCAGATTGTCTAGGATATGTACATCAGCCCTGTATCTTCACTTTATTCTTCCCAAATCTAAACCCATGTAGAGAGCCTACAGAGATCCTGCCATGATACATGGTACCGTAGATGTTGACCCTGTGAGCTCAACTACCGGCGGTGTAAATATACACAACCGGGAGGGATTTGCAGTCAAAGAGGTATGAAGAGGTGGTGCAGGATGAGCGCGGCATAGCGTCAATCGCCTTCGAGAGATGCCCCGGCCTTGTAAAGGTACTGTAATCAGCTTGACCGGGACTCCGAAACTCTGCTGAGCGAGCATCTAAATAGTCCCTTATCAACTCCTCGGGGAAGTGGGGACTTGTAGGTCCTATTTGATTTTTCCACGATGACCTCGTAACGATTCTGTATTTCTGACGGAAGGTGATGTATGGCATTATATGGTATGTAACGGGATATTCTGGGTCCTATAGATGCCGGGGGATCCTAACTTCCCTTTCCCCAAGCTTCCCTTACTTCGTGGGTATGTATCCCTTCATTTTGTCATAAGATGTGGGCGACCCAACTCTGTATTCATCCACGACACATTCTTCTCAAAACCTTTGTTTTCAAGATACTTCTTTGACCATTCTGCAAGCATGCCTTTCATTCATGTCAAAACCAGCTCTGGAAACATTAAATTTCACTACATCATCAGCACTCCAGATTCAGACGTCGCAGACAAAATAGACCCAGATATTCCAGTCTTATTGTTTTTCCATTCACTTGCTTTTCCGCATGTTTTCCACTGTGAGTAAAAGCGACCTCTGTTCGTTAACGTTGTCATCAACTATACAGTGCTTTGCGAAATTCTTTGCTTGCTCGACTTTTTCACATCTATTTGTGTTTATTTATTTGTCCAATATATTTTTACCCCAAAAAGGATTCATCAATCACTTTTTGAAGCCCGACAGCCCTGGTGGTCCTCAAAAAGAGCCCTCTCGAGCCTCGGCCCAAAAATGTATTGGACAAATAACTAGAAATAAACAGCAATAAACACTTGGTAAAAAATCCATACAAGCAAACCATTTCGCAAAGCACTGTAACACTCAATAACAGCTCAATTTGGAGACCCTCTACTCAGGAAATTCAACCTTGTTGTATTTGATATGAGGTCCCACGGAGAGACAGAGGGGGATGATTTGCCCGATGGATACGGAGTCGAGGAAGCCGCAGAAGATGCATTGGCGTTCATGGTATGTACGCTGGTTCAACAGGGTTCAACTTGGCTACAGCAAACTAATTGTTTGCAGGATGCACTCCGCCTTCCCCCGTGCCACTTTGTAGCGATGGACTACGGAAGTCCGGTTGCTCTGCAGATAGCGATTTCTTATCCTGATCGAGTACTATCATTGTTCTTCATCTCGCAAACTTGTCTAGAAGAGGTTTGCATTTATCAATAACTCGATTATTTGACATCGAACTCATAAAATTTCATGTGTATAGCCACCAGAAGTACGCGAAGGCCACCAACAGGTGTACGACTGCTGGATCGCTGCGTTCCCTGGGCCAGATAAATTTGACAACGAGCGTATGATGGAAGGAGGATACGGTTTCGCGCAATTCATGTTCAGCAATAACATGACAAAAATGGCAGATGCGTGTGTATTAGTCGTCCCTCTCGGCCAATTTGTTCTCATTGAGAAATTTCTAGACTATTCAAAATATCCTTCGAACTGAGCCAGAAGCACTGGGGATACCAAGGGTTGAAAAATTATCGTATCGCGACTCTCGACTTTCTTTACAACCGAAAATCGCAACCCAGGTCGGCTTTATCCCGCATACGATGCCCTGTCAAGCTCGTTTATGGTACCGATGATGTCGCATATCCACAAGAATACAACGAAAAATTTTACCGGGAACTCGAGGATGCTGGTGTGGATGTTTCATTACTTGTGGTTCCAGGAGCACCACATTTTGTTAGTGTCGCACATGCTAGTCAGTAAGTTTAACTAATGATTTCGTCCCTTTGAATTCATCACACTGAATGTATACACTGGCAGAGTCGATCCCGTGTTGCATGATTTCGTTATGCAAAATGACCCCCGAAAACCAAGGCCAGTGTCGAATAGTGGCCTAAAATCTCCTTGGGAGGGGACATTACTATCCGCGGGTCTTGACGATGGCACGGATAGTAGTGTTGATTCTGACGATGACGATTTCGTGGTTTCTTATGTGAGTGCTTGAGGAAGAAGCGAGAATATCTAGGCTGAAATTGGTTTGAATAGCCTTCGAGTTGAACCTTGCTTGTGCGACAGTATCTCAGATAAAGATGGGTTTAAGTCGTTCAAACACTTCGTTAGTCGTTACTGTATGGTCACTGGTCATGGTACTATAGAAACTTTTCACAAATGAGTGCTTATCTTTATGGGTAGCTTGAAGTTTTTTCTTGTTCCAGTCATTAACAAACCGATTTTCGCTACCTACATGGGAGGCCTCGGCTATTTCGCTGTCGACGAACGACAAAATGAGCCCAATCACTGTTCCAGACAAATGCAAAGGCGCGCTGGCGGTCTCGATATCTCTTGCCCAGACAGCGTGCGAGAAGCTCGAGGACAAGGACCGTCGATACATTCTATGAATCTTGGTGGAATAAACGTAGTCATCTAATCAAGCGACGATGCGGGGAAGAGGCTCTTGTCAAAGTGATTGGAGAATGGGTATGGAAACATTCCAGCATATTTTGTGCGTTCTCATCCATTCGTCCTCTCTTGCTTGTCATCCGCAATGGCGACTAAATTAGAGAACAAGATCGGCCGAGTTGTTGCCTTAAAGAAGGACGACGCTGTTGAGATAGACGAAGGCAATTCGAGGAGCGATTCAGAGCAAGGCTCTGGAGCAGGAGATCTGGAACAAAATTCAGAGAAAGTTCAAAACGAGGAGCTTCTGGACTAGTCTCTACAAGAGAACGTCTGACTGCCAGCGGCTTCCCGTATTTCGAAAACCGTTACCGGGGGGAAATGGGAGAAAGAGTAGCAAGATGGAAAGACTTTACGATTTGATCATTGATGAAGATATCGTTCCAACTCCTTCTCGCATGAACCTTCATCTTCCCGTATTACTTTCCCGCGCGAAATGGTTATGATTACGATATTCAGATTACTTCCCTTCAAGCTTCAAGCTCGACTTTTGGACTTCGGGTAGAGTCTGAGATGCAGTAATACATATATATGCAATAAATGGAGGAGTGCGCACAATCTCTAGTCCTTGGCCGACTCATACATTTGAGCGGCAGGCCCCATTCATAATGCCTTCTCGGAGACGGCTCCAACGATAGAATTGTTGGTTGGTGTCACGACGCCTCACGACGCCCAGGATAGGATAGGATAAGATAGGATATGAATTTACCAAGGTTGATCACTGTGGATGTTCAGGTGTGTAAATGAGCGCTTATTGCTTATTATAAGACTATGGTTAGCTTCAAGTTTCTTGATCTACCTCTGGATCTTCTTCCAGTCATATTCAACCAATTATCGCTGCCTCGACATCTTCGGAATATCTGCTTGGTTAACAAAACATTCCAGCTTTTCGCAACTCCAAAACTATACGAACAAATCTGTATTCATTCATGGCATAAACGAGGAAAAGAGAGGGTGAGTATATGACGTTAATTCGAATTTCTTTCGCTCCTTCGCGTCTCTTACTCTCCTAGGTTATACTCTTGTTCCTCACTTTGTCTCGATATCACCATCTAGCCAAACACGTTCGACGACTTGGTGCATCTTCTCCCCTCCGAATTATCAACTAAATCGCTTATTTGGAGTCGACTATGGTCCTCAGAACTCCGCGACTTTCCCAAAGCCTTGACCAACAGCGATGGGCTCGACATTGTTGAAACGGTTGTCCATGGGCTGAGGAACTGTGCAAACTTGCAGTCATGTACTTGGACAAGAGACGGTTCACTAGATTCCAGTATACTGGAGGCGCTCCAATCTTGTCACAATCTCCAAACACTCGAGATAAACGGACATGCTGAAGGAAGCTACGATCCTAAACTACTTATTCGCTTCGGTGGCCTCCATAGTTTATCTCTGATTATGCCTAGTTCTTCCGTTATATCGGTGTTACGTCCATGGCTGCAGGGTTTGAGAACACCCTTAAGGAGCTTGACGATCGTTTGTAAGGTTCGTCTTCATGCTCTCTCGGATATTACATGAAAATAATTTTCTCTTGTGCAGACGTCTCCGATCCTTACGAACGCAAAACTCGAATTATTAGCCCCCTACCTATCACGGTTGGAACATTTTCATCTGACTGGATGCTCGAGAGTCACACAAGATGGTATAGAATCCGTCTTATCTGCGAATGAGGATGGAATTGTCAGTCTAGACCTTGAAGGACTTTCCCCCAAATTTGTACGTTTGCGATCTGCCCTGCTAATTAAGGTCCTCATTCGAATAGGATCTGTTTCAATTTACCCTCTACTGTAATAAAACAAATTCCCTTCGCCGCCTGCGTTCTATCACCTTAACAGTCAACCAACAAACGTCTTTGAACACCTGGATGAACGAGGTTGCTGCTCTCCTTCCCGCTACTGTCCCTCTCGAAACATTCCAAATATATTCCAGCGGCGCGTTCATAGAACAATCTCCTGCAACGGAACAACTATGGTCTCACCTTTTGAACGCACATCAAGGCCACCTGACCCGCTTCTCTATTCATCGCATGCTCATCAGCTTAAATACCATCGAAGACGTTTGCCGGCGTTGTACAAAATTAGAACAACTTTTTGTTGTAATTGAACCGAGCTCCCTGGTTCGCCTCACTCTCGTACCAGCTTTGGTCTGCATATTCACCCGTCGTCTCATAGGAAAATCTCAGTTCTTGCCTTAGTTTGGCACCAAATCTACGAGTAATTCACATAAATTACCCTCTGGAAACAACTCAGATGGGAAATATCCATATCCTTCCGGAATCCGATGCGCAGAAGATTGTTGACCGGTGCGGTCCGAACGTAGTGCAATTTGGTTGTAATACCAGGGTGTGGCAGGTGAATATTTTCATCTCAAGATATCATTTCTCGACTTGATATCATTCCTCCGTGCGAAGGTCGGCAGAGAAGCTTTTCTTGACCAGCACGATGATCCTGTGGTAATCAAACGCCGTGTCATGCGCTATCAAGGTCTAGATATTCCTGAAGCGTTCCTAGTAGTACGCACTTAGACGACACCCTCTCCTAGATACAGATAGGTAATCGGACAGAAAAGATTGAAACTTCCTGCAATTAGATCTAATCAGATGTACGAATGAAATAGTGTAAGTCCTATTCGCTAAGGTCCTTCTGAATATTGTATATCATACTTTCATAACTCAGAAACTGCTTTAAATTCTTATTGTGATGATGGTACAACGTTCACCGTGATGTTCACAGATTCGAAATAAGGGTAAAAGGCATCAGCCTAACGATTGACGAGATGAGCACCAAAGTTACTATCAACGTATAGTTACTCACCCCTTCGCCGAAGCTTGAATGCAAGAAGCCTAAGATAGCAGGTCCATCGATAGAAGGCACTGTGACTGTGAAGTTTTGGAATGCGTTGAAATCTTCTCCGAGGCTTACTTGTGCAGGTCGCTGAGGATTGAATGCGCCTGCATAGAACAGATACTCGAAGGAGGTTTCGGGTGAAGGGCAAGATTCATTGCAAGGGCTCATTCCCAAACCAATGCCCGCCTCTACAACAGGACCGGATGGCGTCTAGAAAGAAGTAGGTGAATGTCAGTTGAGTGCGTCAATGGTTCATTTCCTTACAGGACGGTCAATTCTGATACTGATGTTGGATCCGGCCACCAATGTGTCTCCGTCCTGAGGATACGCAAACAGTGCCTTCTGAGCAACAGAGGTGCACGTAAGAACAAGAAGTGCAAGAACAGTGCAAGACATGGTGTGCAACATATTTCGGAAATTCGTGTGATGCTTTCTCGAAAGGAAGTTGAGGATACCCACAATCTTAAGGATGTGAGGCTTATATACACCCCCGAAGAATACTGGGAGTGAGTGAGAGAACGGCATGAAAACGCCTTCGGAATACACATAGTAGGCTTAGCCTAGGTATAGCCTTGGGCGGCCTGGATGAAACTTGAAGTTCGCCACCGAAATGAAGGACCATACTTTGAACTTATACTAAATCCATAATATCTGAATGTCGTCGTGGCACCGGGGAAGTGAAAGAATCTTATGGCGATGCCTTCGAATCTCATTATTCTATTTTGGTTTGTTCGGGGTCACGGAAGCCTACATAAGTCAGACGACGGAGGAACTTCAAGGAAGCATGTAAACCCAGGGTATGGTTGGCTCGTACTCGTGCATGAGCTGGAGAATAATTCTAAAGCGATGAAAGAGAAAAATTTCTAACAAACTTTCGGCTTTCAAGGCTGATCGGATCTAGACCCTCCGAGCATGAGTAATCCGACCTTGGAGCAAGGCGCTGGAAAGCCGGCATGAGTCTACATACTATTCATTTGCCTTTGCAAATGGATAGTCAGTGTACCCGCGCCCAGTTGCGTCTCCCATGAGGTAGAATGTGCTTCGATCGTAGGAGTTCAAGGGTATATTCTTCATCAACCTATATGGAAGATCAGGCTGTTCGAAACAGACGATCAATCAACAATAACCCGTATGAATACGATATGCAAACTCACATTTGCAATGTAACGTCTACCAAAGGCTACCAAAACACCATCTGTCTCTGCTGCCTGAACAGCATTGTCGCGAAGAAAGCCTCCCGCCAGGATGAGAGGCCGAGGACACCAGAGCGCTTTGATAAAGTCATTGGACTCGTCTGCATCCGGAGTTCGGTCGTCTATAACGGAGACTCGAGGTTCTACAGCGTGCAGATAAGCTAGGTTTGGAAATCTCTTCTTTAGTTCCGCGACGACATAAGAGAATAGCGGGATTGGATGTTTCATTGCGAGACCTGTCATAGAGCATGTTAGCACTTACACAGAGACAATCAAACATAGTACGCACCTCGATCATGGAGCCAAGGCGTAATTCTTAGAGACGTCCTGTCTTCCCCTACGGCCTTACTTACACCCTCAACGACTTCGAGAAGGAATTTTGCCCGATTTTCTATAGACCCTCCATACTCGTCAGTTCGGTTATTGCTTCCTTCGCGTAGAAATTGCTCGATCAAGTGACCATTAGCGCCATGAATTTCTACCCCGTCAAAGCCAGCTTTGTAAACCGCGTTTGAGGCAGTTTCAGCAAACATCTTGACGTATTGGTCAATTTCAGGTTTGGTGAGAGGCCTTGGAATAGTCCCGGCGAATTGTGGCCCACTGGTAGATTCTACGACTGGCTCGGGTATATCTCCTGCACTCACAACTTCGAAAGATGGATCATGATCGTGCAAAGATTCGAGGTTTGCGCCCCGACCGATCGCAACAATCTGGAAGAAGATATAGCAGCCTTTGGCGTGGACTGCGTCGGCAACCTGCAGTGAACTTAGGAGCCTATGCATAATGAAAGTTATGTTGCTAGCTGACGAACCTCTTTCCAGCCTTGAATATGCTCGTCGGACCACAAACCAGGAACATGAGGGAACCCTCCAGCCTGTGGGGATACAACGGCTGCTTCTGTGATGAGCAAGGTTCCCGGGGTGCTAGCACGCTGAGAATAGTATTCTCTCACAACCTCTGGTATGGGTGCATGTGAAATTGTAATTCGGAAACGCGTGAGCGGAGCAAGCACGATCCGATGGCTGAGGTTCATTCTTCCTACTTTTGTAGGTTGAAAAAGGCTAGGCTGCGAATCAAAGCTGACACTGGCGGACATCGTCTAAGTTTTGGGATTTAAAGAAGGTAGCCAGCTCGGTCTTATACTCCTTGTACATTACCAATATGTCCTCTCGCAAGAGCTATTCATGGTTATGGTTCGGATGAAGACCACAGTCCTGCACAGTCATCGACATTGTTTGCCGACAGTTTCGGTCAAAGACTCACTGACAGAGGATACCTTTTGCCGTTTTATTCGGGATTTTTGCGCTCTTACTAAAACTTGAGTCTGGAGTTGGTCTGGGTAGTTAAATGAGATGGTGATATATGGTGACAGAAAATCAGTTCCGTAAGCGCTCAACCTGGTCAAAGCTGAGAATCGTAAAACGTCGAGAGCTGACGTTATCATTCTCATTCTCATTTCATCATGGCGCCTAACAAACAATCGATATCGACCAAAGAATCGTCTACATCTGAAAACGCATCGGCACCACCAGTCAGCGCGCGTCAAGCTACCACCAATCCGCAACCAAGCCCTACTGTCACTGGCAATTCTACGAAACCTCTGGCCGGTGGCAGTCAACCGAAAGTCAATCAAAACGCGTCTTCCTCTTCTTCAACGAGGAAAGATCCTACCCCAAAACCCAGCGGAAACGGCACCAATTCTGAATCAACGTCGACCGTCCACTCTGTTCCAGCTACAACCAAAGATCGTCCTCTAACAGAGGTAATTAGCGAGAAATTTACGCCGTTCGACCACAATCGTCTTGTTGTGGGCCCATTTACGGAGGAGACTGCTAGAGACGCGAGTTTCGAACAAGGTACTTATGAGTCTATAGTTCGCGTTCTCGCGCATATATGCGTCTTGGTAGTCCCTACTAATAATCATGGTATATAGAATTAGGAGCCCTTCTCCTTGACGCGATGTTGGAGACTCATGCTTGGGCTGCAGCACGTCCAAAATTCGAGAGTCAGTTGGCGGTGCAGAAGCTGGAGAACAAGATTAGCGAGGTGATCGAGGTGGAAAATAGACAAGGCATGTCCCAGTCATCTTCGAGGACACTTTATTCGTTGTCGTTCTGGCCTGCCTTGCTTCTTGGTAGGATGTTCAATCTATCTTTTTCTCGAATGTATGCCCGTCATTCTGCTACAGTCCACTGACCCTCTCTATAGAACAAACCCGCCAGAATCTAAACGAATTCGTGACTCACATGAAAACTGCGCTCGAGCGATTCGTCGCAATGTGCTGAATGGAGAGAAACTAGTGTCGACTATACTGAAGCAATGTCGTTTCCGCATAACTATTAACACAACTCGGGTTGGGCACAGGCAAAGTCGAATTCATGTCACGGTAGCTGCGCTCGATTCCCCAAACTCTGAATTCCTGCTCCAGAGTCTATCGTGTTTATCCTGCGGATGAAAATCTTGTCTGTTGAGTCTTGACTCCAAATAAATTACATTTTGTATCACGTACTACAGGCGTAGGCGCAGCGTAATTACTTTTGATTACCAAGTCTCCTGTCTGCGATACTGGCCAACGCGTGTCGTCCCGTGAAGACAGTGACGATACCAAGCACAGCTCCGTAAGTCAAAACATCGCCAAGCTTGAGATCAACCCAGTAACGGTAGAGAAGAAATTCAAATGCGCCAAGACTTGCGGTGAAGGGAAGGATATTGGGCGAAAACAAACGGGGGACGCGCGGAGAAATAGAGAACCACTACGAATTCAGGACCATATGAGAACTAAAACAACAAACGAACGTGGATCATACGCACCAAACCGAGCAGGATAGTCCAAGGAACTACAAGAACTAGACCGGCAAACAAGGCAGATACTACGCGCGCAGGGAGTTTGGGATCTGGACGGAAGGTATGCGCAAGTTCAGGTAGGATGTGGAATTTTGCCTCGTCAGGATGTGTCGGGGCCGGATGCGAAGCAGGTATGTGAAGGTTAAACAGCTCTAGTTTTGCTGGTGCGTAAGAGGAAGCTCCAAGTAAAAGAGTGACTTTCAACGGCGCAGATGAAGTGGGCGGAAGTGATGCCGGAGGTTTCGCCAGACTCTATGTCGCATATTAAGATAAGCATGTATTAGATTGATAGACGGACAAACCAGGTCAAATTTGGCCTTTCCGCTGCTTGTAACACGGACAGGTTGAATTCCTTCTTCACCAGATTGTTCGTCGTAGAACCGTAGGAAGGCCTGCTCCGGTTGCACACCCTTTCCTGTGACTTTATCGACGACTTGGAAGCTCAACTTCAACGTTTGGTCCTGAGAGATTGTTACGACTTCTGAAGAAGACTTCTCAGTAGGTGATAGTCTACATATTTGTTTTGAGCGTCGTTCATGAAACAGTAGAAAAGAAACACGTACGATTTGGTACTGGGTTCTCCTTTCGCAGATATTATGCTGTATTTTACTGAGTCTACAGATAGCTTGACAGCCTGGACTGCCGCCCCTAGGAGCAGAAGAAAACAAACAGCCTTCATCGCAGTCGGATTTAAGTTGCGGTAATTCAGTTTATACGTGTCGCAGTCCAGTCCTCGGCTTGACGGCCCGTGGACCATTAACAAATTAACGCCCTGGTTTATTCTTACTTTTGTTGCTTTCGCTCTCAGCTCAGGCAGATACATACAGTCTCGATTGAGAACTTGATCAGTCATACATCACAATCCCTTCAACTCCCTTGCGCCTCTCTGGAAATATAAAGACGCTGCACTATCTTTAACAATATCTAATTGTGGATATTTGTGGATACAGGAACGGCTCAACAGCTTTCCAAAATATTCATGCACTAGAAACTATCTTCAACTGAACCCAAGTGTTCAAGCTCACCAGTATGTCCACAGTGAGCTCCCTCCCATCAAGCTCACTCATCATGCCCGACATACTAGAATGTCTGTTCCGGCAGTCACTGCACACACTGTTGAGCCAGTGTCATCCGCTTCACATATGGGAAGCCCTCTTGACACAGGTGTAGAGGAAATTGCTGTTGCCTTGACTCAAATTGAAGCCGCTCTCCTTGACACGACGACTGAGATTAATAGAGAGACTCAGTGCGCCGACGAGGTTCCTACTCGCACATCGCGAGCGTCGTTTTGCCACCTCCCCTCCGAAATCCTTCTTACCATCTTTAAACATGCCTGTCAGGTCGGTGAAAACTGGGAGGCTCTATCTTTTAGCCTCGTGTGCAAACAATGGCGCGCGCTCATGCTGGTAGATCCAGACCTTTGGTCCCACATTACCTTGACAGTTCGCGACCTGTTTCCGAATCCTACACCTTCCTCGTCTGTCTCAACCCTCCTTCGCATGGCAAAATTGACATCCTTATATCTTGAGCGATCCGTGGACTGCATGCTCTCGGTCACCATAAGGATGCCCACTCGCTTCAGAGGCTTGAATGCCAATTGGCAATCATATGTCTCAGTCGGGGCGATAAATTACTTGCAGAGCAATTCCCGCCGGATAAAGCATCTTCGCCTACGTGTAGACCACGGACTCCTGCATGCATTTGCGTACGTCGATCCTTGCTTGGCAGAGATTGACTCGGGACATAATCAACCTTGCTCAGACACAATCTCTCTTCCCCATCTTGTTTCGCTCTCTTTGGAATACGTCTCTCGACATTGCTTCTACTTCCCTTTCCAGCATATACCTCGACTTAGGCACCTTACTCTTGGAAGTGAGGGCTTTTGCTTCTTCCCGAAATCCTCCTCAGAACCTTCACCCGCTTTAACTTTCCCCAAATTGAGGTCGTTAGTCGTCTCTGAAGCGTCTTCTTTCCAACAATTATGTAGGACGATGACTCTGATTAATGTCTTACCGCACATCAAGCAATTGGTTTTGACACAGATGCCTAGGCTGGGGGATCTTCCTACCTCCAGACAGCAGGCAATCTTTCCCGTGATATCAAAACTCAAGATAGCTAATTCTTCAGATTTTTTCTTATCCACCTTTTGCCGGGTCTTCCAATTTTCTGCGCTAGAAGCGTTCGAACTGATTTATGATGTCGCTGGGCAAAGTTCATCGAGCTCTCGCATTTCATGGACAAACCTCGTATGTGACATTGTCTACTTCATCCGCCGGTGTCCGATGATTCGAAGTGTCACTGTACGGAATGCCCGTGAGCATTGCTATCCTAGTGCCATGCTTGTACGGGAAATCACTGTCGAGCCGCGTATCAGTCCTAATGTCTGTATCGTCGGGTTTCCTAGACTGGAGATCGAGGGTGAATTGACTGCTGCTAGTGCAATGATGGAATTTCTGCAAAGATCCGATGTACAAACTGGGTCTTTCCCGAACCGATGAGTCAGTTAGGTTAAAGGAAAGGCTCACAATATCTTGAACTTATTTCGCTTTCGGCTTTGCTGTATCCGGACTACGTTCAACCTTACTAGCTATTTTACTAAGCTCCCTACAATTTCTATACATACATCCGATCAAATAATGAATTTCAGTTTCATTGTAGTAATAGTTTTTATCTCGTGCATGTATATTCCTGAAACGAAACGATCAAAAAGGTGTGAAATCGATACCGCAAACCGTTGATTTTTCTGTCAAGAAATCATCTGAGTGGGTGGAGTCAGAGGTAGGTTGTTACTACCAGTCTTTGAACGGCAACAGTAGAAATACCTTCATCCAACATGATCAATATATCGCCTGTAGGCATCCTAGCATGCCTTGACGTCCGGTCGTTCACCGAGACACGAAATAGCGCGTCTAGCCTAGCCTGCTCGGCTTCATCTTCAAGGCAAAGTTGGAGATGGGAAGGATCCCAGTTGAGGTAGAGACCAATGTCCGAAAGTTGGAGACAAGTGACGTTCGACATGTATACGTGATACCCAAAAAATGGAGCACGAGAGATGACCATAGTTCCACTAGGACTGGCGTCTGGTTTTACCTTAGCCTCGAGAGCGGCAGAAAGAGAAAAGAGAAATAGACCGTTGTTCTATCGAGGTTCGTAAGACGAATGATCCGCTGAGATATATAGAAGATCTTCACTTACATTAGCGACAACGACGCGGTCATCATGTATTGCTAGATATTTTGACGGGCTTCGAGAAGCTCCGAGCTGGATTTGTACCATGCGATTGTATAATGAAAATGGACCTTCTTGAAAGTTTTCTATTACCACCACCCGCGCGCTAGCCAACATCGCAACGAGGTGCCGGCCACAAGAAGAGACATGGACTGCAGAATGCACCGTATCTGGAGGCTATACTCATCTATAGGAAAACAACAGGACTCACCGGCAACGAACTCGTCTATGATCCGTGGTTGAAAAGACGACGAAGATAGTGAAAACTCTTCACCATCAGTGAAATGGTTCACAAGTGCTGCACCTTCCGTCAGTGTTTCAGACTCATATATTACAGAGAATTTGCGTGAACCAAATTCTCGTCTTGCGGAAGATACGTCAAGGACGCACTTTCCTGTTGCACGAGAAAATACACGCAACGCAGTAACACCACAGATGAATATATGCTTTTCGTCCACGTCAACGTAATTGAGATTACCCAGAGGACCAAGTCTGGGAGCAGGGGCATCGAAAGAAGGGGCGTTTGCCACCACGACCGCAAAAGCCGAATTGGGATCCTCGGCCTCCTGGATGGACGTGATCGTTTGTACAAGTTCGCAAGAGGGGATGTCCCATAGGAAAGCATGATCCCACCCCCCGACTAGAAGAGTTGGGTAAACGAACCGGAAAGCACTGGTGAGTCGGGGCATCCTCAAAATTGCCCATGGCTTGAAATGTCCTTTGGGGTATGTAGCAGCATGTTTCTGATAAGATTCCTCGGAGGCGGAGATTTGGTCTGGAAGAGTGTTCGATTGTGGAGGAGTAGGAGGAAATTCACTCGCAAGATGCCAAACTTCTTTGTTCCCTCCTAGACGATCGAATATGAGAAATCCTTCTCCATATTCTAGATGAGCAAACTGCTTGACATAGGTCTATGTAGATGTAAGCAATTGCGATCGCATTCATAGCCGACAAAGTACCTTCGGCAGCGACCATAATACCTGGTCGTCTGTGAGATCATTTACTAGTAGACCGCCATCTCGGAAGCTGGTGACAATAAATCCAGCTTGCTCATCGATCTTGATGCGGTGCACTTTAGACCCGGATCCCGCGTATGATACATAATGGGAAGAGGCCTTGCCAGTCCAACTTTTGCTGATATGGACGCGTCTTTGGCCTATTTAGTTTCCAATTGAGCGTTGGTAAGAATGGCAGAATTTCATAACTGCGCACAGAAAGATTTCCAGTTCGTCACGCCGACCAGAGACTTTGAAGAGTACAGGGAAGACAATTGATTGAAGGCGGTTTTTGAATCGATATATCCACGATAAGCTGAGAGGGCGTGGTAGATGGACGACTCGTTTTCATCGACAAGTCTTTTACATATCTTGCAAACGAGGGAAAAAGCTTGGATGCAAGATAAATCGAGCAAAGAAAGAATAGAAAGAATCAGTTCTGGAGGCAGTTGAATGAACATGATGAGGTTTGCCGATAACGTCAGCGATTAACACTCAATTTCCTTTCTTCTCTTCCTCTGGTCGTGATTTTATTCAGCAACTTCATTTGTACTACGCAAGCACTAGGATGGCGCCAGATAGTCAAAGTATTGATGGGTTAATCCAACAGATCACGACCAGTAACAATCTCGAGGCTTTGGCGCACACTTTACGCACACCTGGAGCATCTGGGAGAGATGTCCGTGAATTCATACTCGCAAGCTCTTTATCCTCTGGCCAAGACCCGCTTTCTGTCCTTGACATAAGAAATAACACGCTCGGAGTAATGTATATCTTGTATGTGGCATCTTTCCCTGCTCGGTCTACTGTCGCACTGATGTTTTCGTAGATCTGCGAGACTACATATGTACTTTAATGCACAGAGCGGCGTGCAGAGGCCCCTATGGGCCACAGTGGTCCAGTTCTGCGATAACTTCGATCCAGAGCAAGCACGCCTAGCTCCTGAACGAATGATAATGCTCGCTAAATCCTTGACGCGATATGCTTCAGATCAAGGAAATGTGAGAGACTCAATCTAAAGTCGCGCCCATGACAAATTGACTGTTCTCTATCTAGCTCAAACTAGCAATACCTCTGCTCTATTCTCTTGCCACTCGGCTCCCAATTACTCCCAGCACCCTCACTCCGATCCATCCTATCTTGCTCCTGACCGCACTTCAGATCAGACACATCACTCCCGAAATCTGCATTTTACTCGTTGAACACCCCATCGACGACTTGTTTATGTTCACCAGCGTTTATTCCGAGGACAATCTATCGTATAACGATAATCTTTTCTACCATTATCTCGGTGGAATCATTCTCACAAGAATGGGAAATTACGCTGCTGCACTCGACTACTTTGAGACTGCGCTCACTGCTCCGAGCACCCATAACTCACCTCCTGCTGGTCTTCAACTCGAAGCGCTGAAGAAACTTCGTCTGGTGCAATGTATTGCCCTGGGCGGACCACAAGCGCTGCCAAAATATACATCACCTGTTCTCATGCGTATATTCAAGGCATCTCCCTACCAGAATCTGATCAACGCTTTTCCTGGTTCTCCACATCCTAAAGACCGAGGTGAAGGTTCACCTTCGGGAAATAACCGTTTAAGACTGCTCGTAAACAAAGATAGGGAACTATACTTGTCAGAGTGCAACCTTGGCTTGGTCGACCTGCTCGTGGCGGAAGCTCCGAAGTGGATTATCAAAAGGCTCACTGAAACCTATGTAACGCTAGGCTTGGCTGAGATCGGAAGGTATATTGGGATCGACGATGAGCAACAAGTTAGAGCTTTGGTGCTGAATATGGTAAGTTTACCCTTCATCGTATTTTTGTTCTCCGATTGTTAAGCCTTCCTACAGATTGAGTCGAGAACTATTCTTGCCACGATCTCCGACTCTGGAATTGTCACCTTCCACGATGCGCCTGGCACTGTAGATATCAGTGTAGAAGATATACGCCCGCTTCTAGGAGCTTTACCTAGTGGAATCGGTCTACAAAAAGTGTCCGTTCCTATTCTTCTAGAAGCTATACAAAGACAGTCAGCACACCTTGCTCAACTCGATATGGATACCGGACGTAGCAAGGATTTCATTTCAAAGGCGATCAAAACGAGCGGTAGTTCTGGTACTTACCCATCTTCAATGCTTTTGTCTCGAGACTGATGGATTTTTTTCTATCTTAGGTATGGGTGGTCCCGGTCCCGGTTTCGGAGTCGGTGGGACGTTCCCGGACGAAGACGAATACCCTACTCCTGGCATGTATGCGATTGACAGAGAAGATACCATGATGTTTGGTTAACTCATAAGTAGCATATATACCTAGTAATTGGGTACGGTGATTAATGTATACATACGCTGCGTCGCTTGCGCGCAAACATTATCACGTTATCTATTTTACCGCTCTCAGACCCACGAAATCCAAACACAAAAGCACTTATTATTTTGATTGGGTACTTCAACCTACGGATACACCTACTTTCAGAAGCAGTTGGCTCACTTCAAATAAATGAAAAAGGGTGTTATATAAAGTATAGGTAAAGAGAAACAAAATAAAAAGGAGTGTGAGTAGTGGTCTTGTTCGATTCTGTACAGTCTTGGAGAATTGGGAGTTAGAAAGGGGGGGGAGGTAGAGCAGAGGAGAGGTGTGGGGTGTAATGATAATGCAAAGGAGTGTGTAAGTTACGACTATGATATAACGATGTACAGAGAAAAAAAGCTAAGGGTGGTAAGGGTAACTTGCGGAATAAGATGGAGAATGGGGGATATCGGAGGAACGCGTAAGATGAGTACGCAGACGTCGTATTCGAAACGAGGTGAAGGAACTAAAGAAAATGTAATTATACACTCTAGTTAAAACCGATGAAGACAGAATGTGCGATGATGAACAGTGAGAAGATAGGTCCATGCAAGGGGAGACAATGACAGGCAAGAAGAACATAGGGTGATGTGCCGTCGTGAAAGCGCCGAAGCAATGGCGCTGTGAGGAGATCAGTCTGTTTCATGGGAGAAGTGTATGCATGGATGCCATGTACCAGAAGGTACAGAGAAATGAAGGAGGAAAGGGAGGTATGCATGCAAAACTGAAAAAGAGCAGTTATCAGTAAAGGAACAGCAAAAGAAATAAGATACGCACATAACCGACAAGTACACCAAAAGGCATTCATAATCATGATATAGTGACCATGGAGCCGCACAAGAAAAATAGACGCAAGGAAGAAAATATAGAACAGGTACCACACGGGCAAAGAAGAGAATAAAAAAACTCGAGAAACACAGATAGAAATAAGTTGTACACGCACAGAAACCTTCCCCGATGTTTCTAATAGAACAAAGGGACCAATGGTAAGGGGGGTGTAATATAGGGATGGGGGAAGGAAGATGCAGATGGTTACTTGATACAGTGATTCGCGTCAAAGAAAAGTTATGAGCTTGAATGCGAACGGAAAGACGGAAAATAATGAAGAGGCACGAGCACTCCGGGTGAAAAGGGGGGTAGAGGGATGGAAGTGCTCGGAAATAAGAAATAGAGATACGATAAACGGGAGGAAATATAAGGACAATAATAGATGGGGCCGAGGGGGTTCGTTTGACAAATGGTAAAATATGCTGAACTTCGGGACCCAAGAGCGATCCAGACCAGAAGAAGGGTGTTTAGACATCGGTGGGCGTTGGCGCGACAGAGGCTGGCCGGCGATAGCCTGCTCCTCGTGCTGTTGGCAAAAGTAGAGGATACAAGATGACACCACCGGCGATGTTCGATAAATATGAGCAATGGTTCCTACCACTGCGTATCGTATACAGTATTCCAAATTCGTTTGAGTCGGTGCTTTCCCTCGTCGATCAGCAACCCAACTCTTTTTTACACTCTGGCACGGGCAAACCGCTAGCTTCCACGCTACGCAGGCACGCCGTCCAGACCAAGACATAGAAAATTGCAAGATGCTCGGTGAGTTGCAGTGAGCACAAGGATTGCGATGCGAAAACAGTGACAATAGTGGATATGGAGGGAGGGATCCTGTGGTGAGGGACCTAGAGTAAGGGAAGCGGGAAAGCAAGTGTGTCTCTACTGGGTGATAGTGAAGACTAGTGTACGGGTGTCCTAGAACGAGTGACCAAATACCGGGGATTCTAGTAATGTGAAAGCACAAGATGGCGAGAGTGAACCGAGGGTTGAGGGATAGCCTAGGCCAAATGCCGAAGAATAGGTGGATGTACAACGATGCGTTAAATGTCGACCGCATCTCACGAGACCCAGAAGAAGAAATAATAATGATAAAAGAATTTTCAAAGCGATGCCAGAAAAACACTTCTTTCGACGGAGGCGTGGAAGGTCAAAATGCAAGCAAAAGTCGGATCGGCTGGGCAAAGGGGGGTTTTTGAACAAGTGATCCCTGTAACTGAAAGCTCGTTAGTAGACGGTTATGTTTTGATCTAGACATAGCACCACTGACCTCAACGCCATGTGCTTGTCAAAACAAAGTTAGACGAAAGCAAACGAAGGAGGAGGAAGTTCCTCGGGGCTGGGGGAGTTCTGGAAGTTGGAGCTCGCGAAGTACGCAGCAGCAGCAGCGGCGGCGGCTTCTCGTTCCTGCTCAGACTCGTCCGACAATGGCAAACGCTTTGCAGCCAGACGGAGTAGCGCCTTTAAGTCAATATCGGGCCCATTGGCACCACGATGAGTGATAGACTCTTCGTCAGAAGACATAGCAAAAATGCCTTCGCTAGGAACTCTATGGTGCGTTCTGACCGTCTTTCTACCCACGGGACTGGGCGTAGGAGAAACACTGAAAGGAAACCCAGAAGACGAAGCAGTGATAGGCGCAGTGCGAGGTCCATCACTAACGCCCAAATTGAAGCGATTAGCTGCACGAGAACGGGTAGGCGTAACCGGGGGAGTCGATTCATCTGTGTCATCTTCCGTGTCGGTCAAGTCATCGCAGATTGGAAACGAGCGGCCAGCAGGGAAGAGATTGCCTACACGAAGGCGAACATTGGAAGCACTTGGATCTGATCGAGACAAATTGGCACCGACCGAGATGAAGCTGCGAGGTACAGGAATAGCCTTGGGTAAAGTATTCGCTTTAGCAGAGCTGGAGGGGGACAGATTCGGCTGTCTTCGACGAGCAAGCTTGCCTGAAGGACGGGTTGCTAGGGTAGGTATGGATGCCGGACGAGTGAACTTAGAGCGAACATTGGGATCATCCAAGAACGGATCGAAAGGGTTCGAACTATTGGATTTATACGTCGGGGAAGGAGGAACCTCAGCCTGCGAGGTAGGAAGAGGTGGTGATTGTTGACGAGTGTTGTTTCGTCGACCCCGTACCGCGGAATGAGAATTGCTCCTATTGAAACAAATTTGGTCAAATTTTAAGAAATATTTTGAGAAGTTGTTGACCTTGTTGTTGGCTTCTCTTTGGACTTTGAATGCAGACGACCTCTCGCATCAGCCGCAGTGGACTTGTTGGCAAAGATCTCCGCTGAAGGCTTCAGAACTGAAGTCGTTTCTGGCGCCGGCGTTGCCCTGGGCGAAGGGCTCGACTGCTTTGACTTTGGCGATGGGCGGTGCTTCGGCAGTGAAGGCGGTTGTCGTTGTACAGGCTTCGAGAGTGATAAGAGGCCTGGAACCTTAGTCGGTTGAACGACGACAGGAGGTGCAGACGGATGCCGCCTGTGATGAGCGTATGGAGAAGATAACGGGAATTGTTGTTTGTGGACAAGGATCATGGTGGAAGGAAATAAAAGGGGAAGGAGAAAAAAGGGTGAGGCGGGGAGGTCGTTGTTTCTTGCGGAATATTGACAGTAGACTGAGTTACAGAGGGAGAAAAGGGCATTTCATTTTGCGCTTGTATATCAAGTACCCTGTGGCATCCATTACGTACTCGCGATCCCACGCTTGGACTGGTTCCACTTTTTTTCAATTTAATTTTGTTTCAGGCCAAAGCTAGCCAAAGCTGGTAATTCCTAATTTCGGCCAAAAATTTTCTTATCGCCTCCGGTGTCGTCTGGCCAGGGAGACTTGGTGAGTACAGTTATTTTTCGCTCATTGTTTCTGTCTTTTGTGCTTGTAAGTATCAAAGCTGCAGGCAGCCTGCCTCTCAGAGCCTCATATATCCAAAAGAGGAACAATCAGCCCAAACGCTTTGTGTAATCTTTGGATTGACGGAGAGTCAATTGAAAAATTTAAGTTGACCCTGAGTATTTGTTTTTCATCCTCATCTCCACCGAGCTCTATGCTCTGGATACTAGTGTTCGATTAATGTACCTATGTATCTCCTCAAGTCAGTTCTCGGTGGGTTATTATCTTTTGCAACACTTCTCAGTATTGACGAGGCAATCTGACAGTGATTTACAGAAACCATCATATCAATCATATCTTCGCCGCTCTGAACGCGCTCTTCTGAACATCCATCAGATATCTTTCCAACGGATGAGATTCTATAGTCTCTTTGAGCATTCACATGTGGACCCGTCCTGTCTCCAACAATACACTGTTGTCAATTGCCACTGCTGTCTCGAGATCTCTTAATATTAAATAACCTTCCGCTATCTATCATTCCACGAACTATCACTGCAGTATATGCATTGTCTTCCCGCCATAGTGCTGGCCCACTTCTTCTCCTCCTGTCTATCTTTCACGCGCCCGGACTTAAGTATCCTCGGATCGTTTGACCTCCTACGGAATTCTGGGATTTCAAGCACAGTTTGACTTGACGCTTCTCGTTCGTCAACTTTGACTTGAAAACCTCGTAACAGAAGGTCTCGTATACTTTGCGCTAAACACGGCGATCATCCAATCGGTGACCCGTTCGCAACCTTACTAATTTCGGTGCCCTTATCCGCTGACCAGGACTCCCAGAACTACACTTCGATGACGCTAATCGGTAACTTCAAGCTTGAGCAACGCAGCTCTAGATGTCTGTAAATGCCTTTTATCTTCTTCCGTTGTCGTGGAGGACGGCGTGCACTGGCCTAGGTGCTCTAGACTGCACGCCTTTTCTCATACTTCGTCATCCAGAAGCCTCCTATCTCTCAGGTAAGTATAGTGCTCACCCTTTTCACAGGCGTAAATCTATTGGCCTCGTGAATCAGAAATCCAGGATCCTGTATCTATCGCTACGGAAGATATCGAACTCGTGGTGATCTGAACTTCCACCGGGGTCAGACGACCAACCGCGATTCTTTTGATTGTGATCGAGAAACCTTGAAATCTAATACAGCCTAGATTTGTGCGATACTCTCTGAATTCTGGTGCCGAATTCTTCTCTGTCAATGCCCTATCTACGCTGTAATCGTTGTCTTTCGATCATCCGAGCTGTACCACAACGTTGATTGCGCACTACAGCTGCATTACAACATGTTGAATGCGTTTTGGATGATGAATTTAATGTCTTTTCTTTGTTCAGACCGAATATGACAGATACAGCTGGATACAACAAACTCGAGGCTGTTGCGTGTCACTACAGCGTTTCCGGATGGCCGTGGTTCGACCTCTCACTACATCCAACTTATCGTATCCTCTCCCCACCCCAACACAACGCATCTCTAATCACATAGCTGCGGCCAATCGAAGCCCTGTGAAGCGAGAGTCGATGTCGGTTGTTCGCTTTGGATGTTTCCGACTTTCGGTAGATTCACGTTCCGATTGTTCGATTGTTTATTCGTACGCTTCTTGACAGCCTCAGCTAGCTTCAACTCTACGTATTCAACGACTCTGATTCAAAAGCAGATTCGGCCCCACCTGCAAGGCATACAACACTGATCAGTAAAGAAGTGAAAGAATTGCACCTTAGTTCTGTAATCCCAGTCCGAAACCTTTCTATCTCGAAAGCTCGATGTGAAATTGTCTCACCCGACCTAACTAGTGCCATCAATAGGGACAGGTTGACAGTACAATCCCTCCTGAGTTACTTTCAAAGACAATGCAATTCCAAAGGACCATAGAACATTGGGTAGTAGATTTACATGAGAGACTCATTGAAGCATCCGTCGGAAAGTAGGGCGGCCTTGAGAATTGCACTCATCGACCAGATATCCAGGAGTTCAAAAGAGTAACTTTACCAAACCCAAATACAACATGCACAACATAAAGCATTTCTAACATCCTCCCTCATCAACGTTCAACCTTTAGGTCATCCTTCAGCCGGTCATCCTTCTAGAAAGGAAGAAAAAAACTTGATCAGAGAGTAGATGAGCTTGAAGCAACTTTATACTTGCCTACTTTTAAGTGCGATACACTGGAACGGTGAATGCTATCTCTTCTGGGACCCCTGGCATGCGAATCCCAATGCCTGCATCACCGGCCGGGAAGGAAATCTCCACATCTATGGTATTGACTTCGGAGATTCCGCCATTTGCAGTAATCTTCCCTCTGGACTCGAAAACATGGTTCGGACCATTCCAGGTAAGTCTGAGACTGACGTCACCTTCATAACTTATTCCGGGGGGTAGAAGGCTTGGAATCTGCTTCAATGTGGATATCCGGTAGCGTGTGGCGATGTCGGTGTTGGCAGCGATTTCATTGTGGATAGAAGCTGCTATTCCCTCTCTGTGGGCTAAGACCGAGCTGGCTTCCGGGGTCATTTCCAAAGGGAAGAAGAAGGTGATCATGATTTTCCAAGGGATATGGCGATCACCTAAATCGTGCTGTTGATTGGCTGGGCCAGCCTGGTCGGCTCGGTGGACGAGTTCCTAAAGAATGATGCAGTTAAAATTACGCTCATACAAATCTGCACAAACAGGAATTACTGAGCCGGAAACAGGCAGCACAACAACACATGCAACAGAAAGGATGGTGATGAAGCAAATTTTGAGATACAGGTTCATGCCAGAAAGACGAGACTGCATTGATGTTTCGACGAGCGTCAAGAGGATTTTTCTTAAAATTGTATGTATGTCGGATCTACAAAGGTGAATGCCAGGTCAGAATTGAGAAGAGAATCATAGTGGGCAGGTTTTTGATGACAAGGCGTACCTGAATACAACGACCAGCGCTGTGTTTGGAAAGTGAGAGGAACTGGGAGAAAAAGAATGAAAATTTGAACGCTTTAAATGAGCTTCACTTCGCGATTTCGGCAGTTGCCTTCCCAACAAAAAAGCACTTCCAGTGGGGAATCCGACGGCGAGAGTATGATCCCCTACTTGTCCCTGCACTTCCATTTCCTGCCTACACTGGCCTATCAAATTCCAACCTGTAAAGTCCTGTAAACTGGTTCTAATTTCGACTTCTAATAATTAGTCCATGTTAAGATCATGTACACCGCGTAACTGTGCCAGAGGTCACAGGGTGTCTAAGTGTGGGAGTTGAGTGGGACAGTAGTGAAGTTATTAACAACACCGCCGTTACGCCGCTAGTCCCCGGAGATCGAGAGTATAGAAGAGAGAGACCAGTAGCAGCCAAGCTGGAGCGGCGGTATCACCGATGATGAGGAGCGAGCCAGAGAACTTATAAGTCCAAAGGCTATAGAGAGAGCTTCGAGGTAATGAGCCTGAAGACTTGAGAGAAGGACTGAGATGGAAAGGGAATCTAAGTCGCTGAGAGATCTAAGTTGATAATTAAACTGAGGAACTACAGTAGCGTACAGGCAGTATTTATATCTACGGAGCGGCGCAACGGTGCGGAGTGCCAGACTAACTACTAGGAGCTATACGTGTAGTACCTGCAGGGTAAAGTAAAAGACGATAAGGAAGGACTAGAATGAAAGGGTATGTGTAGCAAGAAAGAACAATAAGGATGAGATTACAATAAACGGTGGATCTTCGGAGTACCGAGCGGCGAAATGGAGGCCCGAGGCATGGGCTTGACAGTATCCCCCTCTTAGGCTTGAGCCCTCGAAAGCCGTTAGTATCGGGAGTTGTGATTAGTCACCAGAGGAACAATTTTAAAAACCATCAGCATCGGGAATTCATCCTATCAGTCAGCAGGAAAAAATTTTCGGAAGCCGTTGGTACCAGGAATTGCTGTTAGTCATCCAAGAAATTTTCCGGTTCACCGTAAACCAAACACGATTCAAAGGAAAATTTTCGCTGGTCCGTGCGCTGTTTTGTCCCTATAAAAAGGGCCAGGTTTTACCATCTTCAGCCCAACTTTTGCCTCAAACGTTTAACAATGTCCACCAGTCGCACCACCACTACTACTATTCCCAACCCCGCCAGTACCTCCTCTCGCCCTGCAGATCCCCCGAGCCCCGGCGCTTCACTCAACGACGACAAAGACCTCATCATGAGGGAAGCCCTAGCAAGAGTGGAGCGGGTAAAAGCGCAAAAGGCGGAAGAAGGCTGAGGAAGAAGCGGCCAAGAAGGCAATCAAGGAGGCACAAATAAGGGCCGCAGCGAAGGAGTTGGAGGATAGGAGAAGAAGGATGGCGGAGGCAGCCACGGCCCGTAGTCGATGGGGCTCATCGCCGGGAGAGGCTTCAGGGTTCCCACAGAGGCCGATGGTGGTGATCCGGAGGGGAAAAGGCAAGGGAAAGGCCAAGGCTCAGGTAAGTGCCAAAAAACTTTTGTTTACAACCTCTTCTGACAATGCCTAGGTTTTAGCCCGTTGGCGGCGACGGTGACGACAATGAGGAAGACAACGACAAACAGGCTCCCTGCGAATGGCGCAGGAGCAAGAAAATCCCTTGCCAGATGCAGGCTGGCAAGAGGAGTTCCATCATATGCAAACCCTGTCACAATGCCAAGGTCAGGTGCTTGTACTCCGGGCGGCCTTTGATGGTGAAGTGGGAGGGGGGAGGACAACCAACCGGCGAGCGGCTGGCGGTTTTGGAAAGCCAAATGGCTCAGCTGCTGGCGGACAATCAGCAGCTTAGGGAGGGCCAAGCCAAGGCCAACAACTACCATCACCACTTCAACCGCAAGTTGGACTGGTTGATGATGGACGCCGCGAGGAGGAGAAGTTCGCCACCGGAAATGCCGGAACCTGGGCCATCGCGGCTACCAATGAAGAGAAGAAGGATTGTGGATAATGAAGAAGAAGAAGAAGAGAGGAGAGTGGGAGGGGACGAGGAAGTAGAGGTAGAGGAAGAGGAAGGGGACAAACCGGCACCGAAGAAGGCCCGGTCAGAGAAAGGGAAGGAGAGGGAGGAGTAGTGTAGCAATGGACATCGGACCTCAGCCTTTGGCCTTTTCTTGTAGTCTTCTTGTTTTCCTGCTCCTCTGTACATATAATTTTTTTTTTTGCTTTATTGTATATATTAAAAAAATGTTATCGTGTCTTGAAATCGGAAAGCAAATGGGCCGCGAAGCGGCGTAAGAAGTAATTAATTTGAAGTATACGTAGCTTAAGTGTGAATGAAGAATAAGTGAAACAGTAACTAAAGAACCCAAAATAAGCAATTAAGAAAGAGGGATAAACACTCAATTTCCTATCATTGTGTTTACCCTCTAAACACATGAAGTAAACTTCGGCGGAGAACGGAATTTCAGAGAAAAGAATAAAGTGTTTTTTGTGATCAAGGTCCAGGCTTGTGAGGGTATCGGGCGTGGAATGCCGGTACAAGTTCGTCAGCATGTAATTCATCAGCAGCAACCCAAGAGAACTCATCGTCAGTACCTTCATAACCGGCCCACCGAATGTAATAACATAGAGGACAATGCTTATATCTTCTGTCCAGCTTGGAGTCCAGAATTTCGGCAACATTATACTCCTCTTCACCATCTACTTCGATTGGAGTTGGAAGAGATTGCGTACAATTTGGAAACGGGTTCGGCGTAACCGGCTCCAGCTGTGAGACGTGGAAGACCGGGTGAATTCGGCGAAGATAGTCCGGGAGCTTGAGTTCATAAGACAAAGTACCAGGTTGACTGACGACCTTGAAAGGACCAAGATATTTTTCTGAGAATTTTTCAGTAGGACAAGTAGAACAAATGTGCTTAGCAAGAACAAAAACTTCGGAGCCGATTGGGAACTCCGGGTGCGAGATTCTTTTCCTGTCAGCTTGTTCCTTGTAACGAGATTGAGCTAAAAGGATTTCCTCTCGAAGGAATGCATGGAGTTCATCGAGGTTGACGACGAAGTCTCTAGCTAAATCAGACTTCATGTTGACCTCGGGCCGGACGGTGATATTTGGGTGGTATCCTTTGTTAGCAAAGAATGGAGTAATACCAGTGGAAGCATTAGGAGCATTGTTATAGACAAACTCGGCGATTGGAAGTAAAGGCGACCAGTCATCTTGCTGGTAGGAACAATAGATCCTGATGTACTGTTTGAGAGTTTGATTGACACGCTCGGTCTGCCCGTCGGCTTCCGGATGATATCCAGAGGTATAGTGAAGTTCCATGGAGAGCGCTTTACCGAGGGCCCGGAAAAATGCCGAAACAAATTCGGAACCACGATCAGAAGTGACATGATTAGGAACACCATGTTTAGAGAAGACGTGAATAACAAAAAGCTCAGCTAGTTGTTCAGAAGTAATGGTGTTGTAAGTTGGAATAAAGATAGCTTGCTTGTGTTACGATCACTTCTTTTCCATCTTATCTTTTTCCTTATCTCTTGTTTTATCTTTTATCTTTTGTCTTATCCTCTATCTCCCTTATCCTATATCTTGTCTTATCCTGTCACCTGACCTATTATTCATGCTTACTGATACAACATGCGCTTTTCATTTACTTATATTAAACACAGCAGTCTTACAACACATATACAGCATGACGATCGAGCTTTCATTACTTACACATTGCTTTACTTATGTTCTACTCATGTTTACCACTAACCCAGGGCGTTGGGCATTACTAGGGCAGAGGGTTGTTTACTTGTATATAAGCTGTAGTTACTTGCTGTATTTCCTTAGCTTTGATCTCGTCTATTCTACCTGGTTTAGCCCAGAACTTTGCTTGCTTCCTTTATTGTTCTGCCATCTGAGGTTTTCTTGAGTGTGACGCCTGGTGATACCTGTCACTAGAACCAGTCGCTGACAGAAGATCAAAGCTATTACTACCACCTGTCACACGCTACGCGATCATATCCCTATCACAGTTATCTCCACTCACATTTTTACCAACTGTCAAGCCCATGCCTCGGGCCTCCACTTCGCCGCTCGGTATCCCGAAGATCTACCTTTTATTGTAATCTCTCCTTATTGTTCTTTCTCGCTACACATACCCATTCACTCTAGTTCCTCCTTATTGTCTTTTACCTTACCCTGCAGGACTACACGTATAACTCCTAGTAGTTAGTCTGGCGCTCCGCCCCGCTGCGCCGCTCCGTAGATATAAATACTGCTTGTACGCTACTGTAGTTCCTCAGTTTAATTATCGACTTAGATTCCCTCCTTCACTCTGTGCTCTCTAAGTCTTCAGGCTCACTACCTTGAAGTACTCTCTACTCTACCTTAGGACTTAAACGTTCTTTGGTTCGCTCCTCGTCACCGGCGATACTGCCGCCCCGACTTGGCTGCTACTTAGCTCCTCTCTTCTATACTCTCGACCTCCGGGGACTAACGGCGGTGTTGTTAATAACTTCACTACTGTCCCACTCGTCTTCCGCACTTAGACACCCTGTGACCTCTGGCACGGTTACACGGGTTGCATGATCTTAACAGTATAATTAAACTCAATCCATTAACGTCGTACTGACATATCATTTTTTATGCCTCCGAAAACTCGAGCTCAATCTAGAGCTAATTCCGAAGAAAACACTTTCTTCACCACAGCCCAATCTTTCGCCCCTTTCTCCGAATCTATCTCAGCCATCGGTCAACCACGTCGCCGTAATCGCGGTTTCGGTCCAGCTACTGTTCCTACCACGTCAACTCTTCCTGAAGCCATGGAAGAAGATCAGCAATTTGAGTACAGCACTTTGTTTACCGGTGACGGACAACCTGTCCAAGTCCTGACCCCTCGCCGTGGACAACCCCCTGTGGTCGCTCCGGCTCGGGGCCGGTCTACTACTCGAATTGATTCTCCAATCCTCCAAGCCATCGCTCGCCGTTCGGGTAAACAACCCCAACGAAGAGCAGCTTCTGAATCTCCTCGTGACCCACCTCTTCACTTCGAATTGGATACTGGTGATCACGATGATCAAGACCCTCCTGTCGACCCCGATGACCCGGGCGCCGACAACAACCTTGACGACCTGGATGACGACTCCGGCGGTTTACCGCGTGGTGAGCCTGGTGACCCCAGTGGACCTGGCGGACCCGGCGGACCTGGTGGCCCTCGTTCCTCCAACTCTCCTGACATCCCCAACGAGCAACGTGCTATGTTGGATCTCCTCTCGGGGTTTAAGGTTTCTATGGAAACCCTCGGTTCCGTTCTCGCCGCACTCGGCCGTCCCTCTGACAGCTCTGAATCCAAGAGTAAGGTCAAGGAGCCCGAGGTATTCGACGGTTCGGACCCCCGAAAACTCAAAACGTTCTTCGTCAATCTCGCCCTGGTCTTCAATGACCGTCCCAAGTACTTCACCGACCAGCGGAAGGTGAACTATACTCTTTCCTATCTCAGTGGGTCAGCCAAAGAATGGTTTGTCCCTGATATCCTCGACCCGGACCTCGACTCTCTGCCGGCCTGGACGTCGTCCTTCACGGCCCTTGTAAAAGAGCTACAGGACAATTTCGGCGTTTACGATGCCCAAGGCGAGGCCGAGGACGCCCTTGGTAACCTTAAGATGAAGGAAACTGAGAACATCCGGAAGTACAACATCCGGTTCAACACCCTGGCTGCTAGTACCAACTGGGATTCTGCCGCCCTGAAATGGGCTTATGGACGAGGCCTGGCTGAACGTATCAAGGATGAAATGGCGCGGCTGGCCGAACCGGCGACGCTCGCCGCTTATCGTCTGGAAGTTCTTCGCATTGACAACCGTTACTGGAAGCGCGAAGAAACCAAGAAGCGTGAGGCTGGTAAGCCTTTTATTGCTCGGAACCCGAAGAAGGGTTCCTCGGACTTCAAGACTGGTTCTACTAACCAGCACAACAATTCTCAGCCTTCGGGCTCTTCGGCGCCGTTCACGCCAAAACCTAAACCCTTCTCTGGTGGTAAGCCTAACAACAACGGTAAGCCCCAGAACTCTTCGAATTCCGGCCAATCCGGCGGTCAGCGCCCCGCGTTCAACCATCTAGGAGCAGATGGTAAAGTACTTCCCTCTGAACGGGAAAGAAGGATGAAGAATAATCTTTGTCTCTTCTGCGGTGGTAAGCATCAGATTGCTGACTGCAACAAGCGAAAGGCCCGAGAATCGAAGGGCCGCGCTGCCGAGGTTGAAGAAACCCCCGAAGCAACCATTGAGGTTGTTGAAGAGGAATCGGAAAACTAATCCGCAGCTCTTGTTCCCCGGTACGAAACGGGAGCTGCGTTGATCAGGTTCGTACCTCACCTGGGGAGTTATATCTCAACGCGTCCGCTCTTTCTTCTATTGAACGCTCTCTTGTAATTTCTTTAACTACGGAATTCTCGTTATCCAATTCGGCCGCGCCGGCCGAACCCATTTCTGCTCTTCTCAAATTTCCTACTCTTGTTGATTCTGGTTCTACTGACTCTTTCATCGATACTCGTTATGTTTCTCAGAACTCTATTCCTACGACCAAAATTTCTCCTGTTAATCTTCGTCTTTTTGATGGTTCATTATCTTCTAAACCCATTACCGATATGGCGAATATCGCCGTTCGGTTCCCTTCCGGCGAGCTGCTTCTATTGCCCTTTTATGTTACTCATTTAGATTCATCTTGTAAAGCAGTATTAGGTTACAGTTTCTTATCCCGCTACAATCCGTTGATTGACTGGGCATCTCGAAACATTATGTTCCGTAACACTTCACACTTTGATTCTCCACAGACGTCTGTGCCTTCTGCTATCAACACTGTTGTTGCAAAGGTCGCTGTTCCGCTACCAGAACTTTCGCCGTCGGTCTTACCGACAATTCTGGAGACCCCTCCTGGGGACTCACCTCGCTCTCGCTCTCGCTCCCGCTCTCGGACTTCACGGGCCAAGCCCCTTTCGTCCAAATTCCCCTTTGAACCCATCTATTCTTATCCTACGGTCTCTCAATTTGCTGCTCAGCTGGAAACTCCCGAGGTCGACATTGCACTGGTGAGTGCTGCAGTCTTTAACAGGGCTTGCAAGGACGCTGGTATGGAACCTATACTTCTTCGTGCTATCCACTCAGAGGTCACGGCCCGCGCCGCCGACCGCTCCTCCATCGCTCCTACTGTCCCTCCACTTCCTCTTTCTATCCCAGCAGAGTATGCTGAGTTTGCAGACGTCTTCGACGAGATTGCTGCAGATTCACTTCCTGAACACAGACCCTACGACTTGAAGATTGACTTGGAAGAAGGCGCTTCGCCGCCTCTCGGCTGTATTTATCCTTTGTCTGAAAAGGAGTTAGTCGCCCTTAAAGACTTTATTGACAAACAGCTGGCTACTGGTGCCATCACCCCATCATCCTCTCCTCACGGCGCTCCGGTCCTTTTCGACCCGAAGAAAGACGGCAAACTTCGCCTTTGCGTCGATTTCCGTGGACTCAATCGTATCACCAAAAAGGATCGCTACCCACTCCCACTCATATCAGATCTTCTCGACGCTCCGAAAAGAGCCAAAATATACACCAAATTGGATCTCGCTCACGCTTATCATCTGGTCAGAATCGCTGAAGGTGACGAATGGAAGACCACCTTTCGGACCCGTTACGGCTCCTACGAATGGAAGGTTATGCCGTTCGGCCTTACGAACGCCCCTGCGGCCTTCCAGCGGTTTGTTAATGACATCTTCTCTGACATGCTCGATGTTTGTGTCATTGTCTATCTTGACGATATTCTGATCTACTCTGATACGCCAGAAGAACACCAAGAACACGTCAAGGAAGTTCTTCGGCGGCTTCGCCATCATCGGCTTTACGCCAATCCCGAGAAGTGCGAGTTCAATATGGATACTGTTGAGTACTTGGGTTACATTCTTTCTCCCGACGGATTAACCATGTCCAAAGAGAAAGTTCAGACAGTTCTAGAGTGGCCGGTCCCGAGGAAGGTTAAGGACATTCAGTCCTTCTTGGGTTTTGCAAATTTCTATCGTCGTTTCATTTATAATTATAGCGATATTGTTGTGCCGATGACTCGGCTTACCCGAAAAGGCGCTCCCTGGATCTGGGACAGCAGCTGTCAAGAGGCCTTCGAAAACCTCAAAATCGCTTTTACTTCTGCGCCGATATTGGCCCATTGGGAGTCGAATCGCCCACTTATCGTGGAAACCAACGCTTCCGATTACGCCATTGCGGCTATTCTTTCCATCCAATATGCTGACGGTGAAATTCATCCTCTAGCCTTCCTTTCCAGAACGCTTCACGCGGCTGAACTCAACTACGATACTCACGACAAAGAGCTACTGGCCATCTTCGAGGCCTTTAAAGCTTGGCGTCATTATCTGGAAGGCTCGGGTGATCCGGTGGACGTCGTCACCGATCACAAAAATCTTGAGTATTTCTCCACTACCAAGGTTCTCACTCGCCGACAGGTCCGATGGTCAGAATTTTTACATCAATTTAATATGGTCATTCGCTTCCGGCCGGGGAAACTCGGCGAGAAACCCGATTCGATAACTAGACGCTGGGACGTCTACCCTAAAGAGGGGGATATCGGCTACGCCCAAGTGAACCCTCACAACTTCCGTCCTATATTTACTAACGAACAACTCACTGCGTCTCTTCGAGCTACCTTCTTGGAAGGCCCGGTTTTACGAGCCTCGATTATCATGGATATCAAAGCCCTACACCAAGCTATCATCCTCGCCCTTCCCGCCGACCTGAGCTCCGTTGTTGGTTTGGAACTTGCTAAAGATCCTTCCAACGAACATTGGAGCTTAGGTAGTGACAAGCTACTATGCCTTGACGACCGTATTTATGTCCCTAATCACGGCGATCTTCGCCTTCAAGTTCTCCGCTACTTTCATGATCATCCACTCTCCGGCCATTTCGGCCAGAACTGCACTCTAGAAGCTGTACGTCGTCAATACACCTGGCCCAAGGTCAGAGACTTTGTCCGTGACTATGTCACCTCTTGCACTGTTTGTGGTCGCAACAAACCTCGCCGTCATTGGCCTTACGGGCTGTTGAAGCCTCTGCCGGTTCCGGTCCGACCATGGGATTCTATCTCCATGGACTTCATTGAGCAACTGCCAATGTCGAATGGCTTTACCGCTATTCTCGTCGTTGTGGATCGATCTTCCAAGCAAGCTATCTTTATTCCAACTTACGACACCATTACTTCTGAACAACTAGCTGAGCTTTTTGTTATTCATGTCTTCTCTAAACATGGTGTCCCTAACCATGTCACTTCTGATCGTGGTTCCGAATTTGTTTCGGCGTTTTTCCGGGCTCTTGGTAAAGCGCTCTCCATGAAACTTCATTATACCTCTGGTTATCATCCGGAAGCCGACGGGCAGACTGAGCGTGTCAATCAGACTCTCGAGCAGTACATCAGGATCTATTGTTCCTACCAACAAGATGACTGGTCGCCTTTACTCCCGATCGCCGAGTTTGCCTATAACAACGCTCCCAATGCTTCCACAGGTATTACTCCATTCTTCGCTAACAAAGGATACCACCCAAATATCACCGTTCGGCCCGAGGTCGATGTGAAGTCTGATCTTGCTAGAGACTTCGTCGTCAACCTTGATGAACTCCACGCTTTCCTTCGAGAGGAAATCCTTTTAGCTCAGTCTCGTTACAAGGAACAAGCTGACAGGAAAAGAATCTCGCACCCGGAGTTCCCGATCGGCTCCGAAGTCTTTGTTCTTGCTAAGCACATTCGTTCTACTCGCCCTACTGAAAAATTCTCAGAAAAATATCTTGGTCCTTTCAAGATCATCAGTCGACCTGGTACTCTATCTTACGAGCTCAAGCTCCCGGACTACCTTCGCCGAATTCACCCGGTTTTCCACGTCTCACAGCTGGAGCCGGTTACGCCGAATCCATTCCCGAATCGAACCCAATCTCCTCCACCTCCAATCGAAGTTGATGGTGAAGAGGAGTACAACGTTGCCGAAATCCTTGACTCCAAGCTGGACAGAAGGTACAAACGTTGTCCTCTACGTTATTACATTCGGTGAGCCGGTTATGAAGGTACCGACGATGAGTTCTCTTGGGTTGCTGCTGATGAATTACATGCTGACGAACTTGTACCGGCATTTCATGCCCGATACCCTCACAAGCCTGGACCTTGATCACAAAAAAA